>OZ012691.1:9199979-9202503 GCA_963942565.1 Maea johnstoni | reverse complement strand
TATATAGTCAGGCAGGAAACAGATTGTAGAAGGATAAACATTTTAATGTAGAATAAATATAAGCTATAAGTATAGCTTAAGGTCAAAAGGCTCGTAATACTTCTAAGATAAACTAATATGCTGTTTTCGTGTACTAGTACGCCAAATCCAACATATTTTACATTTTTCAGCAAAAACGTATCCGTAATTCCCTTTTAATCTAGTAAGGAATAGACAATCACGCTCTCACATTTCAATTCACACTGCAGTTTTAACCAACTTAGCTTCCAAGTTTTAAGACTATTGTACGAATATAATAATTCCATATAATTTCTTGCTTTTCCTCTTAGTTGAAGTAAGATATACATCAATACATTAACACTTTCAGTACCAAACCTAACACGTCAGAATCCTCACCCATTGTTATGGGCCAATATCTTTTATCAAATGGTTTTAATATCTTTTATCAAATGGTTTTTAGTGAAGCTATTCTAAACATAATGGTGTGTTTATATCTAAAGAAGAATAATGACTTTAATGATACGTTTGAACCACATGATTACTCTCTGATATGAGACGTTACGAGCATACTTTGACAATATTCGTCATATTTAAGAAAAAGAACTACAAACACATGCGGTACTTAAAGCACCAATTAAGAAAAACTAATCTATCATCATAAACGAAGGGTGAATAGCCTAGAGGTTACATTAACAGGTTTGCTTTAAGTAGGGTAGGCTGGCAGATAACATGCTGGTGAATACAATTAACTCATTAATGCTCACAGCAGCAAAAGCAGCACGACAGATTTGTAGGGAATAGCAAAGTTGTGAATATATGTGATAGAGGAATGGTCAGAACACTGCCACTAACTCTCCTCCAAATGTTTTGTAAAATGATTATTAATTCAAGAGTTATTGTTATAAGTATCGTAGAGTCAGATGAAAATTCTGTCTTATTCTACTACTACTACTACTACTACTACTTACTACTACTACTACTACTACTATGTCTTATTCTACTACTTCTACTACTACTACTACTACTACTTCTACTACTACTACTACTATTTCTACTACTACTACTACTACTACTACTACTACTACTACTACTACTACTACTACTACTACTACTGATTAAGCTCATACCACTGCTGCTTCTACCTCTGACGTTGTAGCTACTGCTGCTACTTTTGCTGCTGATGCTGCAGCCCCTGCTCCTGCTACTGCTACTGGTGACGAGCTTGAAAGGGATCTCTCTGTTCACTGTTCACAGATGACCCACCTAAACGCGCTTCGAGACTTACATTCAATGCAAGCATGCTACTTCTAACAGGCCAAAGTACGTGGCATGTCTGCAGCTTCGTGTTTCTATATCTTAACTGTACTTATTGCTGTACCACTACTACTACTACTACTACTACTACTACTACTACTACTACTACTGCTACTACTACTACTACTACAAGTACTACTACTACTACAAGTAATACTACTACTACTACTACTACTACTACTACTACTACTACTACTATGTCTTATTCTACTACTTCTACTACTACTACCACTACTACTTCTACTACTACTACTACTACTACTACTACTACTACTACTACTACTACAAGTACTACTACTACTACAAGTACTACTACTACTACTACTACTACTACTACTACAAGTACTACTACTACTACAAGTACTACCACTACTACTACTACTACTACTACTACTACTACTACTACAAGTACTACTACTACTACAAGTACTACTACTACTACTACTACTACTACTACTACTACTACTACTACTACTACTACTACTATGTCTTATTCTACTACTTCTACTACTACTACCACTACTACTTCTACTACTACTACTACTACTACTACTACTACTACTACTACTGATAAAGCTCATACCACTGCTGCTTCTACCTCTGACGTTGTAGCTACTGCTGCTACTTTTGCTGCTGATGCTGCAGCCCCTGCTCCTGCTACTAGTGCCGAGCTTGAAAGGGATCTCGCTGTTCACTACACATCGTCCATAGAAGAAAGGTTTTAGATATCTTCTCGTAATCCACGTTGGTGAATTAAAGGCCAAGTCTAAGTCACCTCGGGCTAGATGGGCTATTGATTCGAGTAACCAGATAATTCTAGGAATATCACATTCACAGTATCTTACTGAGGGGAATATAGTGTAAATGTCGCACAGGGTCGTGACGGGGTTGTGACGGGGTCTCGACAACCCTAGCAATATCGCATTCACAGTATCTTACTGAGGGGAATATAGTGTAAATGTCGCACAGGGTCGTGACGGGGTCTCGACAACCCTAGGAATATCACATTCACAGTATCTTACTGAGGGGAATATAGTGTAAATGTCGCACAGGGTCGTGACGGGGTCTCGACAACCCTAGGAATATCACATTCACAGTATCTTACTGAGGGGAATATAGTGTAAATGTCGCACAGGGTCGTGACGGGGTCTCGACAACCCTAGGAATATCGCATTCACAGTATCTTACTGAGGGGAATATAGTGTAAATG
>OZ012691.1:9169979-9192479 GCA_963942565.1 Maea johnstoni | reverse complement strand
GCTTCCGAGTTTGCTGCCGCCACTTGCTGCCGCTAAACACGCAGAGGATTATAACATCTAAAGTCAAAATTCGCGTTCCCGTTCATCCAATGTCGGTGTTTTGTTAAAAGAAGGGGTGTTTATTTAGTGGGAAAAGTCAGCGTTTTTATTAAAATAAGGGTGCTTTTTTGGCCAGAAATCAGTGCTTTAGGGGTATTTTTTAATTTTGATAACGAGCGTATGCGCCCCCCTGAATACACAAGTGCCCCCCCTCCCCCGGGGATCAGTGCTGGATTTCCCCTGTAGCCGAGTGGTCTAGTGCATTGAAACTGACTGTTTACAACCTTTCATCACATCTAGTCGACTCCAGAAAGTAATGAGAACATCTCCATCTTTATCACCTGTACTGTATATAGAGTTATTGATATCTAGTTTATTTCAATTACCTTTATTTCTTTATGTATATTTTGAGTTCTATTTATTATTATTATTGCTACTGTAAAGTCTCTATTTTGCATTCATAGATAGCGTCAATAAATTACATTGCATTACAATACCAGCGACTCGGTATAAAGCGTTAATCTTTTCCCGATGCATTTATTTTTTCTCCATCCTTAACAACTGGCTAGTGATAATTCTGGCACAATATGGCAGAAAAAGTGATGAGCAGTGAAGAATGGGGGTTGGGTATTTCCACTCGCCACTGCCCGGGTTCGAATCCCGGCTGGGGCATGTGAGAAAGTTGCCAGTGACTTATAGTAAGACGGTAGTTTTCGCCGGGTAACCCGGTTTCCTCCACCACTTACAAACTGGCTAGTCACAAGGTTAATCTGCCGAAAATGTGACGATGATCGGAATTCAAACGTTTAAATCCACGCGGTTAATCCGGCGGATATAAGGTTAATCCCATTCGTCAACATATTACTGACCCGGTGTTATACCCAAAGGCATAGTTTATTACCAGAGTTCGCCTATTCGCGGGCTCATTTAGGGCCCCCTAGCCCAAAATAGCCAAAATAATAATTGTGTAGAAGATTAGTCGATGAGCAACGTAATTCTTGAAGGAAAATCGCCGTTGCTTAGGAACGGATTTCTCATGACCCATCACTTGATTCTTGTGGGGGAAGGGCAATGAATTTAGCCCCACATTACGGTTTATCATAACCCCTACCCCCCCCCCCCCCCCCCCCCAAGTTAGCCTCAGCCTTAATCCTCAAGACTCCGTGGTTTACAACCAATTATACAACTCGCAAATGTTTCCCATTTGACCGCTAGGTGGCTTAGGGAATTAACTGAGCTTCGAAATATACTGTCTAAATAGCATGAAACGTCAAAGGACAACATACTGCAATAGTTACATTGATACTATGCAATAGTAATATTGATAATACGTATTTTTTCGTTCAATATCTATTCTGTTTAATTATTTTGGATGCATGATGTATTTGTAAATTCAAACTTCGCAGTTTGGTCAATAAGCATTACATTACATTACATTACAGCTAGTCAAGTATTCAAATAAACTAAAAAGGTTGAAACAAATATGCACTTTATATTGATATTACAATTCAAGATATGCATATGTACATACATACACACATATGTGTGTGCAAATTTGAATTTCATAGATAACAGTGTACATAACTATCCTGGATACAGGTATCTTATACTGTTACTTACAATGCATTTTGACGGACAGAAATGTTTTCAGAACCTCGAAATCATTCATATGCCGATGGAGAATTTGCGAATACGTGTCTGACAATGTTGTCACATTGACACTTCGTGAAAGCACATACATTACTTCACTCGCTAATATTTCAAAGACAATATCGCTCACTTATCTGTCCCCTTTGATTATTATTATTATTATTATTATTATCATCATTATTATTATTAATATTATCATTATTATTATTATTATTATCATCATCATCATCATCATCATTACTATTATTATTATGATTATTATTATTATCAGTAGTAGTAGTAGCTATATTATTATTATTATTATTATTATTATTATTATTAGTATTATTATTATTATTAGTAGTAGTAGTAGTAGTAGTAGTAGTAGTAGTAGTAGTAGTAGTAGTAATATTGCCATTATGTAGTGGTAGTGGTGCCTGCGGTTCAGTGCAATTGAATAGCACTTGCAGTGCCAGTAACAGGTTGTGGCATTGCATAGATCTGCAGTAGTAACAAACGCAAAGGTTAAAGACTATTCTACCAGATGTACTCTTCCAGAATGTTAATACTTTCCCCTCCGCAACTATTCCCCTTTGGTGTGTCATCATTGACTTGACAGGGGTGAGGGAGGGCGCCACCTTCAGGACAAGACTCTAGGGGGCGCTCCAGCATAAGGAAAGGTGTTGAGTAGGAAGGAGATTTTCTTCAACCTTCCCGTTCCGCTCGGACATGCGCAGTGTGGCCCATAGGGCTTATCCAGTGAGGACTGATCCTAAACGAACATGACGTTCAATTAAGTAGCTCCCCTCCATGGGCAAATGAATATTTTATTGAAATGCTCACTGCGGACCGGGTCTTAGGCGTTAAGAGGGTTGGGCCGTTTGAAGACTGGATGTTTTGGTACAAACTGGGCGAGGCCAGGCGTGAACGAGTGTGTACTTAGTGGTTAGAGAAGCTTTTGGAGGAGGCTGGCCCATTAAAGGAATGCCCAATAGAGGGAAATTGAACAAAAAAAACCTTGAGTAAGATGGACTGGTTCATTTTGATGAACCGATGTTTAGGAAATGTGTAGTTAACCTTGACATTGTTTGTTGTTGTAGTATAACTAGAGGCAGCAGCAGCAGCAGCAGTAGTAGTAGTAGTAGTAGTAGTAGTAGTAGTAGTGGCAGCATCAGTATGTTTAACTTGTTGGAGTGAGGGTCGGGGGTGTGGGGTAAAATGGGGGGTCAAAGTTGGTTAGATATGGGCTACCCTACCAGATACAAGGAATAGAAATAGTTTTTCCGCATAAGAATGTTTTAACTTACCGTCTAACTTACAGTTGGCGTGTTAGTCAAATCTAAGTGCACGGATATCAGACAGTGGAAACGTAGTCTAGTGGGTTATAAACGCACAATGACAGTGAGCTTATTTATATGCTTACTGAGGTATTGAGCGTATTGAGGTGTAAGACCCTAACCTAAACGTTTGCTTTAATTTACGGAGGTGTTCAATTGAGAGAACGGAGAACCAACTAAGGTGTTCACATAATCATTTTTGAGAGTATCACAAAGGTGTCATCAGACAATAATACTCAAGTAGAAGGGGCGCGTTATGGTGGCCTAACCATAACGAGCCACATAATAGTATTTAGTGCTCAATAGCGTAGCTCGGGAGCAGCTGTCATTCAGATAAACTGCATTCTCGCCACATGAAGGTGTGCTTTTATTACCTTTTAAAGTTCTTATCATGCGCAAATAGTGCTCGGATGACACCACGTGGACCTTCGATCGTCACGTGCGGATCCCATTTTTCCATATTTCCTGACAGTTTGATGTTCTATTATTGCATTCTGGTCACCTGTTGCACTTTAAAAGGATAATTGTTATGCACCTATTTTGTACGTCAACGAGTTCACACCAGGGTCGATGAGACCTCTTGTTCTATTAGATCGGTATTACTACAGTAAAGGCATTTAACTCATGCACTAGATGTTCGGGCAGACCGGGCATTCAACCATACGTAAATGAGTTAACACCATGGCCGTTAAGACTTCTAGCTCTATTCGACCGATATGACTACAGTGAAAGCACTTAATTCATGCAATACATGTGCGGGCAGAACGGGCATTTTACACGGGCGCACGGTTGATTGCTACCCGATTGCCTGAGTATAGATACAGTGCTGATGTTTAATTCCTGCACTTAACGCCAGGGCATAATACACGACCGCATGCCCGATTACCACCCAGTTTCCTGGGCGTGGATGCATGGATGACCTGATAACTGAACAGAGCTTTGATTCGCAAGCTACGCTGGTCATTGATGTGCTTACCTTATTCCATTGACATGTTATCCATAGATGTTTGTACAACCAGGTACTTGCAGACGTCCGGTCGGCTGGTGCAAGAATTAAATGTCTGTACTGTGCAACCACAAGCCAATACTTGTACTTTATTGAACGCCCCAACCAGGAGCGAAAATGTACGAATACAAATAAAGACAAAACAAAAGTAATACATACTAAGCAGTAACACACACACAGATTGGTGCGCATGCGTGGGATCGTACGGTCCAGCACTCCATTCAGGGTCTAGGAAATTCTAAAAAAACTTAGTTTTTGGCCTCCAAATTCTTCAAATCGTAAACCAACCTAACTAATTCCAACTCCGGTCGCCTGCCAGTAACTTTGGAGTCAACAGGGGATATATGCAAGCTGCCTTCTTGAAAAAGAAACTTGACTTACTCCAACCTGCAAAATCCAAGATGGCGGCGCCCATGACAGACTGACGGAGAAGACACCAAGTGCCTCTATCTGTGGACCTAGTCCACTCTCTATCCTTAATATTAATTCTCTAAATACTCCTAACTAACCACAACAAAGACCTTCAGGACATCACACTGATTCCTGATTCTCGCTATTCTACTTCTCATAACACAGAACTTTTCCATTGTCTATCTGATGTTAGGATCAAGCTAGGGATAGGGTAAGTACAGCTTATCTACTTGGTAGTTAAGGGTAAAAATGGAACTCTTCCTCACAACTGTGTTACTCCTAACGGTCGCCGCTACCAACAGCTGCTTCAAAACCACAGACGGAGACCACATCACACTGATGTCACACGTCTTTCCCGGCGAACTCAAGTGGTTGCCATCAACTAGCTGTGTCGTCCCCACGAGCACAAACCTAGTCTCACACTTTAAAGCTGCCAACCTAACCCTGAGGAACAGAGACAACACCTTCCAGAGAAGTTCTCTCATCTACCTTGCAATCATACTAGCTGCCACCTCCTCTGATATTGAGGCGAACCCAGGACCAAGTGACTCGAGTACAAACATCGGCCAGGTGTCCTCCTACCCATGTGGCCTATGTAACAGAGATCAACCAACCAATGGATCGGAAGTTTCCTGCATGATCGAAAACAAACCGTTGTAGTAGATGGGGAAAGTTCAAGCTACATAGACGTCCTGTCAGGTGTCCCACAAGGCTCAGTCCTGGGTCTCTTCTTATTCTACATCAATGACATCAACGAAAATCTCCAATCAACAGTCCGCTTATTCGCCGATGACACCATCTGCTACCTGGCCATCAAGGCTGTCAAGGATACGCACCGCCTCCAGGAAGACCTTGACAAGCTCGCTGCGTGGGAACAACTCTGGCAGATGGAATTTCACCCAGACAAATGTGAAGTAATCCACATAACCCACAAACGGTCAACTATCAAGTCAGTCTACACCCTCCACAACCACATCCTTATAGAAGTTGATGCGGCAAAATACCTGGGAGTGACCATCACAAGTGACTTGAAGTGGAACAAACACATTGCAAACACTGCAGCGAAAGCCAATAGGGTACTGGGGTTCCTCTGACGAAATCTCAAGATAAATTCGACCGATCTGAAATCAACAGCCTACAAGACGCTAATCAGACCAACCCTTGAATATGCGTCTTGTGTCTGGGACCCCTACACCCAAACAAACATTGACCAACTGGAGATGGTGCAGAGACGATCTGCCCGTTTTGCACTCAACCGCTGGGATCGCATGGACAGCGTGACACAGATGCTATCCGAGCTAGAGTGGTGCCCCCTACAAGAACGAAGAAAAACATCCCGGCTCATCATGATGTTCAAAATAACAAAGGAACTTGTAACTGTCCCGATCGAGCGGTACCTACAGCCAATCAGAAGACCGTCTCGCCTATGTCATGATGCAGGCTACATCGTTCCTAGCTCGACCAAGGACTTCCACAAATTCTCCTTCTTCCCTAGAACTACTCGAGAATGGAATGTCCTACCACCAGACATTGCCAAAGCTGAAACCCTTGAGGCATTCAAACAAGGCCTCAACTCCCTAAGCTGTGCCTAAATGACATCAGCTACATTTTAACCCTAACACAAATAACCCCAGTTCTTATTTCAATCTCACTCCCACCTGTGTCTTCAAATTGAAGTTAGGCGGATACCGGAAGAAGAAGAAGATTACAGGTAACGAAAGCTTCACTAAGCAGCTCAGTGGGTTATCAATATTCATGGCGGCATGGAGGAATCATGAGAGAGTTATGACGTATCGATATGGATTTAGGGCTTACTTTGTGTTACTTTGTAGCAATTTGTTAAAGTTTGAACTCTTTTCTTCCTGATACTATGAGAAGCTGCGACTGTCTAAGCCACCATTCAGTGGAATAACATACCAAATGACACTGAACCTTCCATAGGCTTGCACATAAGCAAGGACTTCTTAACCCTTATTCTGCAGGTGGCTAATTTGGCCAATACAAAATGATACAAAACAACGAAAAAATGACTAGAACCTTGACACATGGGTACTCATCTGAGAGTACTCAGCGAGAGCTATCCAATGAATATCAACATGACAGGGTTTAGATGGTCTGCAAAAATGTTTGCCTCAGAATTGGGAGGGTTAAGGCCCTTCTCTCTATGTTATAAGATCAAATCAATACACGCTGTATTAAAGGATTTGCACAAATTGTTTTTCATATTTTTAGCCAAAAGTATTGCTGAGGAAATGGTTTATGAGGTTTATGCCGGGAGTGTACCTTTTTGACGCTAAATGTAATTCTCACCTAAAAACCTTTCAGGCAGTATATAAGTTGTATTTGCTGAATGGACTTATACATAAGGGTAAAGGAAAAACTGACTCAAAAAGAGTAATCCAATAAGCTACCTTAAGTATCGATATGCTTCAAAAGGTAAATATGTCAGTAAAAAGTTACTCTATAAATACACCATGATGTTGTATGTAAAACACCAAAGGAATTTAGACTGTCCGATCATGCTCGAAGCTTTACGATACCCAGCAGAGCGAAGATCTGTTTTTGTGATACTTTTTGCACATTGTTGTGTTAGTGCCTACTCTGAATGGAATTGCAGGAACTACGAGGAAAACCAATATGGTTAGGTTTTATAAGAACCTTACTTTGAATAAGTAAGATTTATGCTGAAAAAAATCAAGTTCATTACTCTCTGATTTCTAAATGTCTGAATGTAGAACTGTTTGACATGGCATTGTATAATGTCGATGTAATGTAATGTAATGTTTATTGACCATAAGCATAGTTATGATATTGGTATTTTAGTATATTGGTATTATAGTTTAAGGGTATGATAATCTAAGGTTATAATAATACTCTCCTTCTCTCTCTGTCTCTGAAGGTATACACGCATGTATTCACCGTTCCCCATACTATTTCCATAGGGAAGTCCTCAAGAGAATCTCTGCCAGATTTTCCCTGCCTCTTATTCTTACTATTTACTCAGTGCAATGCCAATGTTTGTGAATTGTGTTAGGTGGATGTTTCTTGTATATTCTGGAATTACTGTCAGATTGACTTATTGTTCAGGGAGAAAACCTACAGATTGTTTTGACACCCGGCTTCTGCCTTCTTCGCTACTGTATCCGTTCGCAGCTAAACCAACTCGACATCTCCCATTTCCTATAACAAGATGGATTTGCACACGATAAAAAGTGGGAGAGAGGGATTCCACACAAAATGATTTCATCACGTTGGAAGCTGTACACGTAGAACATTCATGGGTTCGTAAAAGGTGTTAAGTATTCGCATACATTCGATCCATGTACGTTATAATTGGCGGGGCCCTCAGGCCACTCCTATCTGGGAAGCTGATTTGAGATGCTCATAGTCCGGACGGCCATGTTGGAAATACTGAGGCCGGACTGAATATAATTCTCTATTCTGATTGGTTATAATATAAATGTTGGCCCGGTACATTACCTTTGCCGCGGAAAAACGTGCCTTCCTTATTTTAATTTAGCATGAAGTTTTCAAATATATAAAATATTTCAAGCGGAAATAAAGTATATTTTTCAGTATAGGAAGGAAAATTACTAAAGAAAAAAATTACTATGTGTATAGAATGAAATCAGGAGACTTCGTAACCAAACTGGTTCGTAACCAAACTGATGCGTACCCGAGTAGCTTCGCACCCAAGAGATTTCGAAGTCTCCAGCTTGCGTCTAGAATTCCGATATTTGTTTCATTTCTACAAAAATGATACATAGTCATTATAAATTATTTTCCTCTATAATGTTAATGTTCTTTATACATCCGGTTCCCTCACAAGTTCATAAATAACTTGGCCCGCCTTTTGACTATTGATGATTTGCATCAACAACCGTACTTGTTCGTAATTGTAATTCATTAAATACTAAATCATGTTCCATGTATGCCACCTGTCCTGCAAAGTCCACACATAGCATCTATGTACTAGCTGTTAAATGCACACCCCATGGATAAAACTAAAATTATTCTTTCTTCCCAATCTATTAATAAAAGTTAAGTTGGTAGCTAGTGGCTGATACTGGGCGATGCATTAATTAATAAGAACTGCACACTAATAACCAAGATTTAAAGTGTCCGGCTGTGGCCTGCTGTTAGCTCTCTCTCTCTCTCTATTTACACACACACACACACACACACACACACATACATACATACATACATACATACATACATACATACATACATACATACATATATATATATATATATATATATATATATATGTATACATATATTTACATGTACCCACCGTATCATCTTGTAAATACTTACTCTATATAATTACATGCTGAATTGCATACATGGCATCAGCTCCACCACATTCATAAAACATAAACATTAGCACGTGTAATCTGATCATAGATAGTGTTGTGATTCTGAAAGAGTTAATCAGGCGCTGAACCAATGTCCAATGTAACATGAATAATCCATGTCGAACACGTATCCCAAAGAGGGCAAGTGCTAGTCAGACACAGTACGTATCACACTTTTCTGCTCTTCTAATCTAGAGCTTTGTAATTAGAATCTGTTCGCTTTTCCACTCAATTCAATTTTGTATGATCTCTCACCTCCGGCCGCTCAGAATTAAATGTACTTTGGTTATGTGGGAGAGGATTTAATCTGACTCGCTCGACGCGTGGCTTTGTTGTACACGCAACGGGAGACGTTGAGTGAGATTCATACGCCTCCTCGACTAACCCTCATCCCTTCACGATATGACCTTTGACATTGAAATGTACATCAGTAGCTTTTATGATCACTTGACATGGTATTGTCAGCTGCGTGCACCTGTGCTCGGAACGATTCTGTTCACCAAACGCTCGCGTCGATTTCCAAACCAGCCAATGAAAACACTTGAAATTTCCAAGCGTTCGTAATTACTGATGTATTGAATGAAGCTCTGGGACAACACAATCCCTGGATGTTGTTCAAGCACACGCCCTGGTTGTTGATTGTCGTAAAAATGATGAAGTGCCTAATGGTTTCTTATTTGCGGTTCACACGTAATGGAGATCAGTGTTCTCAGTGTGGCTGTAATCAGGGAAGAAAGCGCTTGTTTTCTCACTGATGTGATGAGCACTAATGAACTTTCTCTGTCACGTAACTTAATGCCCATTGAGAGAACGTACCATTTTCCTCACCCATTACCCTGCAATTTCCTGCAAGCTTTGTTTTTCAAATAGAACGATATCTCCTTCCAAAGAGAATGCTCGACAGCAGAGATGACGAACTGTTCATTCTTAACATATTCATGCCCATCAATACTTCCAATGCTGAGGCTACCTTCGTCCAAAGAACATGGGCAAACAGTTTTAAAAACATATACAGTAAACCCTGTCATGTTGGTATTCTTTGGAAAGCTGTCGCTAAGTACTCTTATGTGAGTACTCATATGCCAGGGTTTCAGTCATTGTACAGGTTTCTTGCATCCTTTTCTATTGGCCAAATTGGCTACCAACAGCCGAAGGGTTAATAGCCACCGATGGGCTATTTTGGTGCTATCTTTCTTACCAAAATATTTGAAGGAAAAATGTTAATCATAGACATAATTACAACTCTCCTTTAAAATTCTAAAAAAATTCATACATTATTCCTTAGTTATTTTCCAAGGAGAGCACTAAGCATGGATATTTTGAACTGTCCATGATGGATATACTGTTTACGTATATATATGATCGGTTAATGATGCAAGAAATCTGATACAAATCTATCGACTTCTAAACCATTTATGGAAAAGTTGATGATTTTGTCCCGTTACTATAAATTTGTCCTTCAGAAATCTGCGGAGTGTTTTATCTATAGAGAAATTCAGTCAAAAGGCAGGTATATAATTAGCTTCTTGCTTTTGGGACTGCAATGGGTTTAGGAATTTCAGGATTGTCTGAAAACAAATAAAATCTCCCTATAGATCAAGTAAACTATAGAAAATGCCAAGTGTTTTCACTTGCAATTAACTCATTTGCAACTGTAGGTCACACATGGTTTAACATAACGAAATAAAGTGAATGATTTTTAAAAATATATTTCAAGATAGTATATATGAATTTATATGTATATACATAGTCTGCCTAACACATGCGGTATTATTGTACCATTTTACTGGTATTTGACTGCTACCAGATTTGACTATTCCTTTCACAATTCTTTGATCGATGAGTTATGTCAAAATTTATCAGACCACGACTGAGAATTCAAATCCGTACTTATCACGTGGCACTGTGTCATTTATGACGTAATTTGCTAGAAATACACTTGTTTCATTTCAATGTCTACGAAAATAGTTAAATTCTAAGCAAACTATTTGCTTAACAATGAATACCAGTGCAAACTGTTTTTTTTCTCAGTGAATCCCCTGCTGATTCAAACTCTCCTTATACTCAAGACTAACGAGTGAAACCAGGTGCTGGAGGATTCCGGGTTTTAGAAGATGCCGGAAGTCATATTCCTACGCATACCAACAACCACCTCTGGCCTAAGGGATTCATTAACTTGTCGGAATACTTTCCTGCGCTTCTATCATATGTATTGCACTTGGTGAGTAGACACCGAGGCTGTTTTGAGTCCTTCCCTTACTATACACCAGTGCATCTCATCTAAAATGTATGTGGTGAGCCTACCCACCACAGGAACAAGCTGTGTTCCGACTGAGCACCAAGGCTAGGTCTTAGGGCAAAACACATGCCTTACAGGTTACGGTTCCTCGGCAAAAACGCATCCTTGTCAATTACACTTACTACTATACTTGTTCAGTAGTCACGTAACAGATTGGTTTCTAAGGTTATAGATGGGTTTTTATTCGTTCAGTGCTACTGCAACTACTGCTACTGATTCTGCTGATTATTTGGTACCTCCTCAACGTCAAAGAAATAGTAGTAGTAGTAGTAGTAGTAGTAGTAGTAGTAGTAGTAGTAGTAGTAGTAGTAGTAGTAGTAGTAGGAGTAGCAGTAGCAGTAGTAGTAGTAGTAGTAGTAGTAGTAGTAGTAGTAGTAGTAGTAGTAGTAGTAGTAGTAGTAGAAGAAGAAGTAGAAGAAGCAGGAGTGGAATGGTTGTGGTGGTAGTTGGAGCAGATTTTACTATATGGATTATCGTCACCCTTCGATTTTTAGGCTAATTAGTGTCTAGGTAGTTGGCGGGAAAAACACTGCCTCACCCTAAATCACTGGCAACATTATCACATGCTCCGGCCGGGATTCGAACCCGCAGTGGTAGAATAAGTGCAAGTAGTAGTAGTAGTAGTAGTAGTAGTAGTAGTAGTAGTAGTAGTAGTAGTAGTAGTAGTAGTAGTAGTAGTAGCAGGTATACAAGTAAGTATACATGCAATCACAATATTATACACCATGAAAACAACACGTTACCTATGAAATTAGGTAGTATATGCGAATTTATTCGAAAACGCATATGGTCCCCTCAGCTGATATTCAGGCTAACCCCGATTAGACCAACTGTAATGTCATCGAACTCGACCTTAATGTAGGCTAGGTCTGTAGAGAATAGGGTTGTCCTCGCTATATCGATATCATTGCCTTGGTAGGCCTCTAGGACCAACTATATATCCCTTTGGTACTATCCCCTGGTGGTATGGAAATACACCACTCGATATCTCTACAGTCTGTATCAGTTTAGATGAATAAAAGAATGGATATGTAGCGAGAGACCATTCGCTATGTGCGCCATATTGAAAACCTGGCTATCCCAGGGGTCTCAAATCGAAGTGTGACGTCACTAGGATACAAAGACCAATGAGTGCTCTCGTATCGTGTACATTACAGAGAAACCGGCACAACAACATGCGCAGGTCACGACCTTTCAGGTTGACTGGCTGGTTTCATATCCACTTGTTTTTTTATTCATCTGAGGTATCAGTTAAAGACACATTAAGGTATTACCCTTTCGATGCAAAGAATTGTTGTCACTGCAATTGAAATAGACTGGGAACATTTGTATTCGGTGCCCTTTGCATTATGTATGTCTCTGGATGAAAAAATAATGATATAGGGTAAAATAACATATCAAAATAGACTGTCGTATTTGAAAGTCAGTATTTTAATTAGGAAAGGCAAATTATATTGAAAGACAGTATTTCATAAACAGATCAAAATTGACTGTAATATTTCAAATTCAGTATTTCAGGTAGGAGAGATGAATGGGACTGTTTAAAAGATAGTATTTCATAAACATATCAAAATATACTGTCGCATTCGAAATTCAGTATTTTTGATAGGAGAGATGAATTAGATTTTTAGAAATATTGTATTTCATAAACATATCAAAATAGACTATTGTATTTCAAACTCAGTATCTTAGGTAGGAGAGGTGAATTACATTGTTTAAAAGATAGTATTTCAAAAAATATATTAAAGTAGACTCTCTTATTTCAAATTCAATATTATATGTAAAAATAGTGTCGTATTTCTATCTCAGTATTTTAGGTAGGAGATATGAGTTAGATTTTTAGAAATATAGTATTTCATAAACATATTAAAGTACACTGTCGTATTTCAAATTCAGTATTCTATGTAGAAGGAATATACTAGTAATTACATCGTTTAAAAGATAGTACTTCATGCTCCCTTTTCCTGCTTGGCCGCCATTTGCTACATATGCTACTAGTATTCCGGCAAGGCTGTCTTCCCCTGGCAAAACCTGTTCATCTTCTCCTCAGAAAACGCCTTTAAGTAGCTAAGAAGGTTTTCCCCCAATATGTCAGCGATAGATTACTGAAATCTAATTTCTGGTACCGAAATAACCGTGGAAGGTATTCCGTACGTTTATGGCCTTCTTAGCAGTTTGTCTTGCTTCAGACCAATTCGCCTAAAACAGGAAGGTGAATATGTCGAAGAAACAGCCTTCGGCTATAGGCTAGTGACTATTAGTCAGGTAAAACCAACACAGTTCCGGTGGGGAGATATTAAAAAGGGATATCACTCTAGGACAGAAATGGGTAATGGATATAGCCATGCATAAACGGACAATCTTTCGAGGAATAATGATCTTTATAATAAGTTTATTTCCAATGAAATAAAAAAAATTTCACACTTATTCATAAGTGAAGTATTTAAAAACAAACAAAGAATCATTTACAATATTTATAGGTAGATTGTACTATTATTAATGCTTACTATGGGTTTCGCTGTATTATATATTGAAAGGACTGTATCTACAACAACTCTGTTGCTTAAATATATGACTATATTAGAAAATAAAAAAAAACAGCAGTGTGCGTAATAAAAAATAAATAAATTATTTCTTGAAAACAGGACTGATAGACACTGTTCATTTAAAGTTTTATGTTTCTTAAGTTATTTTTTGTCGTACTTACCTACTCCACTGTATAATGAGCTTTGTAAACCTATGTTGTTGTTTCTCTCTATACTTTTCATAAAAATTATGGTCAATAAAGATACTTACAATGATAGGGTTTTATTCGTTTCAGTGTGAAGGAAAGATAGCACGGGAAAAGTATATGTTTTAATGAATCAATAGTAAATACATAAATATTTTATTCGTATATAGGAATTCTGCATGATAAAAAAACTAGCGAAAGCGTTTGTAAATATCATTTATCTAAATATTGTGTTTTCAATGCATCCAGAGGATTCTTTCTATACATTTCCGGGGGGTTTATAGTATCAAGGGTATTCACAGACAATACAATTTTTCGAATACATCTATATCAAGAATTCTCTGTGTTATTTTTACAAAGGAAAAGTTAGTGCAATATTGATGATCAATATCGAGGCTCGCACAATGGGAATACACGTGCGAACATCAAATAAATGTGTCGAGAAACGAAACGCTTAATTTCTCTGACCCAAGGGTATGGATGGCTCAATGACGTATTTATCCCTGGGAGGAGACGAATCCTGGGAAGGATTAATGTTTAATAAAGTTATCGTACTGCTTATTGATTTATTATTGACTTTGCTGAATGCATTAGGATGAGGCCAGTAGGCTAATGTGAGTAAAGTGCCTAAAGATTAGCCCCACTACCGGTTTTATTGTGGTGATCCATTTTCATGAAATCTAATAAAGATGGTATTTTCATTTATTTTCATTCCTTTAGGAATACTTCGGCCAGGCGATGTAGTGCCATCATTCCAAGTCTGAGCATTTATAGAATTTAATTAAAAGTTAACACCGTTAATACTATGCATATAACAAATTGTTCAAAATACTTGCACTGAGTATTTCAACAAGATGTAATGATTATTCACCAAGCCATACCAAACCTGCATTCACACACATACATACATACGTACCTACATAATACGTACATACATAATGCGTACATACATAGACAAATGCATTTGTACATTATATTTGTACACAAATATATACATATATTTATCTATCTATCTATCTATCTATCTATCTATCTATCTATCTATCTATCTATATCTATCTATCTATCTATCTATCTATCTATCTATCTATCTATCTATCTATATATATATATATATATATATATATATATATATATATATATATATATATATATATATATATATATATATATATATATATATATATATATATATGTATATGTGTGTATATATATATATTGTTCTATAATACCAATTATTTCGTAATCATATACCAATATTCCGGAAAATGTGCTCTTATCGACAAGGCTGGCTTCGGGCGTTGTTTTTCAGTGTTTGCGTCACTCGTGGTGGCACTGCCATGGCCAGTTAGTAGAAGCGTCACAAGCGTTCAGGGTTGACGTGTCACCAGTAACGGCAGTCAATTACTTAGGCGCCAGAGCCCGGGCCATTCCTGTTGTCTTTGACAGTCATGCTCTCCTTACTATTGATGAGCTCTATTCTGGTTCTGGGATATTTGCCAGTCTTAGGAGGAGGAAAGTCTAGCCATTGTCCGAGGCACTGATGGGATTGGTCGTGGGGGTTTCCAAGTTAACCCTTCTGCTCCTGGTGGCTAATTTTGCCATACAAAATGATGCAAGAAATGCTGAAAAATGACTGAAACCCTGTAGTCTACTAGCATATGGGTATAATACACCTTATCTAATATTGCCAACTTTAACTCTTCACTTTTAACCTTTATGCTGCTGGTTGCTAATTTAGCCGATACCAAAAATACTGAAAAATGACTTGGTACTCAGTGAGAGCTATTTAATGAATACCAACATGACAGGGTTTAGATGGTTTTTAAAGACATTCGCGACCTTGTGCTTTAGACGAAAGTAGCCTCAGCATTGAAGGGACAACACTGTGTGCCTCTTTCAGGATTGGTCTACCTTGCCTGTATTGGAGTGATGTATTTGTAATATTGTATCAAATAAGTATGACGTCCTTTTTTCTGGAACCATAGTGCAACTAAATCGTGCAAGTTGTTAATGTTTGAGGATTTCAATATATAAGGGAAAATCCAAAGCCTAACCCCGAGTCACTGGTAAATTTCTCACATGCCTTGATCCTGGTTCAAACTCGATGGGTGTGTTGGGAAATGCCGAGCAGTCAACTACAAGACATTGGACCACTCGGCTATCGGGCCAACCCTCTGCCTGTGTTGGAGCATGTGAAAAAAGCTGAGCAGTCAATTGCAAGGCATTAGACCACTCGGCTATCGGGGCAACCCTCTGCCTGTGTTGGCGCATGTGAAAAAAGCCGAGCAATCAATTGCGAGGCATTAGACCACTCGGCTATCGGGGCAACCCTCTCCCTGTGTTGGCGCATGTGAAAAAAGCCGAGCAATCAATTGCGAGGCATTAGACCACTTGGCTATCGGGGCAACCCTCTGCCTGTGTTGTAGTATGTGAAAAAAGCTGATCAGTCAATTGCTAGACATTAGACCACTCGGCTATCGGGGCAACCCTCTGCCTGTGTTGGAGCATGTGAAAAAAGCTGAGCAGTCAATTGCTAGGCATTAGACCACTTGGCTATCGGGGCAACCCTCTGTCTGTGTTGGAGCATGTGAAAAAAGCTGAGCAGTCAATTGCTAGGCATTAGACCACTTGGCTATCGGGGCAACCCTCTGCCTGTGTTGGAGCATGTGAGAAAAGCTGAGCAATCAATTGCGAGGCATTAGACCACTCAGCTATCGGGGTAACCCTCTGCCTGTGTTGTAGTATGTGAAAAAAGCTGAGCAGTCAACTGCAAAGCATTAGACCACTCGGCTATCGGGGCAACCCTCTGCCTGTGTTGGAGTATATGTAAAAAGCCAAGCAGTCAATTGCAATGCATTAGACCAATCGGCTATCGGGGCAACCCTCTGCCTGTGTTGTAGTATGTGAAAAAAGCTGAGCAGTCAACTGCAAGGCATTAGACCACTCGGCTATCGGGGCAACCCTCTGCCTGTTTTGGAGCATGTGAAAAAAGCTTAGCAGTCAATTGTAAGGCATTAGACCACTCGGCTATCGGGGCAACCCTCTGCCTGTTTTGGAGCATGTGAAAAAAGCTAAGCAGTCAATTGCAAGACATTAGACCACTCGGCTATCAGGGCAACCCTCTGCCTGTTTTGGAGCATGTGAAAAAAGCCGAGCAGTCAATTGCAAGCCATTAGACCACTCGGCTATCGGGGCAACCCTCTGCCTGTTTTGGAGTATGTGAAAAAAGCTGAGCAGTCAATTGCAAGGCATTAGACCACTCGGCTATCGGGGCAACCCTCTGCCTGTGTTGGACCATGTGAAAAAAGCCAAGCAGTCAATTGCAAAGCATTAGACCACTCGGCTATCGGGGCAACCCTCTGCCTGTTTTAGAGCGTGTGAAAAAAGCCGAGCAGTCAATTGCAAAGCATTAGACCACTCGGCTATCGGGGCAACCCTCTGCCTGTTTTAGAGCGTGTGAAAAAAGCGGAGCAGTCAATTGCAAGGCATTAGACCACTCGGCTATCAGGGCAACCCTCTGCCTGTGTTGGAGTATGTGAAAAAAGCCGAGCAGTCAATTGCAAGGCATTAGACCACTCGGCTATCGGGGCAACCCTCTGCCTGTTTTGAAGCATGTGAAAAAAGCTGAGCAGTCAATTGCAAGGCATTAGACCACTCGGCTATCGGGGCAACCCTCTGCCTGTGTTGGAGTATGTGAAAAAATCCGAGCAGTCAATTGCAAGGCATTAGACCGCTCGGCTATCGGGGCAACCCTCTGCCTGTGTTGGAATATGTGAAAAAATCCGAGCAGTCAATTGCAAGGCATTAGACCGCTCGGCTATCGGGGCAACCCTCTGCCTGTGTTGGAGTATGTGAAAAAATCCGAGCAGTCAATTGCAAG
Organism: Maea johnstoni; assembly: GCA_963942565.1. Classification (NCBI taxonomy): domain Eukaryota; kingdom Metazoa; phylum Annelida; class Polychaeta; order Spionida; family Magelonidae; genus Maea; species Maea johnstoni. Next base: position 9,174,783 of record OZ012691.1, on the reverse strand, counting down.
GCATTAGACCGCTCGGCTATCGGGGCAACCCTCTGCCTGTGTTGGAGTATGTGAAAAAATCCGAGCAGTCAATTGCAAGGCATTAGACCGCTCGGCTATCGGGGCAACCCTCTGCCTGTGTTGGAGTATGTGAAAAAATCCGAGCAGTCAATTGCAAGGCATTAGACCGCTCGGCTATCGGGGCAACCCTCTGCCTGTGTTGGAGTATGTGAAAAAAGCCGAGCAGTCAATTGCAAGGCATTAGACCGCTCGGCTATCGGGGCAACCCTCTGCCTGTGTTGGAGTATGTGAAAAAAGCCGAACAGTCAATTGCAAGGCATTAGACCACTCGGCTATCGGGGCAACCCTCTGCCTGTGTTGGAGAATGTGAAAAAAGCCAAGCAGTCAATTGCAAGGCATTAGACCACTCGGCTATCGGGGCAACCCTCCGCCTGTTTTGGAGCATGTGAAAAAAGCTGAGCAGTCAATTGCAAGGTATTAGACCACTTGGCTATCGGGGCAACCCTCTGCCTGTGTTGGACCATGTGAAAAAAGCCGAGCAGTCAATAGCTAGGCATTAGACCACTCGGCTATCAGGGTAACCCTCTGCCTGTGTTGGAGCATGTGAAAAAAGCCAAGCAGTCAATTGCAAGGCATTAGACCACTCGGCTATCGGGGCAACCCTCTGCCTGTGTTGGAGCATGTGAAAAAGCCCAAGCAGTCAATTGCAAGGCATTAGACCACTTGGCTATCGGGGCAACCCTCTGCCTGTGTTGGAGTATGTGAGAAAGCCGAGCAGTCAACTGCAAGGCATTAGACCACTCGGCTATCGGGGCAACCCTCTGCCTGTTTTGGAGCATGTGAAAAAAGCCGAGCAGTGAATTGCAAGGCATTAGACCACTCGGCTATCTTGGCAACCCTCTGCCTGGTTTTGGATCCCTATTCCTATCCCTATAGATCCGGTGTCTTTTCTAGCATATGATATTCTTGTTAGAATGGGGGAGCCGAACTCTTTAGAATGCGTTTGTGTCTTCGTCAGCAATGGGGTACTTCTGGTGGTATTTGAGAATTCGACCCGCCTTGCTATACTTAGGAGTGTGTTGGAGCTTTTGCCAAATTTGGCATTTTGCGGGCGGATATATCGATGTTGGATATCGATATTTCAAGTAGAAAGCAGTAACCTCGCTTGTTCTCATTGCATTCCCTATTTCCCTTTGTAACACTATTGTTTCAGTCACGCACACACATACATACATACATACATACATACATACATACATACATAAATACATACATACATACATACATACATAAATACATACATACATACATACATACATACACACACACGTACGTACGTACGTACATACATACACACATAAATACATACATACATACATACATAAATACATACATACATACATATATACATACATACATACACACACATACGTACGTACGTACATACATTCATACATACATACATACATACATACATACATACATACATACATACATAAACTCCTCTCTTCATTCCTTCTGTTCAAATGGTAGAAAGATCCAATTTAAAAGTCACAGAAAAATCCTTAGTACAGCGACGTCGAAACAATAACTACCGTTTAAAGGTTAAAGAACGTAATCACAATTATGAATCAAGCTATGAAAGAAAAAAAGCTGTTGCCCATATAGTATTTGTAGCCAATCGGAAAAATCCTATTTAAGCTTATTCTAACAAAACGCAAGAAAACACATTTTGCTACAAATTCAATTTCACGGTTATTAATCCTCAACCGCTAATCGAGATAACAAAAGAAAAGATTTAATCAGTTTTACACCCTTCTGATCCGTATTTATTAGCATCTGTTCTCAACAAGACTTGGTCGCATTTTGTAATTAACAGTTGTCCAAATACCACAAAAAGGAAAAAAATGACCGTTTGCAAGTTAATTGAATTACCAGTTTAAACCCTGAAGGAATTTTATCAAATCACTTATCGATCGAGACGATTAGGGACTGGAATGTTTCATCTGAAGTTTTGAATGATTACAACGAACAACGATTATTGGTATTAAGAAGGGCAAAAAAACAAACTATTCTCCGAGAATCTATTGAGGGACAATGCTTTACAATGAAGCATCTCATACAGATGTTTTCAAGGGTATTATGTTTTGAGCATTTGTGTGGCAATTTCAAAAAGGTACCACAATTTAAATGGCGAGTGCCTGTAATTTGCTAATAAAGCATGGCATTTATTCTTAGAAATGAACCCCATTGCTAAGAGCGGCCATATTGTATCATATAGCCGACTAAGATCATACCCACTTACCGGTTTCGAATCCCAACCAGTGTATATATTAAAGTTGCCAATGACCTGGGGTTAGGCGGTGGTTTTCGCTGGGTATTCCAGTTTCCTCCACCAGTTTACAACTGCGTCAAGTGGCGCCATCTTCTGGGTCCTCTGGTAATGGACATGATTTTATTTAAACATATCACTGAAGTCACCTTCGTTGTAGATGTTTGAAAGGCATATATATATATATATATATATATATATATATATATATATATATATATATATATATATATATATATATATATATATATATATATATATATTTATATATATATATATATATATACTAGTTTGAACATATCCAATAATGACCAAAAGTATATTGAATAAATTCAAAACGTGCACCGTTGTCTTAATTAAAGTGAGCACCATCTGGGAAAGTCATTAGTATCATCACTGGCCTCTAGAGGGCGTGGTGATCGCTGGAGAAGGGCCATCAAAGAAGCTGACACGATGGTGCCTTGTAACAGTCTTCAGACATGCACATGTTCGTGCCTTCATCGGCAATCAGTAAAAAAATCCCACCACAACAATCAATTGTTACTGGTTCTTACCCGCCAAGCGTACATCGCAATGTCGTTCCTGACATTGACGTCACATGTGAATAGTTTATGAATCGTCCACGGTATGAGTAAGATGGTTCCCTGGGAATGCAGGCACGTACACAAACTCTTTAACTCATTAATGCTCACAGTGGCCAAAACAGTCTGACAATTTCGATGAAATCTTGCAGGCAAAAGTATATTTGGAAAAATAATTGGTGGAGAAATGGCATTCAGGACATTATCAACAACTCTCCTTCAAATAGTTTGTAAAATCATTCTTAATTTCAAAGTTATTGCCAAAAGTACCATAGATCCAGATGACACTTTCTGGAGGAACTCTTAAGCATTAATGGGTTAAGCGCGAAACGGGAAGGGGACGCTGGCTGAGTGAATTTTGATGGGGATGTGCCATAAAGTGATAATGACATTTATCTTCACTTTTCCTGCCACTCTAAGCTACATTGTTACACGAATGTCGATCACCGGATACGTAACCAGCAGATCTCGTTCAACAGCCTCGACACTAATCTTGGCCCAGAACCACTCAAGATGTGCGTTCTGCGCACGTGCGTTAGCAACTTATACTTTATGATGTAAACAAAAACGAGAGCCCTCGTTGTCTTCGTCACCTTGTGACGTAACACTGAGACTGGATTCGGGGAGATTAGGTGTGTTCAGGGCTTTATAATGGGTCCTATTGTAATTGGTCTGGGGCGACCGCTCCATTTTCTATTCATCTAAGATTTATGTCGCGATTTGCACGCTTTTGACGCTGGAGGGGAATATGGGAGAAAACACTGAGTTGCGTGTCTTAATATGTGAACTACGTCATCACTCAGTGTGTAAATATATCAAATCTACGCATGTACTTATGACGTAGTGTGCAAATCGTACTTGCTATTGAAATACTATTTGTAACCTAATATTCATTACTGCACGAATGAATCAGCAACCTGGATGCTAATGTTTACCAATATATACACAGCATTTGATAACGCTAATCCACACTTCTATACCCAGAATTAAATTACATCTTACGCTATCCAATACCTTTATTTCTAGGTGAAAACGAGACGGTAATTAAGTAAGTCACGATTTGCCCGTTCGCTGAAAACCATACCCTCACTTATACCACATAGGTGAAAAACGAAACCACAAATCAATGCCTTCCTCTACCGCAGGTAGTATGTATGTATGTATCTGTATTGACTGTACCTTAGTTACAAGATAGTATGAAACATAGTGAGAGGAACTGACCTCACAAAGTGTTTTTTTCGTATGCAGGTTTCATGCATATACTACGTCAGAAAACCGCTTCGTATGAAGTATGCTTAAATGGATGCGCTACTCATGCAGATTCCCTGCATGCACGATGCATCATTTCCATGAAGCAAGCATGTTTTTTTCTTATATCCGCTTCGTATGAACTATGCCTACTGTAAATGGATGCACTACTCATGCAGATTCCCTGCATGCACGATGCATCATTTCCATGAAGCAAGCATGTTTCTTTCTTATACCCGCTTCGTATGAACTATGCCTACTGTAAATGGATGCACTACTCATGCAGATTCCCTGCATGTACGATGCATCATTTCCATGAAGCAAGCATGTTTTTTTCTTATACCCGCTTCGTATGAACTATGCCGACTGTAAATGGATGCATTACTCCTGCAGAGATCCAGTTCGCTTGAAGCACTTTTTCCATATGAAGCAAGCATGGTTTTCTCTTATGCACTTTTCATGCATTTACTACGCTTTCAGGCATCCACTACGTATGAACTATGCCTAGATGGATGCACTACGTATGCACCATTGCATGATACACTATTTCCATGAATCAAGCATGGTATTCTCTTATGCACTTTTCATGCATTTACTACGTTTTCAGTCATCCACTGCGTATGATCTATGCCTACACTGTAAG
>OZ012691.1:9162479-9164979 GCA_963942565.1 Maea johnstoni | reverse complement strand
TATATATATATATATATATATATATATATATATACATGTATATATATATATATATATATATATATATATATATATATATATATATATATATATATATATATATATATATATATATATATATATATATATATATATATATATATATATATATATATATATATATTTGCAGATTATCGCTAGCGATACATATTTGAAAAGAGTTGAAGATGAATTCTTGGCAACTTATTCAAAAGTAGTTGAAGATGTATTGCTGGCAACATATCTAAAATAGCAGAAGATGGATTGTTAGCAATGTATTTGGAAAATGCTATCGATTGTTTGCAATATATTTAAATATAGTCGACGATGGATTGCTAATAACATATTTGAAGGAGTTTCTGTGTTAAATAGGAGGGCTAAATAGGAATGAGGAGTAAGTGGGTTAAATAGGAGGTATCTTTTTGGTTATATAGGACGGCTAAATAGGAGTTAGGGAGTAAATGGGTTAACTAGGAGATAAAGGGGCTTTTGGTTAAATAGGAGTTAGGGAGTGAGTGGGTTAAATAAGAGGTAAGGTGTTTTTGGTTAGATTGGAGGGTTAAATAGGAGTTAGGAAGTAAATGGGTTAACTAGGAGATTATGGGGCTTTTGGTTAAATAGGAGTTAGGGAGTGAGTGGGTTAAATAAGAGGTAAGGTGTTTTTGGTTAGATTGGAGGGTTAAATAGCAGAGGTAGTTAGTGGGTTGAATATGAGGTAAGGAGGTTTTTGGTTAAATAGGAGGGTCAGATAGAAGGTGATGGGTCTGTTAAATATGGGGTAGAGAGTTTCTGTGCCAAATAGGAGGGTGAAATAGGAGTTAGGGAGTTTGTGGGTTAATAGGAGTTCAGGTGGTTTTTGGTTTAATAGAAGGTTAAGTAGGGATTTGTGAATTAGTGGGTTAAATATGAGGTAAGGAGGTTTTTGGTTAAATAGGAGTTAGAGAATTAGTAAGTTAAATAGGAGTTAAGGAGGTTTTTGGTTAAATGAAGGGATAGATAGGTGGTAAGGAGGTTTTTGGTTAACTAGGAGTTAAGGAGCCAGTGAGTTTACTAGGATGTAAGGGGATTTTTTGGTTAACTAGGAGTTAGGAAGTCAGTGAGTTAACTAGGAGGTAAGGAGATGTTTTGGTTAACTAGGAGTTAGGGAGTCAGTGAGTTAACTAGGAGCTAAGGAGATTTTTTGGTTAACTAGGAGTTAGGGAGTCAGTGAGTTAACTAGGAGGTAAGGAGGTTTTTTGGTTAACTAGGAGTTAGGGAGTCAGTGAGTTAACTAGGAGGTAAGGAGGTTTTTTGGTTAACTAGGAGGTGTAAAGAAGGTGTGGCGAGTTCACATTTCTCCCGCTGCGCGCGCACACACCAGCAGACAAGCAGTAAATCCATTAATCTATTAATTAATAAATCCTATAATCCCACCCTTGGTCTCCGCTTGGAAGAAATCAACCGTGGGCAATTTAATGAGAATAATTTCCACGGTTCATTCACCCTTCTGTGAGACATGTACGTACATATACGGAAGGGCGGTGTCGTTATATTCACTTTTTAATCTAAATGTATTCTTAGACCAAATCATGGATTGCAAATAGGCAATGGATAGAAAATCTAGGGACAAACTAACTAGGGAAACAATAAGCTTACGTCAGAGGTTACATTCGTGTGCAGTGAATATATATATATATATATATATATATATATATATATATATATATATATATATATATATATATATATATATATATATATATATATATATATATATATATATATATATATATATATATATATATATATATATAATATATATATATATATATATATATATATATATATATATATATATATATATATTATATATATATATATATATATATATATATATATATATATATATATATATATATATATATATATATATATATATATATATATATATATATATATATATATATATATATATATATATATATATTATATATATATATATATATATATATATATATATATATATATATATATATATATATATATATATATATATATATATATATATATATATATATATATATATATATATATATATATATATATATATATATATATATATATATATATATATATATATATATATATAATATATATATATATATATATATATATATATATATATATATATATATATATATATATATATATATATATATATATATATATATATATATATATATATATATATATATATATATATATATATATATATATATATATATATATATATATATATATATATATATATATTATATATATATATATATATATATATATATATATATATATATATATATATATATATATATATATATATATATATATATATATATATATATATATATATATATATATATATATATAATATATATATATATATATATATATATATATATATATATATATATATATATATATATATATATATATATATATATAT
>OZ012691.1:9080930-9162279 GCA_963942565.1 Maea johnstoni | reverse complement strand
ACTGGATAGTGGTTAATGGATATTTCGTCACTTTTTCTGCCATATTGATTGTGGCTGAGTTTTCTTTTAATTTCAAATTGCACACATATGCGACAGGATTTTTATTCTCCAAAGGCATTCATTCATCAGTGTAATATCTTGTATCATAATAACATAACAATACATTCACCATTATGATTGTAGCATGATGTCTCCATTGTGGCTGAGTTGCAGGTAATGAATGACAATGTGCTAGTGGACCTACATGTGTGTATACTGGATAGGGGTGGGTGGAGAGGGGATTTTTCGTCACTTTTTCTGCCATATTAATTGTGGCTGAGTTGAAACTAATGAATGATAATGCTCTAGTGAACCTACACGTGTGTATACTGGATAGGGGTGGGTGAGGTGGGAAATTTAGAATATGGAATTGCGATTTTTTCGTCACTTTTTCTGCCTTATTGCGGCTGAGTTGTAAGTACTTTTTTTATAATTCTCGGCAAAGCAGATGTTTTTATTGCCTCTCAACATCATCTTATTTCAATAGTTTCAGTAATACAATTCAGAGAGATAATCAATGAGTTGTAAGTACTTGAGGAGGGTCAGATCAGGTGGACGAAGCCGGAGTAGCCGGCGAAAAATACCGCCTAACAGTAAGTCACTGGCGACTTTCTTACATGCGCCGGCCATACATTCCTTACTTTCTGAATGAAATAAAAATTGTAAAATTAAAAATTGAAACGTGATGAACTTCCCTCAGAAATACTTTTAGCTTTAACTATGTCAATTGTCCTGTCAATTGTCAAACAACTGTATTAACATTTGATATACTAGTACAACATGTATACTAGTATTCAAAGCTACTTTATTTTGGTGAAATTCGATATAGAGAAAATAGTCACAAATGCATCTTGATTGATTGCAAGCCTAAGGGAGCTTCTGCAATGGCTGGTTTCTTACTTTGCTCATTGCTGGTCTAGACAGTCGCAATTGATCTGAGTATGAGGAAAAAGGTGTAGGCTAGAATAAAAGTATATATCTAAAAATCTGAAAATGACCCTATATTCACAGACTAACCACATAAGCCACCTTACCTTTATCCATCGAGAATAGACCCAGCGTCTACGAAGTTTCAATGTTTTTTAAGAACTAAGGATTACTCACTGTTAATTTATTTGTATATAACTTATATAATGATACAATGTTACAATATACTCCTATCAAAGGATAAATCCAATATAGATTTCTCTATACACCATAGAAAGATAACGTGTATTCTGATTAATAATACATGCAAAGGACCCACGTTGATATCGCCGCAAAACACATTCTCTTTATAGCATTTAAAAAATATGAAAAATCAGCATTTTCCAACATACTTTTCAGAACCACGTTTCGATGGGGATTACTAAAATAGCATTGGAGGAGAGGGTAAAACAGCCAGATTATAGGATTTGGAAGTATATTTGTACGTGTATTTTCAGGTCTGATGATTTGATCAATAAATATACAGTACTACAATACAATACAATACATCGTAGGTGGCTAAAATTTCAAACCACCCTTAAAACCCAACCCACCCACCCTATGTGGGTGGGTGGGTAAATCTCCTACCCCTATCGACTATACAATACACTTGTTAGGTTCCGCTACACAGACCCCGCAAGGGGCACACCTCATTGGCTTCCCCAATAGTGTGCAATAGGAGTTGGGGACCCTTAGCTGGTGCCCTGCTCGCATTATAAAAGAAGGGTGATGTGTGGATCTGTCTATGGTTACCATGCATCTAAAAGATCACTTTGTCCTCTTTGGATCCATAATAAAAAAGGATCTGCTCTTACTCTCCCTCTTCTTTCCCTTTCACCTAGAATTATTATGCTCTGTCATTGTTCTCCAGCAATGACAAATGACCACTTTTTGGTAATGTTTTAACCCTGCTCTTGCTAACACCGGATATATCCGGTGCTACATATCTTGCCTGTGTGACCAACACCGGATATATCCGGTCTTTGGGCACCCTTGCACTTAGCAAAAATAAAAAACTACATAGGTCGATTAAGGGGTATTGAATTATACTAGATATCAAGGTTTTACCTTTTACTATGTTTCTATTTCAGTTTGTGAAGCACATTATTGAAACAGTAATAGAAATCTATGAAATCCTTCTGATTTGGTGGGTAGACCCAGAATATCCCTGGTCCCAGGGGATAGGTTCTCCCATATGGGGGTCTAGCATGACAAGGGTAGGCACTAAATGGCCTTTTTTGTGCCGATGTGCCTTTAAACCTTCATTAATTCATTCTTTCCAATACACAGTTATTTCTTTTCCCTTTTTCCAATAACTCACATTCTAATTAGTCAACTTTTCTCAATCCAAATTTAATCAATAACAGCTGTTTTCCTACAACCACTTATCAAGGCACTAATTGGACTGTCTGGTCGTCACGGTATGATGTCTTCATTATGGGCGACTTCACTCAGCGGTGTTCAGAATTAACCTGACAGGCACAGGGGCAGGGAAAATGGCATATGCATTCCAAGACTAAACTTTTTTTTTAATTTAAAAAATGTTTAATGAGGCTAGAATTTGGTTGCTTTTAGTCTCTCTCTCTCTCTCTCTCTCTCTCTCTCTCTCTCTCTCTCTCTCTCTCTCTCTCTCACGGAATACCAACTCTTGATCCAAGTTAGAACTCTTTGAAAGTACACGTATCACGCAAAGTCGTTGGTACTTTCTCATAGGCCTTGAAATATCACTTATGAATAGTAAAACTAACTTCATATTTTGTACGTGAATTTGATAAATGTTGCCCATAGAAATCGTGCCATTCATTAATTGTGTCTCAATTCGGAGTGTAATGTTTATCATTGACATTTAGTGTTTATGCTTGCTTGTATTGATAACAATCGTATAGGTAAAAGAATGGATATTTAGAGGGAGACCAACTACTATATGCATCATAGTGAAGGCCTGGCTGTGCCACAGCTCACGAATCTGGCCTATACCTGACGTCATTAGCAGACAAAGACCAATAAGGGCTCTCGTATCATTTACATTACATAGAAATTTGCGCGCCAGCATGCGCATAACGCGACGTTTTGGCTATTCGCCGCAGCCAGCCTGTTCGGGTTGACCGGCTGGTTTCATATCCACTCGTCTTACTTCATCTAAGACTGTGAGTGTCTGAGTTCAAGCAGCAGTCTTTCTACAAACGCGTGGCTACTTTCACATCTCCTGTAGTGACGTGAAGTGGTCGGGGTGTGTTTTCGCTTGTTGGAACACAAGTGGTTGTCAGCGCATGCGCAACAGCGTAGTTTCGGTCCTTGAAACAAGGAGAGGTGATAGTCAACATTGCCGCCACACAGTTTTTTAGACAAGAATTGCATATTTCATAATACGATGCTATATAATACAATACTGATTCATCGTACCTATAGTATTGAATGTGGATACGATTACTACTTGACAAATTGCATGTCAGTATACATATGTCAAAAGATATTTTTATCTTAAACGTTCTCACTTATATACGCGTTGTCCATAGTCTGTACAATGGGTTGCAGCTAAAGCTGGGTCAAGAAAATTATTGGGATACTTCCACATTTAAAAATAATTCTTAGGATCAAGGGACAACATTAGAATGGATTCCGATAGAGGAGTTGTTGGCTTGGATTTGATTTCTCCTCTGAATAATTTTATGAAATTGCCGTCAAGTTAGAAACATATCACCAAGTAACTCCTTATAGAAACATACATGAACGACAGTTATACTTTTATGTTTGCGTCACTATGATTGTGAAGAAGAAAATATATGACCATGAAAAAAACAGCATTGTGCGGAATTAAAAAAAAGATATCACCAACATAGTCGAGTCTTTTTGGGGTGTTCCAAAATTGAATAAGTTAAATTAACAGATATCGAGTCTAAAAGGACTGTCAACAATTACCATTATTTATTTAGTTTTTCCATTCATGTATTGCTTATGGATTTAGCACCTATTGGAAGCCGTCTACTTGTAGGAGAACAGAGTTGTTATTTTTGGCATTGAGAAAAAGAGGTCTTTTGCAGGTATTCAAGATATGAGGGGTGCTTCTCTAATCACATCTTTAACACAGTGTAATAAAGATATGTGAATTCTAGGCACGTGACTGGCGCATGCGCACACCAACAAACATCAGGTCAACAGGACTTCCTGGACAAAAAAAAAAGTTGCATGTTAGCAAAAGTAGATTGAGATTTATATGATTATCCGCCAGGGCAATATATAAGAATCCTATATGATTACTGCAATTAGCTTTTCTTTCACAAAGGAGTAAAACGCATTTGCTCGTCTCCTCCAGCGAGTGTTCGCTGCCAATATCCCAATACATGTATCAAAAATGTTTTAGCGCGTTTAGACGCTTTTTAATGTCGACACTATCATGTAGTAGTTGGCGGTTAAATATCCACTCCTTCATATTTGGGATTGAAAATCGTGCTTAACCCATTAACGCTTTAATAGGAGTTTCTCCAGAAATTGTCGTCTAGATCTTTAGTACTTATGATAATAACTTAAGAATTGCGAATGATTTTGCAAAATATTTCAAGAAAAGTTGTTGATAATGTTCTAATGAACATTTCTCCTTCAAACATTTTCACAATCTTGAATTCGGTTGAAAGATTTCATCAAAATTGTCAGCTGCTTTTGGCTGCTTTGTGCATTAATGGGTTAAAGACACGCAATATCGTAATCAATGACTGGGGGAACAAGGGTCATTTTTTCATTTTGCACAGACTTTTCCTACCTTTTAATGTACTGCTAGTTCATTCGCGGAAGTTATGGTTGTTCATAACCTAACATATATTCAAGTGCTTGCTCGTCACTGTATCGCTAAGAGTGAAAATAGATACTGTATAACTGGTTAATTTGGCGTGTACTTAAGTTGGCGTTATTTTCAAAAAAGTATTTTCCCTGTATTTATTTGGGCGTCTGGAGCAGTCAGAACAACGCAATGTTTATGTAGACATATTTTTATGCGATCTTAAATTTGGCGTTGATGGGCATTCGCCAAAAAACGCCAAATTAAAAACCACGCCAAATTAACCAGTTATACAGTAATTTCCTATTCTGTTCCACTACTGAGTTGTAAGTGTCATTCTAGTGTCAGACTATTGGCCCAACTACCACTCTGTATATACTTTAAGAATAGTATAGCTTTTAACCTGCCAACCCGTGCTACCTATTACCTTAGTCAATGAACAGGTGAAGTGGTTTGATACTGCGATCCAATACTGATAATATAATAATGCTATGAGTCTCAATTCTTTTCATTGTCAGTCTATAGGTCCATTTCCCCATTGCATGTACTCTAAAAGCATAGCTTTTAACCTGCCCGCCCTGCGCGGTAAATATATTTTAGCGTATGGAAATACGTAGTGGTTTGATACAGTAGTGAGTCCCGTGGGACGGGAGAGAGGCAGACTCAGCCGCATCATGTACAGGCCACCGAGGCATTTCCCTCTTCATTAAGGGACAAATCCCTTCTAATTTGGCGCGGACCTTTGCATTCTATCTGCTCTGTTTTCAATGTGGGCTAACGATAATGAATGCAATTACTGAACTGGCAATCAATATTTGCTGTCGTTAAAAGATGGATTAAAATAGAACAAACCCCAGACCGTACGCAAGCGGGACTATTGTTGAGCAACAAAGGATGTTTTCCCTTGGCAGAGCTTACCGGTATATGTATATATATATATATGTATATATATATATATATATATATATATATATATATATATATATATATATATATATATATATATATATATATATATATATATATATATATATATATATATATATATGTGTGTGTGTGTGTGTGTGTGTGTGTGTGTGTGTGTGTGTGTGTGGTAATATATATATATATATATATATATATATATATATATATATATATATATATATATATATATATATATATATATATATATATATATATATATATATATATATATATATATATGTGTGTGTGTGTGTGTGTATATATATCTATTCTTTACAAAGAGGAATCAAAAGTGAACGATGAAATAATTACCTAGCTCTACAATGATTAATGCAATTAAGGAATAATCTGGAATTGATTAAAATCAGTAATTGATGCTCATTCCCCAGAAAACCTAACTGCCAATCGAAACAGAAACATATTAATGTAAAACCTCAAACGAATCAAACCCTGGCAAATATAACAATATGGTGGTTTATCTTTTGATAGAGTGTGTAAATATAGTAGGTTTACATATATTAGTTAGAAAGCACGTAATAAATAAATCTCTTATAACGTCATTAAACACTTTAACGATTTGGCACTAAAGCATTGCACTGCAATTAACCGACTTGGCATTGCATTTGCCAATTTGCCAATTTGATAACGTTTTGTTGCAGATGAATGTTGTCTGTTTCTGTTGTAATTCCTGGAATTGATTTAGAGGAAAATTAACCTCTGTTGCATCGAAGTGCACGATATTATACAGTTTATAATGCGGCATATGAAATCGGATGCGTTATTTGATGCAACGATATATCTTACCATATAGTTTAATTGACTACAACATTTTGCATGCATTCTATTGCATGCACATCTATGACGAATTGTATTGTTTTGTTCAGCAAACATTAGTATTGCTTTAATAATAACATACTACTCATTAATCAACATTGCTGTGTTGATCGCACTTGTAACATCATATTGTCCATTGTGTCATACGTGTGACTCATGGCCGTATACACAAAAAATATTTTGTTTGTTTTTTGGTATCATCGTTTTAAGTCCACATTGTCAAGTTATAACGGAAACTGAAACCTGGTGTGTTAACGGATGCGATTTTTGTTGCATATACCGGTAGTCCTTATCCTAGAAACAGTACCCCTGCTCGACTGACACACAGTTAGTGTTTTATGTTGGTTCTCTTTTTGTTAATTAGTATTCTTCTGTTGATAATTATGATATATACATTAGTAATATGTGCACTTTCATACTCCACACACGGTTACTATGGTGCAGGTGTGAACGGCAGAAAAAGAGTATTTTTTCTGCAGTAGAGGAAAAGAATATGATTTTCTTCTGCCGTTCACACCTGCACCATAGTGTATGGTCAATAAACTACTATCAATTACTACTATTGCACTTTTGAAAATCCGAAAAAAGAAAATTCACATTTTTTTTGTTCGCCCAGTAAAAAGACTAGGTTGACGTAAGAGCAATTTCCCGTGTTGGTGCTAGAAGTCACGTGACTTCTGAATTTGTCGACAGGCGGTTTCCAGGCGAAAAAGGATATTCCTCTGGGGAGAGATGTAGATCGCAGCCGTCAGATAGGGCCAGCTGCCTGTAACACATACGGGGGCTTGCCTACTCCCAAGTGATATCTTCCTATACCTGCGTGCGCGGTAGCCGTCGAAATCTCGCGAGATTGCCATCCGAAACCTTTGAGATCTCACAAGATCACATCATTTTTTATTGGTGGCGTTGATTTCTCTTCGTTTTGTTATAAACATTCGTATATGTATTTTCAGTCATGGTTGATAAACTATACTACATGTATACTATACTATACTATAATATACGTGGAGGCTTGGGCGTATTTGAAAAAGTTCTGCTATGTTAACAATAAAGGAATAATCCAAAATCCTAGACGACAGTGGTATATTGGGAGAGACGTGGGTTGAATTTTGGGATTTAGTAGCTGAAATCTAAAGGTATAGTTATTGTTTAACGCATATATCAACAGATTAACCATTACGCTGCTAATGGCTTATTTTGCCAATACAAAATGATGCAACACCATGAGAAATGAACCCTCATAAATGGGTACTCATCTGAGAGTACTCGGCAAGAGCTATCTAATGAATACCAGCATGACAGGGTTTAGATGGTAATCAAAAGAAATATTTGCGTCGTTGCCCTTTGGACGAAAGTAGCCTCAGCATCAAAAGGGTTAACCATTCCCTCCTTATTTCAAGACGACTATGGTACCGTGTGAGAGGTATAGTGTTAGGGGGTAGGGGATAGATGCATGGATCCCCCAATACCTAATGTGAAAACCTTGTGCTTACACGGCTACTCAGGGAAATATGTCGCCAGAAAAACTGAGCAACGTATAACTTAACATATTAAGTAAATTAATCGAATGAACCCATTCCCTCCTCATTCACGACGACTGTCCCGGTACGAAAGGTTTCATGCATGAAAAATCGTGACATGAAAATTTCATACATGAAAATGTGAAAAATGTTATGCATGAAAAATCCAAACATAAAAATGATATTCCATGCATGGAAATGAAAATTTTGCCCCATGAATGATTTTTTCGCCCTAGAAATTTCATGGAAATTGGGCCGTACAATATTTCATATCTTGTGGGAGAAATAGCGTTAGGGAGTAGGGGATAGGGGCAAGAATCCCCCGGTGGTTAATGTGAAAACCTTGTGCTTACACGGCTACTCAGAGATCCAGTAAGTGAGCGATTAAAAGTCTGTGCGTGTAATCCAGATTGCTGGAGACATTGAGC
Organism: Maea johnstoni; assembly: GCA_963942565.1. Classification (NCBI taxonomy): domain Eukaryota; kingdom Metazoa; phylum Annelida; class Polychaeta; order Spionida; family Magelonidae; genus Maea; species Maea johnstoni. The sequence goes on along the minus strand of OZ012691.1, from coordinate 9,153,754 downwards.
CTGATGTTCGCTTATCGTCAACTGAGCCACCAGCAGCACCAGCAGCGCGGCCACGACAGCAGCACACGACACTACTACTCAGCACACACTCTTAATTTGGATCAATCAATAGACTAGGGTGGAGATAGAGTTCGGGTCTGCGGCAGGGGAATTTGGAATTTTGCATTTCGTCACATTTTCTGCCATACTGCGGCTAAGTCATGACTAGCAAGTTGTAAGTGGTGGAGGAAACCTGAGTACCAAGCGGAAACCACCGCCTAACCCTAAGTCACTGGTAACTTTCTCACATGCCAAGGCCACGATTCGAACCCGGGCAGTGGTGAGAGACAGCTAGCATTCAGTGGCCGTGTGTGTGTGTGTAAGTGTGTGTGTGTGTGTGTGTGTGTGTTGAGGGTATAAGGGTAAAGATAGTGATTGGTACTGCTGCTTGGGTCGTGTGTGTGTGTGTATGTGTGGGTGCGTGTGTGTTGAGGGTAAAAGGTCTTATGCATTCACACACTCCTTGTGCGCGGCCACTATTTCTTCTATCAGTATCTGTACTACTTTGTATTTGTATTTTGGCAGGATTAGTAGGATTTTGTATCTTGATCCTTATGCTGCTGGTGGCTAATTTGGCCAATGCAAAACGATGCTAAAATGCTAAAAACCTTTAAAATGATAAAAACCATGGAACATGGGTACTCATCTGAGAAACTCAGCGAGAGCTATCCAATGAGTACCAACATGACAGGGTTCAGATGATTTTCAAAGATCGTTGCATCCTTGTGCTTTGGACGAAAGTAGCCTCACCATTGAAAGGGTTAAGATATGGTCAATACATTACTACTACTATTACTACTACTACTACTACTACTACTACTACTACTACTACTACTACTACTACTACTACTTCTATTACTACTACTACTACTACTACTACTACTACTACTACTACTACTACTACTTCTTCTTCTTCTACTTCTACTACTACTACTACTACTACTACTACTACTACTACTACTACTTCTTCTTCTTCTACTTCTACTACTACTACTACTACTACTACTACTACTACTACTACTACTACTTCTATTACTACTACTACTACTACTACTACTACTACTACTACTACTACTACTTCTTCTTCTACTTTTTCTTCTACTACTACTACTACTTCTACGTGTACTACTATTTCTTCTTCTTCTTCTTGACGTATCACGACTCTCAACAGATGCAGACAGATGTTAGCGTTTGCTGATTTCAGGAATCGTGGTTGGCTGGGATGTTAGGTCCTCTGAGTACACTTTTGCTGAATTATAGACCCGACTGCAGAAAGAGATTTGACTCTGGGTGGGTAGTAAGGCTTTGTACACTATTGCCGTATCACAACTCACAACAACAGAAGATATATGAGGTTCTGGTTTTAACCCAACAATTTTCGCAGCTACACGTATTTAAAGCAGCCACGTAATTTTGGTGAAATTTTATATGAAATCATATATTTGGAGATATGGTTTGAAGGAGAAACGTTAATCAAAACAATACCAACATTCTCTCCTTTAAATAGTTTTTAAACCAAAACTGAATTACCAAATTATTTACAAAACTATTATGGATCCAGGCGGAAATTTCTCGAGGAACACCGAGGCAACAAAGGTTTAAGGATGAATGAAATAATGGATTAGTAGTGAAAGACCAAAGACTTTATGCGCTATAAAGTGAAGGCCTTGCTATGCCTAGAGTCTATAATCTGGCCTAGGTGTGACGTCACTAGGAAGCAATGACCAATAATGGCTCTCGGATAGTTTACATTACAGGGAAATTTGCGCATCGACATGCGCAAAACACGACTTTGGACTATTCGCCGCAGCCAGCCTGCTAGGTTGACCGGCTGGTTTCATATCCACTTGTTTTTATTCATCTAAGGTTTAAGGTGAGGTTATTTCAACAGAGTGTCGCAGGCCTACCCTGTTAGTAGATTAGTTGAGCCACCCCTCCCCCCCGGTCCCTATCTGTGATAACGTCACGTCCCGAGCAGATGACCTGACTGGTGGCGTTGCCGCAGCACTAGGCGGCCTTATCTGATCAGCGCTCGCCTGGGCGGGAGGCCGTGCGGTGGGGAGACGAATCCAAGACGGCAATAAAGACTGACGCAATCAAACTGCACGAGAGATTAGCCTTCGCGGAGTCATTCTGTATTATGAGGAAGTTTCGTACGGTTGCGTAGTGTATGGAACAGACAGTAGATTATCGTACAAATCTTGCGTAGTGGGTGAGCCCCAACGCCCGATCGGTATGGTGCATTGCAAAATTGCGATTGTTCAAACTGCACGAGAGATTAGCCTTCGCGGAGTCATTCTGCAGTATGAGGAAGTGTCGTACGCTTGCGTAGTGTATGAAGCCGACAGTAGATTACCGTACTAATCTTGTGTAGTGGGCGAGTCCCAAGGCCCGAGCGGTCTGGTGCGTTGCAAACCGATTGTTCAAACAACATACTAGAACAAAGTGCTTGGAGGAGTCAAATTGCAGTACATACAAATGAATGAATGAATGATTTCTTAAAGGCACATCGGCGCACAAAGGCCATTTAGTGCCATAAAAATTGTGTAAAACAATGGTCCTTTGTTATTGTTGAAAACAATAACAAAGCAATAGATGAATAAAAATGATCACAAAACAATGAACAACTTCAAAATATAATTTCCGTATAACAGGTTGTTTCAAAAGAAACTACTTATTCTTAAAAGGTTTTGCAATCGGTAAAACAGACCAATCTCATGTAAATAAGATAAAATGCTATCTGGGAGAACCTTTTCAAAGAGTTCCCTAAAGCTATTTACACTAAAATGTCTATTTCTAGATTCAATAAAATCAACACACTCAAATAAAATATGCTTGAGAGTCAATTGACAATCACACGCTGTACATTGTGGAGGATCTTCCCCTTTTAAAAGGAAGCAGTGAGTCAAATGAGTGTGACCAATTCAGTACATACAAAAGGCCGTATAGTAACATAGTATTTGCAACGCACTGTATATTACAGTACCAATCTTGTGTAGTGGGCGAGCCCCAAGCGGTCTGGTGCATATTTGCAAACCGATTGTTCAAACAGCATAAAAGGTGCTTTGAGGAGTCAAATTGCAATACATATAAAGTGCCGTAGAGTAACATAATGTATGAAACACACTGTATATTGCAGTACCAATCTTGTATAGTGGGCAAGCCCCAAGCGCAGATTGGTTTGTGTCTTTGGGTAAGTATTAGGGAAACCTGTCTTTAGGCAAGGGATGGTTTGTTTATTCCTCTTCTGTAAAACAACCAAGCGAGTGGAAGATCATATATATATAACATAAAAGTGAAAATGCAATAGATGACCCACTGTTTTTGATTTGTGTTATTGGTGTGACAATTGGATTTACCATGGGGCTTCAGAAATTTACTGCCTGTGATCCTACGGGCGCAATGCTCTTTTAATCATGCTTTGTACATCACGCTGATGTGATATCCTTCAGGGTATCAGTATAACATACATTGGATATAAACTTGATAAGAGTTTATCCCTTCCTTAGCCAGCCTAAGCATGTTAAAGTCACACCCAATTTGACGATACAATTCACATAATAGGCCTAGATGACCAAGATGAATTCCGGCTGCTAAGAAATGCGGCATCATGGCTAATTGGATTCCGTGATTTAGAATCAGCCGCTGTCCTCTGACATCTTTGAGAGGCTGGTTGGAAAAGCAGGAATTAAATACGTAATCAGCTGGAATGTAGTATGATGATTGCTATATGAAGAGAAATATGATGATATAAGATGTCTCATTTATGCAATAATCCAGTATAATAACAATTTGACAACATAACTTTGACCTGATGTGGTCGTAAAAGACTCAGAATATACGTTGAAGTACACTACTCAAATTGTTTCAGGGCTACTCGAAAGATGAACGGTCTTTAAACAAACTGTACAACTACGTGAAAACCACCGCCTAACACCAGGTAAATTTCTCACATGCTCCAGTCGGGATTCGTAACCGAGTAGTGGTGAGAGACAGCAAGCAGTCAGTGGCAACACATTAGACCACTCGACTACTAGGGTACGTCCCATCTCGCTTCGTCTCATCCAACTATAACGCCCTTTAAGGGGTTTAAGCCAAATTTCCACTTTCAAGACAGGTAATATATTTGCAACTACGATAAGTTTAAACAAGATTTTTTAATAATTATATTCTGGATGCCAAAACCATCATCTTAGGTGAACTAAAGAAAAAGTACAAACTGATTAATTTTATAATCATGGCAGCAAAACTGGTAATATATTCGAATAGAAACAAAAGATCACGACTGATACTTGACCAAGTCAAGCGGGTACTTAAAGACCTGTTTCACATTGAGAAATATTGGGCTGAAACAAATGATAAACTCCCAAATATTCTTAGGTTTATGGCATCATTATATAACGAACTCATCAATTTATAACATGATGGTGTACAAAGGCTCTCTTTTGTACCGATATATCATATATGCATCAAAGACAATTGTACAACTGTATCCCTTTACCATGTTCCCAGATGGACTTTTGTGACAATAAAAAACCATTTCAAATTTAAAAAAGTTTAAACAAGATTAGTTGAGAACTCCGTTCTCAGTTCCCCACTTGTATCTGATGGCAGTTTGAAATTTCCACGTCGAGTAATGTTTAGTTTGTTCCTTACATATATACCTACATACCTACATGCATACATTATGCATGCATGCATACGTACGCACATACATAGTACATTAACATACATACACACACATACATACATACATACATACATACATACACAAATACATACATACATATATACATACATACATACATACACATGTGTGTGTCTCAGTGCGTGTGGAACACTCAAATCCCAGATAAGTACAGACTCTGCGGACAATATTGCCTTCTTGCTGCTGCAATGCAAAACTTGCGGCGAGGATCGTAAATTTATAATACATACGACGTGGCCCTTAGAGAGACCTCGTATATTGAGATCGACGGAATCCAACGTTTGGCCTAAGACAGCCCACTTTGCCCTGGGTTGTGTCTGGTATTGATGATAGGGACATTGACCCCTTATCCTCCCCCACCCTTCGCCCGGGGATCAAGCTCTCCGCTTATGAATCACCAGAGTCGCCAGCTGGTTTCGAAGTGGCTTTAGAATTTCGTTTAGTGGCACTTAAAGTACATTTCGCTTAATGGCGCTAGATCTGCTAGATGTTCTGAAATGTTGGAGGAGAGTACATGTGTAGACGACCCCAGGTATGCATTCGGTGGAGGAAAATTGGGGCGATGTTTACATAGAACTAGCAGAAATCTTTGAAAATATATAACATTTACTAGAAGATCTTATATTTGTACAAAACCAACCGGATACATAACTGATTTTAAGGTACTTATTCTCATAATGATAAGGATAAGAGACAACTTCTCTTTGAAATAATATACAAGGATAATTCGTGAAAAAATACGTTTGGTGAAAGTATAAGTTTATAAGTGTAATTGGAATACGAGATAAATTGTTTTACATAAATGAGCAATAAAAGTCCTGTTATACGACATGTACGATTTGAAAATTATAAGATTTATGATTTATTTTGGTAAAAGTGACTTGGCGGCGAAAAATGGTATCACGACAAAGCATTAAAAAGACAGAAAAGGTGATGATAATCGCAACTCCAACATTCCAAATTCGAGTACACGTCAACCTCCGAGCAATAAGCACAACTTTCATTCAAAATTGTTTTCTATGGTTTTGAATTAGGGAAATATTGATAAATGTTATACGGTAAGCAGACGATCAAGGGTACCTACATGGGTACCTGCAGCAACAGTGCTTTTGGAGGATGACATGATGGCATCACGATTAAAGGTTAAAAGAGCAAAAACTGACAATGATTGAAATTGCTAAAAACAAAAATCAGGTATATCAAACCTCCTATATTTACCCACAATCCTCAATCAATTAAATTTTGCTATGATTTTTCCTCTACGAAATGTACAGAATTCTTTGCGGTGAGCAGACGATTCTGGTCTGCGCGGGTAAAGGCGGGAAGAGAGTGACATGGTGGTGACACGAGGGTCAAGTCAAATGCGCCACAATCAGCAGACGAACTGCAAGATGAACACCGCAAACTACGTGCTTGCCGCCACGCTATCAATTACTCGTCTGCCCCCTCCTTCCAGCGACTTTCCCGCTCTCTGAGCCAACGTCCTCCGAGACGTATGTGGTCGTCTGCTCTATGGAGCCAATTGCTGAGTGCTGACTCTATATTACACACTTTGTAAAAAAAAGAAGTAAATAAAAATAACCGAAGTTAAGGTATGCAAATCTATAATGTTTCGCTTATATCTCTCAGTTGTTGTAAGGGATAAATATAGTTTGTCATTTTTTTAATAGTTCTGTCGTTTTTGTCATTCTTTGTATTGAATTCCGCTGGATCGCCAATTGGTGGGTGGGACCGGTCGCTATATAAATGTGTGGTGTTGTGGAGGGCTGTCTCCGTTACTTCTACAACGAAAAGACTCTTTGGAAGAGATAAGACAAATTCTTACCGGTTCCGGGTTTCTATCTCGCCTCGATATGACCTAACCAGTCGAGAGCTACGCAAAAACCACTTCCATCCTTACTTACCCCCTTTTCTATATATCTGAACCTATTCGTAGATATATCTGTCTCGCCAATTGTACGGTCAGGCCGGGAAAGAGTTAAATATCTTGTCTGAAGGACTTCAATCAGTGCTGTAAGTCGTAATGCGATCTTCGATGGTCAGTAACTTCCGTCAAAGATTGGATCAATCCACTTTTGTTCCCTTGACCTTTTGATAATATTAGTTCAGACCAATCACCGACAACACGGTTAGCGAGCCCGAGACTGCGATTATACGAAACGACGGCCTTGAATCAGCTTTGCTTTCCTAGGGCAGCAGCAGAATGGCGAATCGCACGTGCACATAAATCGTCCGGCGAGGTCGGAAATCGGGCTAAAAATTAAATTTGAAAGATTGGCCGAGCGTAATCGATCTGTTAGCTGTAAGGAGGAGTTTGCACTGCTATCGGGGGAGATAGATCTTCATCCGAGAGCTCGCCTCTTGGCCATTACCATCTGCGGTCAGCGTTTGGGAGTGAACGTGGTAATTCATTATCGGCAGAACGGTCCATGGTGATCGGTCGCCCAGAGAAGAAGAAGAGCTGTGGGTTTGTTTGTGCGACGATGGTACTTACTTGTTTGATTTTCTTTTAACCCTTTAATTGCTAATAATCTTCAGATCCAAACACTTTATAACTAAATATGCAATCAGTTCAAAATAAGATATTTCGAGACAAATTTGAATCATAATCTTCATCATTTCTATGAAGTCAAATTATGTTATTGCACAAGATTATCATTAATTTATTATTATATATATTGCGATTACTCCCCCATGCTCAGAGGCACATAGTATAGTATAGTATAGTATAGTATAGTATAGTATAGTATAGTATGTTATAGTTTAGTATATATTTCCCAAATGGAGTCAATATAATTTTGAGTATTGTTTTAACCATTTGACCAAATCATTGCTATCATTAAAATGTAAACTATCCTCACATATCTTGACACACATTTCTGTTTAAGCATGCGTCTATTGATGGGAACATACTTCTAGGAATACATCTATAATGATTGGGAGTGAAGGATGAACAGCTTTCTCAGTGGCACGTGTTCTACGTACTGGATATCATAAGTATGGAAATCATCAAAGTGGTCGAAATCACGTTGTGCCCCAGGTGTGATCCTTGCTACCTTGCTTTCTTTTCCGCAACCTGTGCCCATCACCAGTACAGAACATGGATACATATCTTTCCGCGTGACAACCCGCCACAAGGGACTTAGCAAGAGTCTGTCCAGCCTCTCGTTTGGACAAGCATTTTCCTGAAAACCTCCTTCTGGGACAAGCAAAAGTTCTATGAAGATTTTTTTCATTTTTTACTTTTTAGGGGGAATGACCAAATATTTGCCTAAGAACCATGTTCTAGGACATGGCTGAAGTGTAAATTATCCTTCGACAGAATAGGCTAGTAAGTGTAGTTGGTATAAAGATTTGAAATAGCTGAGTAGCTAAATATGGACGGAAAGAAATTTTGGATTGCTATTTTGGACAGGAATGTTTAAAATCCTGGCTAAGACCCTGCCTCTCACGGTTTATCCATTTAGGAAATATCTACATGAATACAAGCGGAATATAATAGTTACTCAGTTTCCTTTCATGTATGTTATTTTTGCACGTTAAGTGCAGTCTAAAACAGATACACTCATTGAAACACCACTTACATACCATTATAAGTATTATTATTATTATTATTATTATTATTATTATTATTATTATTATTATTATTATTATTATTTTTATTATTATTATAATTATTATTATTATTATTATATTATCATTATTATTATTATTATTATTATTATTATTATTATTATTATTTTATTATTATTATTATTATTATTATTATTATTATTAATATTATTATTATTATTATTATTATTATTATTATTATTATCATTATTATTATAATTATTATTATTATTATTATTATAATTATTATTATTATTATTATATTATTATTATTATATTATTATTATCATTATTATGATTATTATTATTTTTATTTTTATATTTATCATTGTTATTACTATCATTATCATCATAATCATCATCATCATTATTTCAATCACTAGAAGTTTTATTCTCATTATCTAGTGTCCAATTCTTATTGTCTTTTAGAACACGTGACTCCATTCACTGCACTTATATGGCCCTACACTAGAGTAGATTATTCCGTGCTATCTCTGTAAAAATCATTGTTCTATCTCCATAAAACTCTGTGCGGCGGCGGGACAACCCTCTTTGATCTCGAGTTCCGGCCAGCGTGACCTTGCCCTGAGAATTTGACCTTGAACTCAGCCAGAGTAGTGAAATCTACTGAGATCAATTGACATTGTTACTGGGAGCGCTTCTCTAGTTAACTGTCGCACTTTTCTACATGAACGTCTCCCCCAATTGGCTCTCGTTTGGCTATAACGTGCTCTAATGTATTATTTTGGCTCACATTGATCATAGGAGAGCCTCGTAGCGCCGTATAACCCCTGATTAACAGGGCAGCCGCCTCTGCCGCCAAGGAGTAGGGGCAGTAGGACGTCTGATAACGTACAGGTCCTCTGGCGCATAGTGCACAAACAAACTACTGACACGTAAAGAATAATACATGTACATGTACACAGGGTGACAACGCTTAACCCTTCCGATGCTGAGGCTACTCTGTCAAAAGCGCATAAAGCCATAAAGAATTTTGAAAACCTTCTAAACTCCGTCGGTATTAATTGGATAGCTGTTGCTGAGGACCATCAGATGAGTACCCATGTGCAAGGGTTTCAGTTAATTTTTCAGGGTTTTTTCATCATTTTGTATTGGTCAAATTGGCCATCAGCAGCATAAGGGTAAAGGTGACAAACACAACCCTCTTTTAACTGGTGGCCACTCCCTCACGCTCAGAGCTACATAGCAATATACAATACTAGTATACTATACACATCGTATCGCATATCATAGTTATGTACAGTACAGTACAGTTTAGCATAGTATAATAAAATATAGTATAGTAAAGTTAAGTACAGTATAGTATAGCATAGCATATTATAGCATAGTATAGTACAGTATAGAAATGTAAACTAGACCACTTCTTGCGATAAGAATATCCAATGCATGACACAAAACAAATACGAATAGCACACAAGTACATTTAATGTATCCTAAAGAAGGGGGATTTAGAGGACCAGGGGAAAGAACAGGAGAAGTTAGGAGAATGAAGATATAGAGGTTCCATCACGAGTGAGTGATTTTGTGTCTTGGGACGAGGCTTGCCGAGTCCCAAGACACAAAATCACTCACGAGTGCAAGATTCCTCCTCTTTCCATCCACGAGTGATAGAACCTGTTTCTCCCACGATAAAAGGAGAAATTTACACGTTTACCGTGAAGTTAGCTAGCTAAACTAGGTCAGCCAAAGGTCACCCGCGCACTAGTTCAACAATGGTAATACGCGTTTGTTGTGACGTGCACCGTTTGTTTCCCCAGAAACTGGCGCCAGATCACGTACGTGACGCTTGTTCAAATGCACGCGCGCTATTGTTGGGTCTACCTTTGACCCAGCAGCAGTGACCCATTGATTGCAATTGAGGGATCTGATCGGAATATTACACCAGTTTGACCTTTAACCCCATTGAAGAACACCCATTGAGGACGACTAATCCTTAACTGTAAAACACACCTCAGAGTGGGAGAAATTGCAATTCCCAAGTCTTCTGCCTCATGATATATAGTCAAAACACTGACGCATTGAAAACAATACGCGCAAAACGACGAGGAAACCTACAGATACATCAGGTGTAACCCTAATTTCGCCAAAATAAACCCCCACAATAATCACTGACACATACACGAGTGCAATAGATGTACAAACTACGACCAACCTACAGCCCCAAAGGCTCTAGGCCTCTTATCTTATACATTCCCCTAAATCAGAACAAAAGAAAGAGGGGTAGGAGGAAGTACATGTAGAAAAGGCTAGGTCATCGACACCATAACACACAATCAAAATTGATGAGACAAACGACCCCAAACCTACAGCCTTCGTCTTACACTACATGCATATAGCCCATGGTCCCAATGCGGATAACCATACATGGAAGAGGATTAAGAAAAGGACAATGACGAAATGCCTCCCCCTAAATCAGAACCAACGAAAGAGGGGGAGGAGGAAGGGGAAAAGGCTAGGTCATCAACCTCATAGCACACAATCGAAATTGATGAGACACAGGACACAATACATAACTGTAGAGACGACACCCAGCCTACAGCCTTCGTACTACACTCTACCACCAAGACTAAGTTGAGATAATGGTGAGGGTACGAGTGCAAAGAAAGGGGTAGGGGAATGACGACGATGACGAGGGTTAAAGAATGAAAGTGGGTATGGTGATGAGAATATTGGGAGGGGAAAGGTGTATTTATATATAAATAATATATATATATATATATATATATATATATATATATATATATATATATATATATATATATATATATATATATATATATATATATACATATATATATATATATATATATATATATATATATATATATATATATATAATATATATATATATATATATATATATATATATATATATATATATATATATATATATATATATATATATATATATATATATATATATATACATATATATATATATATATATATATATATATATATATATATATATATATATATATATATATATATATATATATATATATATATATATATATATATATATATATATATATATATATATATATATATATATATATATATATATATGTGTGTGTGTATATATATATATATATATATATATATATATATATATATATATATATATATATATATATATATATATATATATATATATATATATATGTGTGTGTGTGTGTGTGTGTGTGTGTGTGTGTGTGTGTGTTAAATGTCATTTTGGGAAATTTTCCTTTTTATCTCCTCGCGTTTTAATTACTCATATTTAGGATGTCCATTTATTCACCTTGATCGAGATATCTATATGTTTTCTTTCATAAGGTTACCTTTTCATCTCACTTTACGTTGGTGTTAGTCAATCAATAAATGATCAATTTCATTACACAATAAGAACACAAATCCCACCTAGTTAATCCAGAAATTCAATGTCTTTGCCTGTGGATCACATCATACCAAATGCACAAAATCCTCTTCAGAAATCACACTTTAGAAATATCTCGATGCGTTCAATTTTCGCTTTGCAAGTGCGAAAAAGAAGAAGGAAATTGCTGTGGCTCTGTGTTTGGTGTATATAGCAATGCAGGTAGGCTTAGTGCCTCAGCTATTTCAGCTGGGCAATTATGATCACAATAATGACTGTGATCATGTTGTTTATGGATCTGATTGTGGTTATTATGATGATGATTATACCAGGGTTTACGATAGTAATGGTAGAACTAGAAAAACACAAATTGGACGGCAATGTGATAATAATGGTAGAAAATGGCGTATTGCAGCAATTGCCTATTCCGTGTTTGGTGGTGATATAGTACAGTAGGGGGAGGGCGTTCGGTACCATAACTTAAAGCAAAGAGATATACATCTTACACAAGCAATACCTACTGACGATATTCTTTATTTGTTTTCCTTGATTTTAAACATGATAAGATTATTCAATTCAATTCATAATTCGATTTCAATTTGGATTTTACCCTCTCTATGACAAAAATGCATCAATACACATATTCCATGTGCAGTTTCAGAGCAATACTAGTAAATTAATGGTATGTACACGTTTTTAACCCATTCATACTCTGAGTTCCTCTGGAAAGTATAGTCTGCTACTCTCATACGTTTGAAAACAAATTAGGAATAAAGCAAAAGTTTATAAAATATGTGAAGGAGAGTTATTTTTTGGATTATGATCAACACTTCTCCTTCATACATTTTCCAAAAAATTCTTTTGTTAGAAAAATATTTCCAAAATAGTCGGACCTGTTTTGGCGGCTCTGAATATGGATTGGTTAATCTCTGGTTGTTAGTTCCATATTCTTAAAAATGCCTTGTAGAACCAATATCTATGTAATAATAGCCTCCTGTTTGGATCCAGACCTCTGATCTATTTTGGACTCTGATATTAAAATGATGGACACACCTGTGATGTACCCATTTATTTCTCTTTCCCTGTATGTTGTTGTCCAATTTTATGTTTAATCTAATTTGTGTTCTTATACTTATCATATTTGTATTTTTGATGTGTTTTGTAGTGTAGACTACAGTCAATAAACTGTATACATATTGGAAGTCTTTTGGACGACATGCATACAACATCCAGAATGGAGAAAAACATCCATATGGCAGAAATACGTACACCATATACATGACAGAAAAACACCACACAAATAAATTGTTTTCGAGTCCTCGAGCTTCTGAGAGTTTTAGATAAGCACTCTAGGAGAAGAAGGGGGAAGTACACAAAACGCAAACAGTATGTACGTCTATCTGAGCAAAACATCCACAGCTCCGCGGGAGGACCGGACGTTTTGACGGCAAGGTGATAACAACCGTCCGGAACTCAGTGCTGGAATCAGGCACTAGTATTGTACGTGTATTCTGGGTCACTGCACAGATGTTTTGTGTTTGTATTTTATTTAGAATATCGATGTGATGTTGTGCAGTATGGTTTAGGTGTGTACCAATGGTATGCAGTATCAATCTCATTTAGGCCTTGCTACAGTACAACATGGGGCCTGCCCCGAAAGATGAGTGGTCTAGAGTGTTGGGTTACCACTGACTGCATGCATGACAAGGTGATACACACGTACGTACATACATACATACATACATACAAACACATACATACGTACAAACATGCATACATACATACGTACATACATACATACATGCATACATACCTACATACATACATGCATACATACCTACATACATACATACATACACACACATACATACGTACAAACATACATACATACGTACGTACGTACATACATACATACATACACACACACATACGTACCTACATACATACATACGTACGTACATACATACATACATACATAAATACACACATACATACATACATACATACCTACATACATACATACATACATACATACATACATACATACATACAAACATACATACATACATGCATACACACGTACATACATGTATTGGCTTCAATTAGTGTCGACTTGCCGCTCACTGTAGGCAAAGCTTAAAACTCATCTTGAATTCCATAACATACATTTTCTATGTTATATTTTCCTGTGACTGTCGTCAGATCTGCTTGAGAAAAAGCTCTATACTTTTATCGACTGATAAAGCAACATTTCCGAAATATTTTATTTAAAGTTGAGTGCCTGAGTTGTTCGTCTCAGGCATGGATTTCAAACTAGATATGTCACATATTCGTCTAAAAATGATTGTCTTTGATGTAGGGTTCGTGTAAATCTGTGCATTGAAGATGCTGTGGGGTCAACTACAGGCAAAAGAGATTCCTACTAGCACGACTTCCTCCCTCAGACCCTAATTCCCTTACACACCAACATAAGCCGTGTGTGGCCCGCCCCTGGCACCATTGAGGACAAGATATCAGTATTACATAAACGTGAGGAGGAGAAAGAGGGGGAATGGAGGAAGGGTCACATTTTCTGCCATATTGCGGCCAAATCGTGACTAGCCAGTACCCGGCGAAAACCACCAACTAACCCCAAGTCGCTGGCAACTTTCTCACATGCCCCGGCCGGGATTCAAGCCTTAACAGTGATGAGAGACAGCTAGCAGTCAGTGGCAACGCCTTCGACCACAAGGTCATCAGGAGGAGGGTAAGAAGGAGTAGGAGGAGGGATGAAGAAGAGGATGATGACATGGTGAGAGAGTGAGGTCTGAGACTACATATAGCAGCATCAGCAGCAGCCAATAGGCCTATAGAGCACTGCAGTGTTGAAACTGCGGCCTGACAGGAATCAACTAGCAGAAGGCAATCAATAGTTCAAACATAGGACAATTGACAGGCTGCACATTTAGTTCCATCTCAAACAGGCCAGAGTGCCGGGCGAGTATACACTTACTGCTCTCCAGTTCTACCTCCACAGAGGGGGCTTGCCCCCATAGCCGAGTGGCCTATGGCAATGCATACAAAGTACAATACATCATGTGAAAATAGTGAAACAAAATAATAGCTATTTTTTATACGGTACTTAGTGATATATATTGTTTCTACGCTACTTAGTGCATTGACACACCTTATGATATAATGTATTTCCTAATGTATGCTTTTGTGGCTAGGGCTAAATTCAACAAATATGCATACATACATTCAACTCAATTGTTTAACTTTACAGAAACGAAATACTAACATTAACGCTGTATTAATGCTGTACACAGTTAGATTCAGGTTGCATTGTCCTAGGGCAGGAAAAGGTTGTATCCATAAGTATGTCTGGACATTGTCACAGACTGATTGTTACCACTGAATTTGCCCGCTTTCTCTCATTACTTCCCAGTTTCGAATCTCGCCCGAGACAGTTGCGAAAGTTGCTAAGAACTAAGGGTGAGTTTTTGCTTACCTCCACTATTAACAGTTAGCCTTTCTCAAATTATGCTTAATATTGCTCTGCGTGTCTACTTCCAAGCCATTGTTTTGAATATGCTACCATTCTCCATGTATTAGTTATTACGTTTTTGGTGTTTGTTCTTTCTTCTGCTTCCATAATATTGGTTTGTATCTGCTATGATTTTGTACTTCACTCGTACAGTCAATAAACATACGATGCATATATGTATACTTATTAACTGTAATTTCCATTACAAAACATGACATACAGTATATAAAGAGTTTAAACAATGCTCTAACAAATATAAATACAGGTGAAGAAATTATAATGATGCCCACACATAATATTGGAAGAAAGGGTACATACTTTAGGTGAGCTCGAAGAGATATATAAACATATATATATTTGAGATCATAGTCCACAACTCAGGCTATACATGTACAATTGCTATGCAATACAATACAATTGCTGAAAAAGTGAAGATAACCGGGACTCCTAATCTAGATTTACCTCCACGGTGCCGCTCTCCTCAACTGAAGGCGACAGATCTCCTCAATCTGGAGGCGAGAAATCCAGGGGTGGTTGTTTATACCCATTTATCAACCTTCTAATTATTGGTATACGATGATAATGATAGCTATCCATAGGTGACAATTGTCAAACTGGGCTTTGGCCTATAACTCTACTGTGAGTCTCTCTTTGTAAGCTTTATATTGGACTAGGAAGTCATCTGTTAACCCTTCCAATGCTAAGGCTACCTTCATCCAAAGCACAAGGATGCAGAGATTTCCGTAAACCATTTTAACCCTGTCATGTTGGTATTCATTGAAAAGCTCTCGCTGAGTACTGTCAGATGGATACCAATGTGCCAGGGTTTCAATCATTTTTCACATTTTTGCATCATTTTGTTTGACCAAATTAGCAACCAGCAGCAGCATAAGGGTTAAAGATATTCGGTGAAAACACCATTTTGGAGGTGACGGAAAGGTCGAGAACGTGATTGTGAAACTCTTAAAGGTGGGAGGGAACAAGGCCATTAATTTTCTTTTAAACGTCAATAAAGCTGGATTAATTTTGCCCGAAAGGGGGGTGGTAATGGTAGCCACTAGCTTTCCTCACTCAGGTAAAAGACCTCTTAATCTTAATTAAACACAGGGAGCCTGGTAGAGCCCCCTCCCCTTACGTCACTAGATCGATCATTCCACCAATATCCTATCAATAGACTACACTAGAAGCATACTTACTTACACGTAGTGAAGTGCAATTCAGTATTCTCGTGGTAAACAACTCACCTAAAAAGAAAAGATCAGAAAATGAGAAGATCATTGTAAAGTATATATAAAAGAGCCTACATAAATTTATACATATACAATTGTCAGTTCCATGCATGAAAAGAAATCGTGGCATGAGAATTTCATGCATGAAAAATGCATTTTCATTTATGTGTTTATTCGCCTTAGAAATATAATTGCCATGGGTAGTTGGGATGTCCAAGAAAGGGATTTTAACCCATGAAATATTTTGGGCAAAATTTCATTTTCATGCATTGAAATAAAATTTTCGTGCATGGAAATGAAGTTTTCATGCATTAACTTTTCATGCCACAATTTTTGCATGCATGAAACTATTCGTATGTAAGACAAACATTGTTCGATATGCCATGATATTTTAATATGTATCTCCATGGCCCGGTTGGACAAGCAAATCAATAAAAACAACTTTTCAAACTTAACAATGAAATAAAAGAGTCTGCATTCGGGCGACCCCAATAGCCGAGTGGTTGTATGTTTTCCCTATTACCGCTCGCTGTCTCTCATCACTGCTCACTTGAATCCGGATAAGGAAGTGTGAGTAATTTGCCGATATAGGTATTGGTTATATGATGAACAATAACAGTCGATACACAGAACAACAACTCTAGGGTTGCAAATTACCGACGTTTGCTGTCTATACATTTTTAATGCTCTGTAAAATAGATGTTGTTTGTTTTCGATTTTCCTGTTGGTTCACTCAGTATCATCATATATTCATACAATGCGAATTTTGCACAGATGTGTTATGAATACTTATGATGTATAATATAAGTAGATTCCTGGTATAATGGCATACATGTGATGGAAACAATTACCATGAAAGCATTATGTGAAATAGATATATGTGAATATGTCACATGGCTGTCTATAAATTAATGCAAATGTGATATTGAATCCGTAACATGATTTTCACTTCATTTGATTGCCACCGAATTCTACAGATAAAAATTTACTATGTTCTTTTCCTTCTAAATGTATCGCGTTTTAAGTGCATTCTGCTATAGATCATGATATAACGGCTACTAGGACTTCTCAGTTCACAAAGAAGATAAAAAAATGCAAGCTTGAGTTATTTTCAGCAAATCCTGCATCGCAGAGGCAGAAAGATGTACTGTGTTCCGTCCTCCCTGTTCAAAGTTAGCACAGCTGCAAGCTATAAATCTCAATGACAATATGACTTATCATGACAGTGCTTCTATTTTATGCACACGTCGTGCAAAATGATATTCCATTTAGCTGTTTGTTTCAACTGATACATGCTAATTTGTAAGGACTACTGTGTTATCTTCTCGGTAATTATAGATGTACTTATTTCATTGCAAATGTTAGTGTTAAATTTGTTGTTATTTTTGTTGTTGTTGTCGTTGGTGTTGTTGTTAACATTTTTGTCAAGGATATCATTGTTGTTTTTGTTGTTGATGATGATGATGTTGTTCTTATTTTTGTCGAGGTCCTTGTTGTTGTTGTTGTTGTTGTCATTTCGACAATTTCAATTATTGGTGGTTTGAAAATATTCATCTTATTAGATAAATAAGGTACAGTTGACGATAGTATGTTGTTAATGTTGTTGTTGTCGTTGCAATTGATGCCAGCTCGGCTTGAACTCTAATGCAACTGCTCGCATATGGTTGTTTTAAGTATCATGGTATTGTGGTAATATTGTATTGCACGATCACGCATGACTTATTTCATCACAAAGACACATGATTTACATAAAGATCGAGCTTGATAGCACAGGATCTTCAAAATAACACAACACGAAGGTTGAAGTTTATTTCATTAATCAATGATCTTCTGAAAAGTGTGATTGATGGAAAGAAAAAGAAGCATAACCCATGTTTTGATACTTACTTTCAAATATCTTAGGAGTGGGCTTTCATATGAAAGATAGACATCTAATAGTTAGACCCTTTATGCGCTATAATTGGAATTTTGAATTTGAAATTTCGATTTGTCGTCTATTTCTCTGCAATATTGCGGCTAAGTCGTGACTAGCAAGTCGTAAGTGGTGGAGGAAACCGGAGTACACGGCGAAAACAACCGCCTAACCCCAAGTCACCGGTTTCTTTCTCACTTGCCCCGGCCGGCATTCGACCCTTGGCATTAATACGTTAACCAATCTCGAAATAGGCAAAAACAGGCCAAGTCACGACTTTCCATTGTTAAGAGCTATGTCGTATCCCATTAAGAACTTTTGGGAATAGTCTAACAATCGATAATATCAAAATTCTGATACTACTTGCAAATGGATTAGTCGCAAGTCGTGTAGAAAATCGATTGGATAACATGCAATATGTCTTGCAAATCATGCCTCCATAGACGGACAATGAAAAAACAAGGAATTGGGTGAATGGTGAATGGGTTTTTTTCTGGTGTATTGAATATAGCAAATTGAACGACATGGTTTTAATACCACAATAACGACAATCATCTCAAATTATCCGGAGATGGGAGAAATTGGCTGATATTAAGTACAGACAATCGAGGGCTAATTGAGTTGTGTACTCTTGCGCATGCGCACAATCGTCGATATCTGTTCGGCCTATGAGCATACCCTTAAATATGCTCCGTTTAACTTGAATTACAGAATTTTAAATCATTTCAATGCTAAAGTAAATTCCCCTCTCATATAAACCTTATGTAGAACCTCCATCACTCAATGTACCCCTTACTTCAACCTTACCAGTTACCACTACCTTTTTATACCCCTTAGTAGATGTAGGACATCTACACACTATAAATGTACCCATTTCTCAAGCTCTTTCTCTACTATTTTACGATGCCGTTGCATGTAGGCTTTTCTCTACCGCTGAATCTACCCCGATTCAAAGCCCTATCAGCATGTCTCCTCCCCCAATTAAGAATGTATACCTATATAATTGTAAACTATGTATGTATGTATGAATGTATGTATGTATGTATGTATGTGTGTGTGTGTGTATGTATGTAGGTAGGTAGGTAGGTATCTAGGTATGTATTATGTTTATGTTTGTCGGTATGTGTTTGTCTATGTGTATGCAGGTATGTATGTGTGTATGTATGTGTCTGTATCTATGTATGCATGTATGTATTAGTGATGTATGTATGAATGCATATAATTTGAATGAATGTTTATTGACCGTATTAACTTTGCATATGTATGAGATATAACGAGGTGGTGCAGAACTCGATTTTCAATCAAATAGTAACGTTATCATATATGTTTAAAAAGATACGAACACCTGTGCATATGATTTAAGAAAGTGGGTGCTTCAAGAAAGGTATTAATGCAGATGCATGGGTAACAGTCATACAACCTGTGAAAAAGTAACAAGTATAAAGGGTAACAAGCATATTACCATTTATAAGACTAAGGGATCTCTAAAATTATGGACAATGGACATGGGGCACACTTTATAAGTTGTGGTTGCATTCGTCCAATCTATAACCTTGTGCTATGGCGATACTACCATACTAAATACATATCAGAAAGTTCTCGGTGACATGGGATTTTGCGGGGTTTTTCTCCGGGTACTCCGGTTTCCTTCATCTAATAGGTGGTCACGACTTTGCCCTAACATGGCTAAAAAGTGACGATAGATAAAATTTCAAATTCCCCCTTTTTCATTATTCCTTATTTTTCTCCACAAGCCAAGAGGAAAAGTAAACGAATTCTGCTGAAACAAACCTAGCTTTACTCTTCTCCTTTATGCTGCTCCCAGATTGTGTTTTTCAAACGCTTTATGATTGGATAATCGTATGCAAGGGCATGCACACCCGGGCACAAGACGTCGCTCCATTAACGACGCCGCTATCTGCCTGCATGAAAGCTTGCCGACTTCCCCCGCAATCGCAAAAGCCTTTTCAATATCAAAAAACGACATAGCTGTACGTGTACCGAAGACGGCATCGGTCGCCCCTCTTTCTCGGGACCTTAACTTAAAGTAAGTTTTCTGTGATTCTATCAGGACGAATGCTAAAGATTATCATGACGATGATTATGTTTTCTGAATGTACTCCACAGTAGTTGGCTAGTGATTTCAACCAACAGTGCGTAGGAACTCAGTTTGCCTACCACTGGTGCCTTGTACCGCTTCGCCGGTGGTAACTTGTCTCGGTGCGGCGCGTGCTTCCGTTGTCAGTACGAACCACGTGCCGCCTCTACAGGGGCCGGAAGAAATCGGCAGAAAACAACGATGAGTGGAATAACAAATTATCATATACCTATTGCGGACACGTAACCTATGACCTTTTATAAACCTAAAGTGGACTCATTGACCTCAACTATGTTCTTATGGGACGTTAGTTACACATTCACCGTTCACTAGAATGCTTTCCTTCATGTAGAATAAAACAAGATAAGCGCCAGTGTGAAGTATCAAAACAAGGTGTCATGAGTGTATCTAAACATTTTTTTTTATTCTAGTGTATTGTTTATTTGCGTCATTAAACATGACATATAGAATGATATTGCTTAGATGGCAAACATATCCTTTCTGAGCAATATGCTTACCTTTAGGACATTGAATATTCCTAATCTACAAAACTATGATTATGGAGCTTTCTATGTTTAGAATCTAGCATTATGGTACATGTATACTAGCTTGGCTAAACTGTGGAGAAACCCGAAAAACCTTGAATAAGCCACTCAGTCTACCACCAGGAAAAATTCACTTGCAACTCCGCAGATGATTTGAACCCATACCATCTATCAGGGCAGGACTTGAAAGGTTCAGTACCAATGGCCATCAAGCTTGATGGAAAAATGAAACATACATTTCATTTTATCATGCTCTGGTCATACGTGTATGAACGGCATGGAGAGATTTGATGTAAGATGCTGGTTGTTACGACACACACACACACACACACACACACACACACACATATATATATATATATATATATATATATATATATATATATATATATATATATATATATATCTATATATATATATTATACAGGTACATATATATATATATATATATATATATATATATATATATATATATATATATATATATATATATATATATATATCATTATAACTAGTTCTCGATTATCAAATTTCACACAACAAACGTAGGTAGTTTTCCTCTACCTGTAATAACAAACACACTATGCACTACTCAGTATGGGAGTGATGAGTAGGCCTTGGATGATTGACAGTTCTAGTCATCATGTTTAGCAATTACGCCAAGGCAGCTGTTACGTTCAGTATACGGTAGAGAACTTTTAGGGATAGTAGCAGTCGGCTCGGGGCCATGCCGCTGCTTGTATAGCCACCCACATGATTTTCAAATTACTCACGTCTAAAACAGGGACGGGTATTGAGGAAGTACGTCTACCATTTCTCAGCAACTCTACCAGAAATCGAACGGATCCGCAGACCGGAAGAAGTGAGACAAAGCACCAGTGACGCGGAGCCGCTTCACCGATCGATTCCTCCTACGCGTCGAGAAGTAGTGCGCGCAGCACGAGGAGGAGGTTGTTTCACGCGGATGAGTACACGATGAGAGTTAGCCATCTGTGGTGGTGGTGCTGGCTGCATATTCAGCCCAAAGCCGAGGCGGTACTGGGGAAGCAGAGCTCGCTCGCAGGCGGTGGAGAAAACTAAGAGTGACAATGCGACTAGAAAGAGTGGAAAACTTGTCGGTGGCGCATGCAAAGAGAGGAGACGGGTCGAAGCGAGGCGTGGTTGAAGAGATTTGTCCGGGTGTTCTGACATGGGTAGCGGTATAATGGATGTCATAAGGGCACTCTCCAAAGTTTCCGCACTTCGGATTCGCAATGATGATGATTTTTGCGACCGTCTTAGCCACCGCTTCACTACGTTTATGCTGATAATTCTTGCACTAGTTGTGAGCACAAAACAGTACGTGGGTGAACCCATCACTTGCTGGGTTCCTGCACACTTCACCCACAATCACGAGGAATATACGAACAAAGTTTGCTGGATATCAAACACTTATTATCAACCTTTTGAGGAAGACATCCCCAAAGCGCACGAACCACGTCGATTCATAGGCTACTACCAGTGGGTACCGCTGTTTCTTTTCGTACAAGCACTTATGTTTTATATTCCTTGCATCGTTTGGAGAGTGTTTAATGACAAGAGTGGGATTAACGTACACAATATCGTAGAAGCTACAGAAACTATACAGAACGCCCTGCACTACGAACGCAGGGACCAACTTATAAAATATGTTGCTAGGCATTTGGACCGTTACCTTGACAACCAGAGGGAGTACCGCAAACGTTGGTGCGTGAACCTCAAGCATTTTATTGCAAAAAACTGTTGTCTGATTTGCGGAAAAAGGTACGGTAATTATCTAGTCGTACTCTATCTAGTGGTCAAGACAATGTACATAGCTAATGTCATCGGCCAACTTTTTATGTTGAATGCATTTCTGGGGACGGAGTACCATGTATACGGTATCGAAGTCATCCGAGATCTCATCAATGGCGACGATTGGTCAGCCTCCGAGAGATTCCCGAGGGTTACCTTATGTGATTTTAAAATTAGGCAACTGGGCAATGTGCACCGACACACAGTGCAGTGTGTACTGCCAATCAATCTATTCAATGAAAAGGTTTTTATCTTTATGTGGTTTTGGTTCGTCTTCGTGGCCGGGGTATCGGTTGGAAGCATATGTCTATGGACCTACAAACTCATCTTCCGATATGACAGGGTGCGGTATATACGAAAGTATCTCAAGGTCATGGATCGCCTTGATCGCGAAACGGATAAGAAACTTTCCTACAAATTCGCCGACAACTACCTGCGTCAGGATGGAATTTTTGTGCTTCGGCTCTTGGCTAACAACTGTTCGGACGTGGTGGTGGCCGAAATCGTCTGTGCTCTTTGGGATAATTACAAGCACAAGCGACCCTTCCCGCCAAGGAACAATATAGACGATAGCGAGGTATGATACATGCCCCCGCATCGGTACAGGACAGGACTGTACTCGATGACAAAGCACCACAATACCGACACCCCATCCAACCCACGTAGGGTGGAGGCCGCAGAGGAGATCACGGAAGACCCCGACAGTTCCATCACGGATCGTCGCTGCATACCAAATAAGGTGTTGACCTTTGACCCCTAGAGGGTGTTAACTTTTGACCCCCTAAAGTTACACTTTTCTACTTGTGGAGACGTCACCCGCACTTACATCTACTGTAGTGTCTACTGGCAGATTTGTGATAGCTGTATTAATAAAATGCACCGTGATATCCATATTTGGAGGATACGATACATATTAAGTAATAAGAAGTAATAAAACATGATTGTAATGAATGACACGGTAGTGTTAATTATCATTATCATGTGCACTGCAGTGGGTCAAAGGCTTGGACAGTAGTAGTGTTGCAACGCCACCTATACGTGGCAATGTGAAGTGAATCGGAGTTACAAAAATAAGTGTGAATGCCCTTTGGATTGCACTTAAGTAAGTGTCTACCTGCACTGTTATGGACCAGGTACCTCTTCTTCAGCAACTACTGTTACAGGGCTTTCACACACATACACACACATACACACATCTTTCGTGTATTATTGGAACTTCAAATATATGCACCGACATAAGTCACCAGCCTCCGACCCAGCAATTCCAGACTGCGCATGTCCACTGGAACCGGAAACACTACTCTGCACATGCGCATAATTCAGGTGATATTCCAGTTGTTTTCATAGTATTACTTTGTACTACTACTTTGTGCAATTCTGTGCAAGATTATAGTCATTAACCAATTTTATAGGATGTCATTTTCACGATGTATGTTATTTCCAAATGTGTCAACGTCCGCCATATTGGACGTTGCCATGCCAACTGCCAATACCAGATAGAACTTTGAAGTATTTGTACAATGTAGTTTTACACGAGTAGTCGGGTGGTTTAGCTGACACCACACCAGACGACGAATTAGAGCACTGAAAAAGCAGACGATAATTTTAGTCATTTGTCGTCTGCCTTCATAGGGTACGAGCAATAGCTGAGTCGCCGCAGACACGGTATCTGTTTCCATGGTTTATTTGTACTGTGAGCGCGCTCCTCGATTTCCAATGGAGCAACCAGATCGTAACAAACTTCTATGAGGTGTTTACACATCCTGGCACTCTCGAGTCGAGCCCCCACCCTAAAGGTCAATTTCAATCGAAACCTCAGCAAGCTATCGCAGAAAGCTTTAATTGCCATGTTCTCCATACGATTTAATGCAAAAGTCCTCCCCTAACCGCAGCTAGTAGGGCTGCTCTCATATTCCTACAATATCTTAGCGGTGGATTTAATTTCACGAAAATCGAAGGTGGGCTAGGCTTGTGGGGATGTGTTTTTACGTGCATCGATTGACGCCGCGCGCAGTGTGTGTTTTTCTGGTGCCGACCAGTTGAGGCAATCTAGGGATTAATATTTAAGAGTTCCTCGCGCTGGGAAGCCGGCAGGGCCCGAGGAAGCTCGCTGTTTCCGTGGGTCCGGGGATGCAAGCTAAAGAACTACCCACCTTCCGTCACGTTGACCGATGCATTATAATTCACGTTAGTATCCCAAAGGGGGCGTTTGAGTCGGCCGTTTCGCATACCATTTCCTTCGCTGGCAGCTGAAAGCGTTTTTTTTGCTTTAAAAGCACAGGGTCTAATATAGGTCTGTTGAGGGACCAAAGTGGAAAACATCCACACAAAAAGCCAATACACAGTTATGAATTTTTTACCTTAAATATGCTTGTCTCCGGTTGTAAAGCAAATTAGACGAAATTAGTATAAGTATATGTGTGGGTGTCTTTAATTAATTATTAATACACTCATGATAAGCCTGCTAACATGACAATGTCAATATCCTTAACACGCTTTACTCTGGAAAAAATCATATTAACGTTTATTGTTTTTCGACGATCTATTCATTTATCTTTACAAAATTATGTGTGTATATTCAAAAATCATCCAAAATAAATTATTTATCAGTTCTACTTTAAGTACTACATATCTTTTCGAAACAATGACGTTCCATTTGTCAGATATTCTAGTCTATCACAGTTGGAATAGATGTACGAGTTTGCAAAATGTTTCAAAACCAGCTCTAAGGGAAACTAGTTATGTGTATTACTAGGTTGTGATCGATATTCGCTGTTGGACATCTTTTCATTATCAAATTTGCCTTTAATATAGATACCCATACAGGACGTGTTTGGAACACCTATACATGTACCTGGTATTCGAATTTTTCGACACTTCTAAAACAGTCTAAACGGATTGCAAGCGAGTTTGGAATAAGTGGCATTCGAAAGTCATCTAAATTTGACTTGAAATCGCAATGCCTTAAGTACTTAGTATACAATTCCTTAAAAATTCAAAATTCTTTTCGTATATCCGCCTCTTCTAAGATCATTTAAATTGTATTCATTTGTGTTGCCCGAATATACGACTTCTTGTTTGATAATTGACATATGCTATTGGATTCTTACAAAATAATACTCTATCACAATCGATAATACATATTTTATGATTTGTTTATACATGTGTACTGTTAAGGGTCCTTTTCCACTATCATGTCAGATTGTCGAGTAGGTGTGTATGGAATTGAGAGAATTGGGTCTGAACAAACGGAGGCAAGCAATTTGGGGGAAGTTATTGCAAATCATATTGTTGATAATAAAGTTATTTTTTTCTACAAAATATATTCATGTCTACTTGTCACTCCACGGTCTCTAGATGCAGTTCTTTTTCTGATTAATAATCAAAAACAAACATTTCACGATGAATACAAAATGATGTTAATCTTATAAAAGTCGTTTACTATGAATTCTAAATTCTTCCATTAGACGATTTATTTGCGTACGTTAAATAATAGCACAAACGCCTAGTTCTGGTGTGATATGCTCAAGACAAATCATACACTATATTTTGTTCCATCTTTGAAAGGTTTAACTTTATACCAGTATATAAACATCAACCATTTCCCAAAAACGCAACCTAACGTTGTGTTTCATGTGACAAATTGCAAATGCACATTTAAAAATGATACACTTCGGACGAAGAAGATATTTTCCAGTCTGTTGCTTTCTAGGCTACAGTTTCATTATTTTATCGGTTGTTACACCGTCATTACTTTGTGTGTAGTTTGGGCATCAATCTAATCATAAAGTGATGACGTAGTGCACGCAGATTGTCTTCGTCATTGGTAATAGGACTCATGGAGTCATATTTGGTCAGTGGCTACACTACATTTCTACCCGCCTTAAATTTTAGTAATTGAAATAAAAACATGATTTACATCCTATACTAGCAAAACATATCAGGAAGCAACTTCTATTACGTATCTGCTGAATATTCATAAACATCTAATTCACGTAAAATGTAGAAATTAATGTAAACAATCCATATTCCATAGAATGACCACAGGAGAATGATACTTCGAAGTGGTTTACTATTCTCAAACAGTAGCATGCATTTTGAAAGCAACGAGAATCATGTAGATTGCAGTATTATCTCACTATGCAAAAATTTAATTTTGATATCCAAAACATTACGTTATCGTTACTGATATCATTACATTATTCTCGGCAAAGATATACACATCGTGGTGTTAATCTTGAATGAGATTTTAAAATAGTTTGCACAATCAGGAAATATTCTCTTATTTTTATATAAAAAAGATCTTCAATCAAGTAATTAATAATGTATAGCAAAATATACTCCTCTGAACCTAGCTTGCTCATATAGTGGAAGTGTTCATACCATATTTCATTTCAAGTGTCACAGATTTATTTCTATCTAATACCATACTTTGTTGATTAATTCAAAAAACACGTGTGATGCTGGAAACATCTATGATGAATGATGGATTAATTTCATTATCTTCTATCTGATTATGATTTACGCTTAGCTTCCGAGGGGCACAGCAAGTGTCCCAGTTAAAAGGGGGCATCCCCGATAGCCAAGCGGTCTAGGGTGTTGCAATTGACATGCCTTTGTCTCGCATAACTGGATTCGAATCCGGCTCGAGACGTAGGAAAGAAGAATCCCGTGTCAATTTTGCAGAAATTGTGTCGATATATGAATCACCACATAGGATTGGTGATGCTGTAGTCAGAATTTATCCTCAAAATGGCGGAAAAAGTGAGGATAAACAACATAGCACGCTCCTTACCGCCATCACAGAGAGATTACTAACTGTTTTCAGTCCCGATTTACCCTCATTATGACTGAAAAAGTAACGATAATAGAGAATACCCATTCTTTGCTACAATCAGTGAGGGATTGGTGTGGCAATTTGCAAGACTTGACTTCAATATGGCAGAAAAAGTGATGATGTAAATATTCCTAATGGGCGCCATTTCACTTCAACTAACAGTTGTGGATTGGCTGGTTGGTGCTGTATGAATGTGCGGGTTTAGCTTTGAGGCCGTTTATTACCTATGCCGCCATGCTATTGACATAAGCATCTTTGAGTTGTAATGGCGAGGGACGCTGTAATGTCCCCCAGGTGGTCTGCTCCCACACCACTAAGCTCAGAGAGGTGGTGCATGAAGCCAGCTCGCACTCGCCACCGCTCGTCTGCATACCAAAATAAATGGCGGGAAAATGACGCTGGCCTGACGAATTTGCAACCCGCCTCCGAACGAAGGAATGAATCGACAAGAAAATGAATGAAAGTAGTCGTTTGCTATGTGACAATATCGATATATCGAAATATTCAACCTGAAAGACGGTTTCGAAATACTAGCAGAAATGGCGGGAAAACGAAGCAGGCTTTCACTTATCGTCTGGAGAATATTGCAACTCCTTTGAGTATGGAGCGATGTGTAGAGAGAAAATGTAAATAGGATTTGTTGCCACCGTTCCATGTGACAGTCTCACTTATAACATTTTGCCCAAAAATATGGTTTCTACAAACCAGATGAGAAAAGGCGGGAAAACGAGACTGGCGTTCCCTTCGCACCTGACGAATACTGTATGCAAACCATTTGCCAACGACGCAATCAAGATATGTTGCTTTCAGTCATGTGCCATATTTCTTAATATTTCCAACATTAATCTATACAGGAAGGGATATTTCTCACGATCACCTCCATGAGCTCAATGGGTCAAAAACCGATGTTATTTTCGTAGAAAACATGGCGTCCATGTTATGTCGTTCAGAGAGGACGCCAGATCTCATAGGGCTGTGAACTCATCAGCAAAAGCCTTTTGCCTTTTTGGCCTGTGCCAAAATTGGAAAAGTATTCCCCTCGGTGAAATGCCATACTGCAACCCCATTTCATGGATGTAACCTATGACATGAAGAAGATTATCACGCCGACCTGGGACCCCATATCTAGCAGTACAGTAGATGACGGGTCGAGGTATTGTCGTGTCAAGATTGGATTGCTTCTTTTAACCCATTTATGCCGGGAGATATATCACAAATGTGTCTTTATTGAGGCCGAAGTTCATGACTCTGGACCTTAAAGTGTCACTTTCAGAGGTGACTACCGAATTATGCATAGATTTATAAAATATATGAAGGAAAGCTGTGGATTGGAATTTGATCAACATGTCTCTTTTGAATATTTCAAGAAAAACTATTGCCAAAAGGATCTCCTTCAAAAGTGTCTTGCTGACCACAGACAATTATAAGGCTTGTCTGGATCTATGATATTTTTGAAAAGGACTTTTTAAATTCACCAGGTACATGGGATTATGGTCACCATTTCTCCTTTGAATATTTCAATATTTCACAGAATAATGTTCAGAGATCTCTTTTACAATTGTCGTCTGGACAAATGGTAGTGGAATTGGTTGGAGCCGTCATTTCCCCCTCAAATACTTCACTAAAAGAAATTTGGAATAGAGATACCACAAAAATAGTCTGGATGTTTTTGACCATTCTGGCACACGTGGGTTAATTGTAATCCACACGTGATCCGTGCTCTATTGTTCTGTGCCTGGCACCATATGTAGGTCCACCTATGATGAGGAGGAGTAGGGGCACAAGGAGAAGGAGGAGGAGGAGGCCATTATGGAGTAGAGTGCCATTAATCGTGCCATAGAAAGAAGCTGGTAGCAGTACTAGTAGCTGGCAGAGACGGGGGAGCTATATTTAGGCATAGCAGTCAGGCTTCTCTTCTCTCGTAATTACCTTACACAGCAGTAGTATTGTGAGGGAGGCTCGAAAATGGTAGATTCTTGTTGGGAAGGTGACGGTTCGAGTGCGATTAGGTATTGCAGTTTGAATCAAGCGGATCCTGATCTAGCCTCCTACACCACTTGGCCTGTAAAGAGTTAGATTTAATAGACAGTTTACTTTCATTGGTAGTTTTACTCGGTACTCAGGTTTCCTCCATTAATTACAGGTGAATTGTAACCCAGTTGTTTACTTCGTGATGATGTATTTAGTAGCGGGTCTTGTCCCTACCCCCTTGTGATCCAACTCTCTCGGTACTCCGGTTTCCTCCATTACTTACAGATGAAATGCAACCCAGTTGTTTACTTCGTGGTGATATGTTTCGTAGGGGGTACTGTCCCTACCCTCTTGTGATGCAGCTCTCATCATTCCTGCTATGAGATGGTTGGGACGAGAAACGAGTATGCCAGTGCCAAGATCAAAGTCAACCAGTTGTTTCCCCTGTCCTCCATTACGTACAGATGAATAGAACACCAGTTGTTTACTTCATGGTGATGTGTTTCATAGCGGTTTTGTCCCTACCCTCTCACCATTCCTAGCATGACCTAGCCGCTGTGGTGAGAAGCGAGTGTGCCAATGCAATGCAACCCAGATGAATTGCAAACCCAGTTGTTTACTTCATGATGATGTGTTTCGTTGTCCCTACCCTCTCGCCATTCCTACCATCAGCTCCGTGGTGAGAAGCCAGTGTGCCAGTGCAATACGAACAGTCAACTAACTGTTCACTCTGTCCTCCATTAATACATATGAATAGTAACACAGTTGATTACTTCATGATGATGTATTTCGTAGCGAATAGTCCCTACCCTCTCGTCATTCCTACCATGAGCTCGCCGCCAATGAAGTGCAACACCGATGAATTGCAACCTATTTGTTTACTTCATGATGATGTGTTTCTTGGAGGGCCTTGTGTTTCGTAGTCCCTACCCTCTCGCCATTCCTACCATCGGCTCTGTGTGGTGAGAAGCCAGTGTGCCAGAGCAATGCGCACAGTCAACCAACTGTTTACTCTGGCCTGTGATGGATGGGTATAAATTCTCCCGACTTCACTTCAGGCAGGATTCTCACGGAGAAATAGGTCACCATCGATAATAAATCATTGCATTTTCTAGCCAGGAAAGCACGAAATGGATGACATTGAATGCCTTCACTTTCACCTCAGCTAGGGAAAAAGTATACGGTTACAATTCTTGAGTGATACGTAAAGAACTATTTGCAATATTGAGAAGAATGTGATTTTATTATAGATAAGCTGAATATCACACTTCAATAACTGTTGATTTAGTGATGCATTAGACGTATTTGCCGAATGTCTGCGACAGTCTCGGCGAATATTGGCAAAGTGTGTTTTTAGATATCAAAATATAAAACGATAAAACACGTTTGCCGGATATGTGATGTACGCAATTGCAATTTGCAAATTCATCTTGAGTAGAAATATTATATGCCTATCAATGAATATATATATATATATATATATATATATATATATATATATATATATATATATATATATATATATATATATATATATATATATATATATATATATATATATATATATATATAAAATATATATATATATATATATATATAAATATATATATATATATATATATATATATATATATATATATATATATACATGTATATATATATATATATATATATATATATATATATATATACATATACATATACATATACATATATATATATATATATATATATATATATATATATATATATATATATATATATATATATATATATATATATATATATATATATATATATATTCATTCTGTACAAAACATTTATAGTAGAAGGCTTTAAAATATTCAGTTTAGCGTTACAGGGACTTGTGCTTTGATGCTTTGACTGCCATGATTAGCACGCGAAGGTCACCTCTCCAGGTACCAGGTAGTGGCGAGCAACATCAGTTACTGGCCCTGCCTTAGAACCAGTAATACATTATGGACAGTGGCCAATAGCCAGGGTTCTGCCTACTACTTTCCTATGCAGTAGCTAGTGCTACTATACATATGCAAGTAGGCAGGGAACTTCATCTGAGGAATAGATTCCACACGATTAATCTTTGTATTGTAATTTCTTTGAAATAAGGATTTTGCATAATTGTATTGATATATCCAGTTTAGTACATCCTATCTTTGGTATGTAGTATCTACGCTGTTTATACACTGGGTTGTTTACGTATCTTTCCATAATGTGCAGACTTCTTGGAAAAGGCCCATATCGATTTCAGAAGAGTAGCAATTAATCGCTTAAGTTCTTATTCACTATGCAATGCGCGTAACATAATCAATTAAGGTATATATAAAAATATATATATATATATATATATATATATATATATATATATATATATATATATATATATATATATATATATATATATATATATATATATATATATATATATATATATATATATATATATATATATATATATATATATATAAGTGAACTGCTTTTTGAATCTATAAATGATACCTGCTATGCATTTTGTTCATTCTAGCGTAATACAAAGATACCTGTGTGAGCATTTAAACTTCTGGCCCACGTGCTGTGAATGTGATGTTCGCCTTACATCCACTGTCTGTGGGATAACATTCAAACAGCATGGCGCTTATATATAAATACGTACACATATCTATACATATGAGACCCACAGCGGTCATCACTCACCACATTATATCTACACCTGTGTACAGGTAGATATACCTGGTGACTATTCTCTCATTTTCCGGTATGTTTAGGTTGGAAGCCCTACTGATGACATATGGCTGAATACATTCTCTGCCTTATTGACACATATGGTGTAATTACATACGTAAACTAATGCTGCATAGGCGTCGTATCACCACCACTGTCTGGGTCATTTAAACGCAGTGAAATTATCATATAACCACAATACCTTTCTCTTTGATCTGTCCCTTCAGAATTCATATATAGCAGGGGAAATCAGAAGTTGTCATCAATCGCTCAGTTATAACACCAAGTGATTGAAACCTAACTATTATCTAATAGGTGTGAATAAGCTTCGGGAAGTATTATAGTTTCTGCTCTATCTATCTATTAATCTATATATCAATCTATTTTTATATATGTATATATACATACATATATATATATATATATATATATATATATATATATATATATATATATATATATATATATATATATATATATATATATATATATATATATATATGTATATGCTGTTTTCTACGTGGTGCATGAAGAGAACAAATATTGAATACTTTTCCTAAAATTATATTCTATCTATATGTATGCCTACATTTCTCTTTAATTGCATTGCGAACTCTCCTCTTATATAATCGTTTATGGCCTATGAATATGTAAATGAACAACGAACCGTTACTGCATGTGCATATGCATGAAGGTTGCTTATCATCATTCCTTTTAAGTTTCAAAAATGAATTTGGTGCCTCCGTTCATGAATACTATACTATGATGAGGGTGACGCCAACAGCTTTAGTGAATCTTGAACCCCAATGAACTCGGTCTATGATATATTCTGTGTCCTTCGCCCTAAACGGTTGAATTTAGTGCGGCTATGTAGAGGTAATACTTATCATATATAAAGATGCCTTTTTATGGCCTCGATGCTACCATGCCCTATTGAAGTTAATGCCTTTTTACGACCTGTATAGCCCGAGCTTTCATATAAATAGAGGTGTCCCGGCTATAAAATCTCTTGATAGGGTAACCCCTATTCCATTAAGGGACACACACAGGCACCACGTCACACGGCTAAATGAGCGCAGTGGACTTGCTAGAGCAATCAGCTCTTCCTTCATTGATACTTCAAAACTATAATACGTACCTGTGTTTTACATAAAGCACTTGTTGTTTATATACTAAAGTATATGAGAAATGTTTTATCCTCAAACAGAAATTGCATATTGTTTAAAAAAACCAGCGAATAGGTCTTCTTTCTTTCATGGTGACTGGATTTAACGGAAATGTAAAATCATGTTTGTACAATATATATATATATATATATATATATATATATATATATATATATATATATATATATATATATATATATATATATATTTATATATATATATATATATATATGCAAAAATATGCACTAACTGGATATGTGCACGTGTGTATAATGAATATGGAATATGTTATAGGCCTCATGCTCTTTTGCAAAATAA
Organism: Maea johnstoni; assembly: GCA_963942565.1. Lineage (NCBI taxonomy): Eukaryota > Metazoa > Annelida > Polychaeta > Spionida > Magelonidae > Maea > Maea johnstoni. Next base: position 9,119,863 of record OZ012691.1, on the reverse strand, counting down.
TACATACATTCATCGATGGTACAAACTTATGCCATATGTCAATAGCTGCACATATCAGAATCAGCACATTGTGCTATTTTATGAATTTGAGAATATTAATTAGATTTCCATAAAAATTACTATTCACACCAAATATTGATAAGCTGGAATAATTCGAGTGTATGAAATAGAACACCTACACCTTTACACAATCGTTAAATTAGAGGATAATATAAACACCAATAGACGTGGAAGAAATTGTAATCTATTTAATACTCCATGTGAAATTGAACACCTTATAGTATTTCACAATCTTTGAATAAGAGGATAATATAAACATACAGTAGGCGTGAAAGAAATTGTAATCTATTTAATACTTCATGTGAAATTGAACACCTTATACTATTTCACAATCCTCAAATTAGAGGATAATATAAACGTGGAAGAAATTGTAATCTATTTAATACTTCATGTGATAAGGAGTATGTGAGTATATTCTTGGATGGAATTCGAGTCTATGAAATCGAACACCTCGTACTATCACGTGTTTTGCAATCTTTAAATTAGAGAATAATATAAAAATACAGTAGGCGTGGAAGAAATTGCAATATAGTTAATACTCCATGTGATAAGGAGTATGTGTGTGTATTCTGGTCTACACTTTCTCACGGTACCACCAGTCCTAGTTCTTTACTGAAATTCAATATTCGTTACGCACAGGCCTTGCGCAAAACCCTAGATTTCTAATATTGACAAACTTCTGCCCAAGTGCATTCCTATTTGCTGAAATCAGAATAACCTTGAGATCAATCCATTCCCCGAGGGATGAGTCAGTTTGGTGAAAAACACGATTCATTCTCTGTGTCATTCAATTATAGCCAGATAATATTACAATCTATATTTTGTCCAGTCAATATAAGATTCCAGCTAGCTCTCTCCTAAGATTGCAAGTAGAGGGGTTTAATTCACCATCAGTCCTTCTTGGACAGCCATCGAGTCACTAAAGCAATTTATCATGGTTTATTCTCCCAGCTATGCATAAGCTATGAACAGGAAAGGCAGACACTTTGCTGCAAACCATTAGCTACGTAGCGCCACTACCCTGTGTAGTTTATTGAGACGTTGCAAATCATGTTTTATGTGACAACCCCTGTTCATGATTCTAGTGAATCTATTTAGTTGATACTCTCGAGTCAATTTATTTCAATTTATAGTGCTTGTCATAATTCATGATAAAAAAATGTTTAGCTCTATGTTTTCAAATTCGACTGTTTCAGTTAAACTTACATGAGCTCTATCCGTTTTGATTTCGACAAGGCATTCGATACTTTATTTAGCTTTATATTTTAAAATTTGATTGTTTGTTTCGATTTTTAAAAATGAGAGACCTATCCGCTTTGATTTCGACAAGGCATTGGATACTTTATCTAGCTTTATATTTTCAAATTCGATTGTTTCAATTAAACAAATAAGAGCTCTATCCGTTTTGATTTCGACATGGCATTCGATACTTCTGCGTTATGAAGAGCAGACATGGATTATGGATATGCGCCCGTTGGTTAATGTTTCTAGTGAATCTATCCAGTTGATATTCTTGAGTTAGTTTATATCAATTTAAAGAACTATTTACGATTCATGATAAAAACTGTTTAGCTTTATAATTTCAAATTCGTTTCTTTCAATTAAACAGAAAAGAGCTCCATCCGTTCAAATCTTTTGATTTCGACAAGGCATTCGAAACTTCTGCCTTATAAAGAGTAGACATGGATCATGGATATGCGCCCGTTGGTATTTATACTCTCTGTATATTGGCAGTGACTGGCAGTTATGCCCCTGTGGCTTTAAGTGGACTTATGGGTTAAGGCCTAATATGGGCAAGTACCCAGCGCTGCGCCACTAGAGGTAGCTAGACTGTGTAAAAGCAAGCTTTGAAATATCAATACAGTGCTTAAGAGGGAAATATCGGTAGCTCGTCTGTGTTTGAAAAGCTTATAGGAAAACACCACTGATAACACAATAGAGGGTACGAGAAGTCTGCATACATAGCCCAAGCATGCAGTCAGCTTTAACACTATGTGGCTACAAGTTCTATACTGGGAACAATGCATTATTGATACCAAAGAGGAGACGTAAATACATGCTGCGTGTCCTTTCTTTGCCTTTGCTTAAACATCCGTGAAAACCCACCACTGGGCCACGAGCATAAAATATTCAGGAAATATCGATAGTTGAATCTACTGGAGAGGAGGAGCGCCGCGAGGGTTGCTGCCCGTGAACAGGGCATGGATGGGGCTTGTACACATTCAGGGTCGCTGTAATCTGGAATACTATAATCTAAATCAATTAACATTGTTCTACATGCTCGTCCCCATACTGGGGCAACTGTTGTATGCATTGTGTATGCAACTATGCATACACAAACTATGCATTTGTGCAATATATATATATATATATATATATATATATATATATATATATATATATATATATATATATATATATATATATATATATATATATATATATATATATATATATATGTACACTTCTAGGCTGTCAGCATTCATGAGTAAAACAGATATTGATATCAATAGTTGTTTCCATGAATGAATCGTTAGCACGTTTTAGCAGAAGGGAATATGTTTAATTTGTAATTGATTTATAAATTCAAATTTCTGTTTCATTTGCACAATTTTATTTCAAAAAGTGGAGACAAAGGGTTTAACTTTAATTGCAAATGAAAAATATTATCATGATTTCAGCAAATTAGGACCTAAATGGGCTATTTACTGCGGTTGTGGTATTTATTTCCGCTGATCACCCATTGGGAAGTACGTGTTGTGTGTATCAGAGGAGACTGCATAAGTCTATTGATTTTTACATAGCTTCAGATTCAGCAGCACCTAAAGCACAGGATTTAACTCAGGATGGGGAGAACAATTTCAAATGCCTCTCTTAGCAATGCAGCCACTGCCGGACTCTGGGATAGGAATGCATAATGAAATCTCACAGTCAGAGATAGAGTGGTGGGATGTAGCTAAAATACATTAGATTACCATTGTGTTAACCACATGAAAACTGAAAAGCAAATATATGTTATGCTCAACCCTTCTTTTTATTTTCTAATCATTGGTGTTAATTAGGATATCATTCCATCATATTAAAACCAGGCTTTCTTCATCCTGAAATGATATTTGAAATGGGCATTGCCGTGCATTTCAAAATTAGATTCGCGATATTGAAAAGAATATATATATATGTATATATATATATATATATATATATATATATATATATATATATATATATATATATATATATATATATATATATACATGTACATATATATATATATATATACATATATATATATATACATATATGTATATATATATATATATATATATATATATATATATATATATATGTACATATATATATATATATATACATATATTATATATATATATATATATATATATATATATATATATATATATATATATATATATATATATATATATATATATATATATATATATATATATATATATGTACATGTATATATATATATGCATGAGAAAAAAGTACTGCTCGAGTGAGCTAATTCTGTGTCGTGTCAACAGAAATGTGTGAGGTGTATGTATTCAGTGCCTGGCCCTAGGGACAGTCATGAACTCATTGTATTTGTGTTGGAGTCTATCAGACAATGAGTATCTCCCTGGCCATTGTCTCATACTGTGTACCAGTGTGCAGTCATCACTCCTAGACATTAAACAAGGTCTCTTTCGATGCCCCTGTATTGAATGCTTGTATAAGGGAAACGTTTGACGTGTGGTGGTAGAATTCATTCATTTTAACAATATACTGGCCAATGGTGCTTTGCACACAATATTAATTAGAACATTTGACAGATATTCACTGGAGTCCTTTTCACAATAGCAAACCACTTAGACCATAAATGTAAATGAAACTCTATAAAACTCAATTCAAAATGTACGAGCATAGGTCGAATCGTAAAGAAAATGTATGTCACTTTGTTACATTCTGATATACTATGTATCCAATATGCAGACATGTCTATGGAAATACTTACAACATCAATCTTAAACATTAATGCCTTTTTTCTTACTGGAGATACTAATATTAGATGCTATATTAATATCTGATGAGCATTTTACTAAAAGGGACAACAAAGGAGTCTCTGAATAATTCATCTAGTTAACAGCACTTGTGAACATATAGGTTTTAGAGTTCTACTGCAAGGTGACAGTACCCAAGGGCCTGGGAATAGTTCTGTTCAATGGTGCATGTTATGCATGAATAATTAGGTCAGTGTTCTCCCATGAGCAAGAACAAGGTGCTCTTGCTAATTGAACCGATTAACATTTCAGCAGCATTATGGGTTATGCCGATCTGGAGTCCTGCCTTGTTAGCTGAGTGGCTTAAGTTCTTGCCAAGTTGCCAAAGGTATTGCCATTGACTGCTAGTTATCTCTCAACACAGCCTGGGTTAGAATTAAACTTGGGGTATGTGTGAGAGTTTACAGTGAATTGGGGTTAGACGGTGGTTTCTACGGGTACTCCAATTTTTCCCAAACACTTATACTTTTGTCATAATTAGCCTGAATACGACAGAAAAGGTGACGATACCGGGAGTTACATTTCGTTTCAACCTGGCTAGAAATGATTAAGCCACAGACATTTATTAAGTCTGAATATGGCAGAAAAAGTGACGATAATTGGAATTCTAATTCGTTTTAACCTAGCTAGAAATGATAAACCCACTTTCAATAATTACGCCTAATTTCGAAGGAAAAAGGTGCCGATAATCGGAATTCAAATTCGTTTCAACCTTGCTAGATATCATGACGCCACTTACACTTATTAACCTTCAGTACAGCAAAAAAGATGAGGATAATGGCAATTCCAATTTGTTTCAACCTGGCTACAACTAATTAAGCCACTTACAATCTTTAAGCCTGAATACGACAGAAAAAAACGACGATAATCGAGATTCCAACTCGTTTCAACTTGGCTACAAAATGATCGACTTGTGAATGGCATTGCTAGAACAAGCAAATGTAGCCTGAATACGACAGAAAAAACGACGATAATAGAAATTCCAACTCGTTTCAACTTGGCTACAGAATGATTGACTGGTGAATGGCATTGCTAGAACAAGCAAAGTTAGCCTGAATACGACAGAAAAAACGACGATAATAGAAATTCCAACTCGTTTCAACTTGGCCACAGAATGATTGACTGGTGAATGGCATTGCTAGAACAAGCAAAGGTAGCCTGAATACGACAGAAAAACGACGATAATAGAAATTTCAACTCGTTTCAACTTTGCTACAGAATGATTGAGTGGTGAATGGCATTGCTAGAACAAGCAAAGGTAGCCTGAATACGACAGAAAAACGACGATAATAGAAATTCCAACTCGTCTCAACTTGGCTATGATTGACTGGTGAATGGCATTGCTAGAACAAGCAAAGGTAGTCTGAATACGACAGGAAAAACGACGATAATCGAAATTCCAACTCGTTTCAACTTGGCTACAGAATGATTGACTGGTGAATGGCATTGCTAGAACAAGCAAAGGTAGGCTGGTGTATTTACACTGGACAGGCCTGGCCGCTGGTGATGAAGTGTCCCAGTGGACAAAGCATAAATCTTAGAGCTAATCTCCCTCGTGGTGGAATCACCGCTGTTCCTCCAGCAATGAGGCTGTGGCATGCTTTTTACTGCTACTGCTACTGCTGCTGCTGCTGGTGCCATGTTCTGCAAATGTATTCTTACAGAATGAATTAGGCAAGACGCATACATGTACCTGAAAATCTAGATTTCCGAAATATACCGGTATGACATGAAAAGTTTTAACTTTTCAATTGTATTGTATATTTATTGATTGCTTCATCGGATACAAAATTATCCATGATACATTTTGTTCAAATTATTTGAATTTAAGTCATGTTTAGGTTCAGTTTCTAATTTATACCATAGAAGCATACCTCTTAATCCAGAATTTTGGAATGCATGAAGTGAAAAGTTATGCTGTTGTGAGAATGAAATAGAATAACATGGGATTGGATAGATATTTCATTATCATCCTTTTTCTGCCATTTAAGGTTAAATCTCAACTAGGTCTTTGAGGAGAACGGCAAAGACCACTGACCGTGAAACCCGCCTACTCAAATAAAATTCTGCAAATTCATTGCATAGCACAAAGTAAATTTGCATGAATATGATTTATACATTTACATATAGTCTTATAAGAGTGGAGAGGGATCACCATATTTTGGTAAAGATACCCATTCAAGATTCCACAAGTCCAAATTTCCAAATGTTATGCCTTCAGATGTAGGTAATACAAACCAGGATGGTAATCAATAGCCCATTACAACAGTAAACAATCACTACATTAAATTGCAACAATCAGTGTTACAGCACTGTTGTGCAATTACGCCAAACCACTTCCACAGCCAAGTAATTATTGGCTTGCTAAATATTAATCACAATCACTTATGTAAATATAGGTGCTTGCATCTGTTCCTTCCTATATCAATTGGAATGGTTCCCTAGTCCACCGATCACCTGGGCACCGAACCATTCAGTCCTCATCTATCACAATCAACCGAGGCTATCTGCTTGATCTGATTCGAGTAATGAACTTATCAGGGTATTGTGATAGATCAATTGATGTTACTATGAAAGTGGGGTATAGATTGATAAACGTATCAGGGTATAGCAGTAGATCAGGGGATGTTACTTTGGAAGGGTATTATAGATTGATAAACTTATCAAGGTATGGCAAAAGATCAATATATGTTACTTTGAAAGTGGAGTCTATCCATTGGTTTTACATGTTTATTAAGTGACTTCAATACTTCACTACCAGTTATATATATATATATATATATATATATATATATATATATATATATATATATATATATATATATATATATATATATATATATATATATACTAGTATATATATATATGTATATATATATATATATATATATATATATATATATATATATATATATATATATATATATATATATATATAAATTGCTTTGGAAACTATTTTAGCTATTCCCAATACTAGTGAGTTAGCTTGGGGATGAATGCATGGTAAAAAGAAACAGGCCCCCCAGTGAGCATTTCGGTATTAGCCCAGGCTATCTCCTTCCTATAGATAAGTGTTCGATTCCACTCCCAGATCTAGTGGAGAGAGTTAGATGTAGACCAACGTGTGTTTTGATTTAAACGGCCAGCTCTAGCCACAATGTGTGGTTACTACATCACAATAAACCACCATCATCCCAGTCATTCGTGCAAGATGCCGGACAAAAACACACTTGCCATGTAGCATCTGAACAAACCGTGATTGGTTCCCACACGTCACGTGACCTGTTCTTGTTTGGGAAGTGTGAAATAATTTCCATGATCGTCAATAACTCAATACTACAATCCGACGGAGTGTACTATATATTGTTCTCCACCGACAGCCACCCCATTTGAACACTTTAGAAATCTGAGCCAGTTCGGCTATATACAGACTGCAAATAATACTAGCAGGAGATCAATTTTGGATGCTGAGTGGGACGAATATGTAGTGGAATAGGGAGGAATGCTAACTGACTGTACAGTAAAGCTGGCACTACGATTAGGCCATCAACTGAATGGTCATCATTACTGGCCTTTACTTGATTAATAGCTGACCACATGTTTTGCCTTACCAATAGGTCCATATGTGTATATATATATATATATATATATATATATATATATATATATATATATATATATATATATATATATATATATATATATATATATATATATATATATATATATGAATGTGTGTGTATATGTATACATGTACGTATGTTTGAAGGTATGTATGTCTGTGTGCTTGTGTGTGTGAATGTGTGTGTGTGTGATGATATACTTTCCAATCATACTGAAACGTCTCAGTAATTTCACTGTTAAGTCACAGCTTGCGAATAAATGTCTAAAAATCCCAACGTTTATGTAAGTATTTTGAAAGAATATCCTAAACAGTCGAGGGCCATGGGGAAATTCTATGTGAACATCTACAATTCCACTTTCCCTCTTTGCATATGCAATACGTAGCCCTAGTAGGCTTGTGTGCGAGTGAACGATGTAGGCTAGACCGCAATCTGACTTGAAACGTGTTGGGAATATATGAGCACTCGGTATTTAAACATGATTGTGGCTACAATCTTCATCACATACTTCGCTTATGATGTGTAAAAACGTCAATACAGATCATAACTCAACTCGTAGCTCACCAGCCCCTGTATCACACTCACCCAGAGACGGTGGCTACCCAATGGAAAGCTGATAGAACATGCAGCAATTGATTTACGCTCAGTCCCACGCCTGTTTGAGTTATGGCGGCACGAAACCCACGTATGCTGCAGGGCCTTATTTGACAAACGGCAAACTTCTTCCCCCTCCCTATTCCTGCTACTATTACTCACAACTTGCGCATGCCATTATGATTCGCAACCATTTTGCGGTCGCTATCACATATTGCATCGGAAGCAGGATATGAAATTGACTCATATCTCAAATGTCGAAGGATATCTTTGATTAGTAACGAGAATTTTGGGTTTGAGTGTGGTATTCTTTTATCAGCAAATTTTCTGTTGCATTAATGTGTTGCAGGGCCCATTTGCCAAACGGAAATTTCTTCTCCTAGCTTCATTATAACGTCAGAGTTACGTTAAACGTGACCAAAAAATTCTTGCATGCTTAGAGTTGGATTCGAACCCAGAAATGGTGAAAGACCGACCCTAGACCGATGTGCTAACAGGGCAGACCACCTTGACATAGCTATAGAATACTATAACTAATACTCGTTTAAATATAATTTCTGCCGTTACCATATTTTGGAATTTGATATGCTATTTGATATGGAGCAAGAATCAAATATGTTCCTGGTATCTCAGAAGTAGAATCTGAATTTTACCTGATATTTAGAAGTGGATTGTTAGATATACACATAAGATGAAAACATCTTTGAATCCATGGCATCCAACATGTACCTGGTATTTATGATTGGTTTTTGGCTAATTCTAACTTTTTAAAGATGAATGCATCACTACATTTATATGTAGAAAAACGATTAGGCCACCTAATGCTTATGATATGGTCTCAGTAGATTTATCCTCATATATAATACTTATATATGCATATAATTGCACCTAAATGCCATCAGCTGCCGAAGTAGTTGATAACGTTAGCTACGTAGCAACTCTACTGAAATGGAATGTGCAGGTACATGTGAATTTCGCATGTGTGGTGGTGTCCGTAATTGCACCAGCTGTCAGTGAATGTAGCGCACTGACTTAGATATGTACGATGAAATGTCCACGCGTGGTGACATATGTGACCGTTAGATTATCAATCATCTAGACTGTATGGGTGCACCTATGCTATACGTATAGAACTCAGTTCACCTGCTGATACATACAGTGTTAATGGTACTTGATTCTCAATAAGTTAAATTGGATCATCCTTGTGCCCGGTATTGTGTGGAATTATTGACACAATTGACGCTATAATTGAGCCCTGGATATGTAAACAGGTTTTAAGCAATGTGACAATCGAGACTTGAATAAGTTCGTATGTGAAAAAGCTCACACAACGGTGGTTTTCTAAGCATTTATTTAACGGTGACCGGACGTTCACTATCAGTTCGACCGATTGTTCCGGAATGTGTGAGGGAATTACACATAATTTCAAAATTTTGCATCTCCTAAAAGTGCAATTACCATTATACAAATACTTTTAAATTTTAAGATTATTTCAATATATACCATAATTACTATATAATTACTATATTTGAGCAAAATATCTCTGGAATCATGACAGGACCGGACAGGAAATATTGACTGGGTGCGTTTTCACGACTGCATGAACCAACACTGGTTGGTATGAAGGCCTAGTTGTCTGGAATTCTATTTCATGTGGTTCAAGGTCAAAGAGTGTTGGCATGTTTGAGTTTCCTTTCTCATATAGCACGAATAGCAGATAAACCCTATGCTTTATTAATACAGGGCTACACATTAGTCCATTATCAAATTTCCCTTTCAGAATCGTTGCATAATGCTGTGTGTGCGGATTATATTGCTGAAAAAGCTAATCTCTCCATTCACAGCTTGTGGTACATTCACAAATTAATCTCCCAGCGTAACTTATAGTGCTAGCAGAGTAAGGCTGGAATCAATAAATGAGAAGTTCGTCATCATATTATATATGCCAGAATGTACATACTACTACCAAGGTGGAATTGATTAACGATATCCTTGATATTGCCGCAAGCAGAAACCCGACGTATATTCATGGTAGCAATGTATGCCTTCAGATATGTGCGGTGTGTGGTATAGCTTTAATCAACATGCCCTAGATAGGCACCATTCGTTTGTAGAGAATGAAAGAGAGACGATTTTTAATCACGTATACCCCATAATAAAAGGAGTAAAGCGGGCTGGCTAATGCGTATAAATTAAGAAACTGCTCCAATTAATGAAATTCTTTATTAAATTTGGAATTTGGAATTTCGTTAATTGTTACATTTTGCCATATTAAAACTATGGTGGAGGAACCTTGGATTTCCTGAAAAAAAACATAGACTGACCCAAAAAGATTCTTATGGGATGTTTTCACATGCTTCGAGTCAGACTCAAATCCTGTATTGCAGGCAGTGGCTATTGAAAGACAGCAATCAGTGTATGGCGACGCCTTATACCACTAGACTATCAGTATAATTAAGCTCAGAGAGAGAATAGTGGGCGAAATATGGTGATTCAAAACTTTGAATACAGCGCGTGTGTCTATGTAACTTCTACCTATATGTGGATACGGTATAATCGTAAGGCTTTGCTTAAGTGCCAGCATTGCAGAAAAGGCAAAAGTGCCCTTCATAGGTGAAACTTTTTAAATAGTGTAATCGTTCTACAAGCGTACATCAAACACACGTGACTCTTCATGCAATAAACCCATCCATTTTCCAAGTAAATGGATTCCTAGTCAGCTTGTGGGAAATAGAAGTGAGTGATAGTCTAACACAGTAGGGTATTGTTATACTGTCCTGATAGAATTATATATGCATATTTCTACATACGATCAAGTGCAATTTCAAATATTCTTGTAGATTTTGGAAACGAATGTTATGTTTCGCATTCTGTCGATATCGATTAAAGATACTATACAGTAATTTCCCTACTGATTCGAACAGATCCCTGAGCTACCAAGCTTAATAAAATCATTTAAGTAGTTAAAAGCAAATATTGAGTCTATTCCAATTGAGTAATATTTCTAGTGCCTGTACTTGTCTGAATACATTATATGTATTTTCCCTTGGGCATATCAATAGTCAATTCAAGGGAAATTCAGTTAATTTCAACAGCATGCCATATTTACTTTTATTCTATTTTATTCTAGCGAAATTGGTTGGCACCCGAATCTGCATCCATACCACTTAATCTGAAACATATGGACCTATAGTTATAAGGCTTAAAGTAGTGTCACGTCAGAAGAAATATTCTTCTTCGCATCATTTCGAAGTATGACACATTATATTCGAAGTAGTCCGTCGGTATAAGTATCTGCCCAAGAAAATCCCTATAGACCTATGGTAGTCAACTAAAATGACACTTCACAAGGGTTTACTTTAGGTAAAATCCATATCTACAACCCAAGTGCCAGATCCCACGGGCTTCTAGTATAACCCATTAATGCTAACTGCAGAGAAAGGCCAAAACAGTCCTGACACGTTTAATGGCATCGTGAAAGATAGTTGATGGAGAAATGTTGATCAGAACATTTATTGTCAAAAATATGTTATATCCAGATGTAAGTTCTGTAGGAAATAAGTCTTATTCTCATGGACGTCTCGGGACATGCCATACAGTACAGGCATCTAATTACTGCTCTTGTTGACCGGACGTCTGACAGTGCTTGGTTGTACATACACCCATGGATGGCATGTCAAAATAATCAGCCAAGCACATCAATGAAATGACCCATGTAGCTTTCGAATCAAAGCAACGTTCAGTTGCGTGGTCATCCATGCATCCATATACAGGAAACGGGGTGCCAATCGGGCATGCGGTCTTGTATTTTCCCCGGGGTTCCCACGTATTCCGTGCATGCATTAAATGTCAGCACTGCAGCCTGTACAGTAAAGCAGAGACGACGACGAAGCCTTAAGGAGGAGAAGCGAGTAGAGTTAACTGCGGAATAAGCTCTCAATAAATGATGAGCATCGTAGGTGGATGGAGCGGTCTACCTCAATCAAAAACAATTGGCAGAAGGGATTGCTAACCCAGGTGGTTAGGCGACGCGGGCACACATGGGAACTATGGGATTTATGGTGCCATCCTGGTGTGCGTTAGGCTAGCGGGCACCGGTGGCAGGAGCGCTGGATGTTTTATTATTATAGTAGGTTCTACGACCGCATTCCTGCACAAGAAAAATACGCGAAAATGCATTAGGAAGAAAATGTTTCCCCTTTTCAACAAATTTTAACACAAAATTGCCATTGGTTTCTTATATATATATATATATATATATATATATATATATATATATATATATATATATATATATATATATATATATATATATATATATATATATATATATATATATATATATATATATATATATATGTATATTGTTATATTTGGTTCTACGACCGCATTCCTGCAATTGACAAATACGCGTACCTCAAAACCTCGAATGTCGAAATGCATGAAGGTGAAAACGTTCGCCTTTTCAACAAAGTCTTAACCCTTGTGCTGCAGATGGTTAATTTGGTCAAGAGAAAGTGATGCGAAAAAATGCTTAAAATGACGGAAACTGGTTCTCATCTGATAGGACTCAACAAGAGCTTTCCTATGAATACAAATATGGCAGGGTTTAAGGGTTTTCAAATATTTCTGCAGATCGTGTGCCCTTCATGAAAGTAGCCTCAGCATTGAAAGCGCTAAACACGATTGAATGTATTAAAAGTTACAATGGAAATCATCTCTTGAAAATTGAAAAAGCAAACAAATTCTTTCAATTTGGTCAGGAGCAATCCTTATAACATCAACATTCCTCGAAAACCTAAACATTTGTAATATATAAGGTAATTACATTATTTTCAATAAAATTGTGTTATTTTTCCAAGCTATTTGGCAGTGCATTAGGTTCAAGTTTCCTTTTTTCACAGATACTTGCTATATTCTTTCAATATAGATGCAAGTCCTCAAAATTTAATTTCTATTTTATTTTTTTCATTTTATGTGGTCGTCATACGTGACGTTGTACTCATCAATCGCCTCGACATTAATGGCGGATTTCGCGTTCAATATTAAAGAAACGTGAAGACAATTTTGATGATTATGAGATAAGACGTGAGTAGCCAGCTAAGTGATGAGTAATTTAATTACATTTTTAACCTTTGCTATGAAGGCAATAGTAATTAAATAACTTCGTTCAGTACTGGAGACGTAACTCTACAGTACCTTTATTCCTTGGAAATTCTTTGGTTAGATCTTGTATCATAAGAATGATATTACATTTCGAAGGGTTTATTTAGACTATATAATTTGGTTTTTCGATACTTTGCTGTCATAGTAGGTTTTGTCTTGCAAGATGCTAATGGTGGATGAAACCAGAATACCCAAGAGAAATCACTATCTTAACCGAAGTCACTAGCAATTTTCTTAAACATCTTGAGCCGGATTTCAACTTTCAGAAGTTGAGTTTTCTGAATTGAAGAACATAATTCAATGCAAAACAAGAAATTATTTCAAACTTTTTTTGAAATTCAATAGATGATAAAACACCCTTATCGTTTTCGACTATATATTTATGCAGAAACTGATTTATGTGTATATATGTATATTTATTGACTATGACGATGCATAAAATATACGATACATCAACAAATAAACGTAAAACAGGTTATGCGCGCAATAAACCGAATGGTTGGCAGTCAAGAAAATACTTGATTCTCTTGAGTGTCTTGAATGAAATATTGTCTAATCAGTCGCAAGTGTGTGAGAGTGATAGCACTAAGGAGATAGGTCTGGGACTGAGACATGCAAAGCCGCCATAATGTGCTGCAATGACATCACAGATCTCGTCAGCACACTGTGCTCGCTGCGTGGTATGTCATAGGGCAATCACAAACTACTTTCATGCAGGGCTAATTTTCTCAGATTGCTGCTAATGTTCAAACCAAACAAAAACGACTTTCAGGGAATTGGACTTTGTTGTATTATCACTCTTTCTGCCATATTGACAGCTAATCGTGATTGGCCAGTCACGTGACAGCAAGGGCAAAATGCTGTCATGTATTCATTGTATCTTTATTGGCCATGTGAATAGCATGGAAATACATTGCATAAAATAAATCGAAGCAAAAGAAAGAATAGAAGGAAACATACGAACAGTCATACTGGGTTAATTTCCTAGACGGCTGCGTATGTTCAAAACCAGTCAACGGAAATTTGGAATATCGCTTTTCGTCAAGTTTTCTGCCATATTGCGGCTAAGTCATGACGAGACATAATAACTGTCATTGGACGTTTGTGTCTCTGTTTTCGTGATAAGTCATTTATTAATGGTGATCAAAATCTACCTCTATGCTGACCTAACCTTCCTGATTCATCTTATGTTCAAACTAAACAAAGCGATGTGAAATGAACTATCTTTTATCATCACGTCTTCTGCCATATTGAAGCTCAATCGTGACAAGCTAGTTGTTAGTTGTAGAGAGAATCAGAATACACAGGAAAACTACTGCTAATACAAATTCACTGGTAATTATTTTCACATGCGCTGGCTTATCATATAGGGTACTCAAACTAATAGATATGTAGTACCTTACATAATTACTAAAGTGCAGCCTTATATATGTGACTGTTTTTCACAATAGGGCTAAGCGCAGGCTTAGATATATATATATATATGACTGCTTTTTATGATGGGCTAATATACGCATAGGGCACATCGTGAGAAAATGTAATGTATTTCTTAAAGATGTATTATACTTCTTTAAGTAGAATACTGCATGCGTCATAGACTGAATAGCATTTCGATATTCACCGAGTGATGGTTTAAATGGGCCCTCGGGCGAGGCGTATTCATTCCATCTCACAAAACTTGCGCCCCACCCTTCATGCGGGGAAACTGCTGACGTCAGCAAGTTTGCTGAGTTATGACCGAGCCACCGTGATAGGATGAGATTCTTCAAATCTGGCCAAGATTAGTTGTGAATAGCACTTGGTTCAGACCCCTGTAATCACGTCGGAACATAATCAAGTTAACCGCTATTACCTGCTTGCTACGACGAGCTAGTTTCGGTAAAGCTGAACAAATTGCTGGACGAAATTAGCCTCCCCGAGTGAGACCTTAAAGCTTGAATACATTTTGACCTCACATTGGATGATGCATCGTAGGCATAACTGTACATTGATGGCCCAGCATATTACTATGTTTTGAATGAGACTCTGACAAATATGGCGTAGATTGAAGATTGTGATATTTGTTGGTGAATGGCTATCGATTGCGAGAGGACATGTCAAAGTAACATTGCTGTTCCAATGACCTTTCCTTGTTAATCTTCAGTCTAGCTTCATGAAATATTTCATGCATGAAAAAATCGTGACATGAAAATTTCATTTCCATGTATGAAAGTAAACTTTTTTGCATAGAAATTCAATTTTCATGCAGGGAAGTTTCGTTTTTTTATGCATGAAAATAAAATTTACATGCAAGATTTTTTTAGCATGAAACTTTTGGGCAGGCAAACTTCATTTTTATCATGGGTTCTGAGGCATATGAATCCTAGAAAAAATCAAAATGTGAGATGTTGTTTCCTGGATTCCAATTCTGTTCAATGAATATAAGAAAGTTATCAGCAGGTGGCTTGGGAGTATGTGCTGCTTTTCCCCTGGTATCCGTTCTGGTTTCCTTTCCACCACTATTACTTATCTGATTAGGATGAAGTCACAATGTGACAGGAAAAAAAGGTACGATTAATCTGTATAATAATCGAATTAGATAAACCCCATATCCATCTGCATATACCCGCCATCAGTTTAGTGATAACACCTTGGGCTGTGTACTGAATTGCTATTGATATTCTTCTACTTTAATCTCTTTTAGTTTTGAGTGGTGGTATTTATCAAAAATAACTTTTGAGGTAGGAACCCTTAAGCAAGTGAGGAAAGCCATTAAACTCGCAATTAATGCATAGCCGTCAAGTTATAAAACAGATATTTGGCGTTGCTTCATTTTAATTTCTTTCTTTTTTCGTACTTATATGATTTGAACAAATAGAGTAATTAATAAAAAAATAATTGAGGCAAAAATTTGGTTTGTCAGACAAAAATTGCAGTGTGTATACAGATAAGCAGTATCAAAAGCAAAACCTGGAACATTCAATGAAATATATATTCAGATTAAAATAGATGATTTCTTAAGCTAAACTATCAAGGATCACAACAATTGACTCAGTTTATCAAAGTAAGCATTCACATAGGACTGTTTTGAAGAATATATCACACGCTTATAATTTGTGGCCGAATGTATGACGCCAAGAGATGATTGAAGCGAAAGAGCAAGTCTGGATATTATTGGTTGCAAGTTGCCCGCCGTGTTTCCCTCATGTATGTAATGCGCATGTCTGTGTGGGTGTAGAGTTGAGTGATTGTGGCCAGAACGAGGCAATGGGGCGGAAGTTATGATTGATTGGGCGCCGCATGGGGGCGGGGTGAGGGGGGCATTCGGCTTGATGGGCTGCCCGAGTAACTGTGAGTGTCTAGGAACAGGGTTTCCCCCCCCCCCCCCCCCACTAAAGTGTGTGGGGGGGGGGGGGGGGCACTCAACTCAGAGGAAATGTATGTATGTATGTATGTTTACTGACTGAAAATATTTCTTTTTTTAATTCTCAAAGAGATGATTTTTATTGCATCTATACGTACACATGAATAATTATATTGCATTTCAACCACAAGCAAACTTTGAAAACACATGTTTTTACAAAATCAAATCGACTCCCATACTAGTTATAATCTTTTAGAGGATTGGTGATTTTTCGGCAATTTTTCTTGTCACCAAAAGTCGAAAATATTCTCTTTTTCATGCACACTTATTCTAACATTCGCTGAGGATGATTTTTATTCGGCGCTTTTTGAATGGATTTTGAAATCTAATGACTACTCAGTTCTGACTGCCCCCGGCCTGTAGGGATGTGTTATGAGTGAGTGAGTGAGTGAACGCGGCTGCAGTATAATATATGTGATACTGGATTGTAAATGGGTGCCCAAAATCTGATCGATAGCAAGGCAATTTACACACACATAATTTCAGGGTCCCCTGCACTTCAAATGTTAGCCTGGCGTAGTCATCATCCCTGCTCTGTTTTAACCCTTATGCTGCTGCATACTAATTTGACCAATACAAAAAGATACAAGAAACCTGAAAAATGATTAAAGCCTTGGATTCAAAATTCTTTTTGCAATGGAATCATCCTTAGCATTGGAAGGGTTAACATAGTATTCCAGGGATAATAGGATGAAAAAGGAGTATTAAGGAAGTGCAGATTTTATGAGCTTGACATTTTGCAAAGTTTTAGTTTCAAAAGGACAAATGCTTGTACAATTACCATTCGGCTTTATATACGACATTTAACTTCAAAGATACGCTTCGTTTTGTTTAGTCAAAATGTATAAATACTCAATTGATGTTTGGTTTAACATGTTAGTCTTCAAAAAGATAAAATGTAAGGAGAAATCCCTCGATATCCTCAAATTGATATAATTTGGATATACTAAATTTGCATAGCTAATTATTGGAAATATGTGTCTGTATGGCGAGCAAATGAATGTGGTTGAGAGATGAAAACCATCTAGAAAATACCTACCTATCTATCCATCTAATAGAGTATGCGTATTCTGAAAAAAGCTAAATTGATTTGCTAAACAAATATGGTAGTATTAAAGGAAAGGAACTGTGAATGACCTTGAATGCAGGGGTGAACTACAAGTGAGTAAATGATAGCTTAAGTGATTGAATGAATGAATTCCGCTTGGTATCTAAATGTTTGTGTGACTGTCTTATGTATTGACAAAGATGTCTTACCAAAATGCATTCGAGTATTGTAGTTTGCATATTAAGTATGCTTACCATCATGGCATTTATTAAGAAAGGGCTTTTACGAAATAAATTACTACACCGTGTTTTTGTTTATTTGCTGGGATACGAGAAAATGCACGTGTCTTTGACACTTTCGCCTGTGACAATAAGTGAATGAATGGATGAATATCTGAACAAACAGACATATTAATCAATCTAAAAACATAATTGGGTGAAAACGTATCTAAGCATATGCAATGGCGACATAAAGTTGCAGATTGGCCAATCACTGGGGAAATTGCCAGATTAATTGAGTTGTCCCATGCTGACAATAGTTCATGGCTGGTATTGTCTGTTTACAGTATGATCAGTCTTAATCAAAGCTAATTGCAGATAATGCAGACTTGATGGTAATGTGAGATGTGTTAATATGGCTATTGCATACTTGATGGTAATGTGAGGTGTGTCATTGTGGCTTTTGGCAATCATGTGGTCATCACATATTTCATGATGATAGCAAAACTTGGCTTTTGACAATGTCTGTATCATGTGGCCATCAACATTTCCATGATGATGGCAAAATATGGTCACCATCTCTTTATTGGCCTGGGTAAGTAAGGCATATGGCACTGGTCGCACGAGACTAGGACCTCATCACTCTTAGGTTCACCACCTGTACTCATAAGACAATTACTCCAGCTGGTCTATGTCCAGGTGCCATGATAAAACGTATCATGTTAAAACATATTCTATTGTGTCACCTGAGAGGGATTTTCTCATGAGATACATAAGTCAGTAAGTGTGCAAGGAAAGGAATGAATGACCAATTTTATTGAGGGACTTCTATTGGTTGAAATCTTCGACGAGCAAGTTTGCAGAAAAGGTCTGAAGATCGACAAGAACGAATAATGCCAAAGAGATTGAATTGAGCAAATTCAACTTGATATTGTCTTGCAATTTGAAATAATATCCCCAAAAGAGAGTCGGTATAGCCACATACCTAGACTTAATGGCTACAGCTATACGTCAAGGTATGATAGCTTAGAGATTTTAAGGTATGTGTGAGACAACGAATTTAGTATACCATAAATGATGGAAAGCATTGTTTCCCATCACCTGCTCGGCACATGTATAAAAGGTGCCAGGATTTCTTTTATCTAGGCGGTAGTTTCTTCTTGGTACTGTGGTTTCCTCTACACCCAACGACTGCCCAGCCAAATCTAGATTCAATATGGCCGACAAAATAATACCAAACGCAATTCCTTATGCAACTGAATGCAAGTGCACAGTCCTCCTTGAAGTATGTTTAAGAGGGAGCATATATTACAGCATCTTTGGTGACGTGCAAAGTCTTTATTCATCTACAATGTAGTGATACTTCAATGGAGATGGCCCACACTCGGTTAATAGCATCAGTAGAATAGTGTCCCCTAAGGGCAGATTGGAATGGACTCATGGAGCTATAAAATCTGGAAAAAACTGCAGATAAATATCTAGGAGACGTATGTGAATTTCCTAATCAAGCAGTACTGCCGTAGGGTATATAGAGGGACACTAGGGAGAGTGCATTTGGTTTAACTTTGACAGATTTAGCAACAAATCAAGCATTTATTTTCTAAGTGGACTAGTGCATAAGCCTGTTTTACATGCAGCCAGTAGTCACTGTCTGCTATGGAATGAAAAGGATATCAGTTGATGGTGTAGTATGCATGGGTACCTTCTTTATTGGGTACATGGAAATGTGTACTACAATTTCCTTTGGGGAGGTTGCATTTTTCTAACATTATCAACGGGTTGAATATGAAAGATATCAAACAAATAAACAGAGGTTTTGTATACCTCTGGCTCAGTAACTGTCTATATTGACATTTTAGAATTCCATCAAAGGGAATAATTTTCTCTCTTCTCCCTAATATAGCATACTGTAGAATAGGTATATATCGCGCTACAAAAATTTCGCGAAAAGCTGATTTTTCGTTTTTTTGCGTGTACTTTATTTCGCGAGCGAGCGAGTTCTTTGCTTTATTCAGGTTGGCTTCCTAATATATTTTTTTCTAGATTCTAAAATATGTGAAACAGCTATTAACTGATTGTTTCAAACGACAAGAGAAAACTGTGGTATGCTATTGTTTTAATGTAATGATTGGCTGCATATCACTTTCAACGTAATATAAAGAAATGAGCAAAGATATATGTATATCGAAACATACATTCTTCTTTTTGTTGATATCAGTAGTATCGATACCTGAGGTCTAGATGAAAAATAAACATGACTCGGCTCCATTTTGTTTAAAACAACTGTTGTCAATAGAAAATAGTACTCTTGAACACATTTTACTGTGCCAAATGCAATTCATCCCAAATCGATTGGCTTATGGAAATAGTGACATCTGTGTCCATATGTGCTTCTGTTGACACTCGACCTGTTTCCAATAGACAGCCATGCCTAATATCTCTTATCATTGTACTGTTTGAAAGGTAGCTGCAGGCAAATTGATTTCGATACTAAGTCATGTAGAGCTGGTCTTGTCTCCTATACTTGCATTGTGGCTAGATCAAGATATTGAAGTTATACCTTTTCCCCTGAAGGTCGGTTTGTTTTACTACTGTTTGTGTGTGTGTGAGAGAGAGAGAGAGAGAGAGAGAGAGAGAGAGAGAGAGAGAGAGAGAGAGAGAGAGAGAGAGAGCAATGTACGTATGTTTCCTCAGCTTACGACGTAATTTAAGAGTTATATATAGAAAGACGAATGGGACAGATCTTTTTTTCAATAATATCATACATACACATACTTGAAAACCCAGGTCTTGTTTATGAAAATTCATTATCAATAGATATATTCAGATTTAAGTTTGCCGCCCCCATTGACCAGGTAGATCAATGTATACATCTCATTGCACCTTGCTTAAACTATTCGTTCAATAAAGCTAAATTGGATACATTGTGTTTCGTCCATATCAAAGGCAAGTTCATATACTGTTTCGATCAATGATCACACACTTTCAAGTATGGGAGTCTTGTATTAGGATTATAATAGAATGTATTGTTCCTTTATACTGTGAAATCAATCATAAGCACTTAACGCAACTAGGGCAAATTGCTACCCCATCCTTTTAATTAAAACCGGTATTTACTAAGCAAATATAAATAGTATGTGCATTTACTGCTAAAGGGAAGAGATGAAACGCTTTTTAAAAAATGAATATGTTATCAACTTAATAGTAAAAAATGGAGTTTGATTTAAGGAAACTAAATTTCTTGCATACTTCTTGTGATATAAAGCGTCAATGTTTGGCCATCAGGCAAATATTGAGTTGATTAACGTTCAATTTACATTAATGTCTGATGTAACTAAACACATGATTACTGCTACGCCAACATTGTCTGATTTAGTCAATCCATTTATACCATCCTTCTGAATGTCATTGGGACATGCTTAAAGCATGTAGTTGTGTTTGTGGTTTAGGAATTAACTTTTCACGGTATGTAATGCCTTATTGCATTTCATCGAAGCATTCGAAAACAGGGATGCAGAAATCCCGTTTGTCATAATGAGAAGAAAGAGTGAAGTATGGGTTTACAAGAAAGAATGCTGCATGTTTGAAATGGTATGCTTTGTCTAAGTTTTCTGGAGTGTGTACCTGTTTGATAATGATCATACATTTGTATAGATGGAGATTCTCAGTTCAGAAGGTTTTAGTGTGTATTCAAAATGTCTCAAATCCTTTTCGATAAACCTTGTATTCTCTCTCTCTCTCTCTCTCTCTCTCTCTCTCTCTCTCTCTCTCTCTCTCTCTCTCTCTCTCTCTCTCTCTCTCTCTCCATTTTCTTAAAACATTTCCAAATCAGTTAGGGATATGGTTATAACATGAATCCCTAATGCCTAATGTTAGGTTCATGCGTTACAAGATACAAAGCATTTCTGGTGGAAACATAATGTAATAATATATTGCTCTTAGTGTCCTTCCGGTACAGCGGATCCACTGGGTATGGTGGCTCTGGATATGGATGGGGAATCCATAGATATTCCCCAAGTAAAATATCTATGCTTGTAGTGGTTCTTTAATGCCACCACCAGTTCCCATGGTGGTTTGCTCTATCCCTTCCCACTGGGAGGCCTTCCTGAACCCTGCAGTCTGTCTGCTCCCTAGACCAATATAAGCCTCAGGCACAACAAAACAATGGAAGCAAGGCACGGAGATCAATCTCTAAACCTTGGAGGTGATCGTTTCCGCAAGTACGTTCCGACTGAATATCCATAATAACACAATATAACTAATCAGGTATCCACGATATTGATGTAGAAATAATTCTGCATATGCTGATATATATATATATATATATATATATATATATATATATATATATATATATATATATATATATATATATATATATATATATATATATATATATATATACATATATTCATATATATAAATATATTAATATACATATGTATATAAATATAAATATATATATATATATATATATATATATATATATATATATATATATATATATATATATATATATACATATATATATATATATATATATATATATATATATATATATATATATATATATATATATATATATATATATATATATATATATATATATATATATATATATGTACTATTCGCATGTCTGCCGATGATGATGCTCGGTCTAGTGTTAGATATTGGTTTCAGTTATTCTGATTTCAAATAGAGCTAGATATCCATACTTTCTCAATACAGTGCTGTCAAATGTAATGAGTAGCCCTATTCCAATACTGGTCCAAGTAAAGTACTTATCAAAGGACAATCCGACTGTTTCTAGTTAGGGTCTGCTATAATAGCATACAGAGTTTCCTGTGTGTTATTAGAAATCAATGGTGGTCAGTCGTAACTATACGATTAACGCATATGACGCAGAGGATAAAAGGTCAACAGTCCTGATTAATGCTAACCACACTATCGGATATGGATATGAGTATCTTAGCCGGTGTACTGGGTACGTAAAAGGGTACTGACTGTTGAGAATAGTTTGCTACCCTTACGATCCTTGGACAAGTTTTGTCTCCATATGTTGTTTTCCATTGGTTTCTGTAAACATTCAGAGAATATAGTATTGGGTAACGGCATTAGGTATAGGTGTTGGTATGAAAGGAGATGTATCATCGAGATAACTACCACAGCTAACTATGTGTGTGTAGCATTCCTATCCGGAAAAAACATCCTCATTCAAATCACCTGGAAAGATACTTTACATAAGTTGTTCTGTAAAATAATCGAATGAATGAAATTGTACCACTGAGATAACCACCACGTTATACTCTGCTTACAAGTGTAGTATTACTATTCTGAAAAAAACATCATTCAAATCCCTTGAAAAGTTGTCTTAAAGGCAACTTTTCTGTACAATACGATACATTAAGCTCCTGTTTTCATGAATGACATACATATTCATCTTTACGGTAGGGATGAGAGTTACTGTTAACACTCAGGTCTTGCACCTGAATAAGGTCACAGTGGAGGGAGCCTGGAGGTATATATTGATCTTTTAACATGTACCGGGATTTTGAAATGACAATGCACATGGAGCAGAGCGATGACGTATCTCTTGTGCATTATAGAATTCAATACACTGGCATTTGTAGCAGACATAGCCGATAATGGAGGCACTACTGGATTGGGTAAAATGGATGATAGGGAAACAGCATGATACCAGGAAAATGGATGATAGGGAACCAGAATGATACCGGGAAAATGGATGATAGGGAACCAGAATAATACCAGGAAAATGGATGATAGGGAACCAGAATGATACCGGGAAAATGGATGATAGGGAACCAGAATGATACCGGGAAAATGGATTATAGGGAACCAGAATGATACCAGGAAAATGGAGGATAGGGAACCAGAATGATACCAGGAAAATGCATGATAGGGAACCAGAATGACACCGGGAAAATGGATGATAGGGAACCAGAATGATACCGGGAAAATGGATGATAAGGAACCAGAATGATACCAGGAAAATGGATGATAGGGAACCAGAATGATACCAGGAAAATGGATGATAGGGAACCAGAATGATACCGGGAATACATTAAGTATTTGCAGTCTGTTGCGGTAGCATTACTGACCCTGCAATCTATACATCATTCAGGAATTTAGTATCTAGCCTCCAAATCTGAGTTGAAAATCCAACCATTTGAAATCATTTGCACTTGAATCTTAATGCAGGCCTCTCCGTATAGATTTAACATATTTCTGTAAGCATTTTTTCTTAATGCTAGAAAGTGGATTTGAATATCTTAAAATTGCCTGGGGTGTTCACACAGCTTCAAGTATAACATCTCTTACCACCATCCATGAGTGGCATTCATGTTTAAACCAAATAACACATTGGAATAACCAGACACTAATGAGCAAGCTAGAATTATAACATATACAAAAGGCTAGCATTTCACAGCATGGTTCTGGTTATAATGAAAGTACTGAACCTATGATCAACCAGTGTTGATAAAAATGTTAATTGGGTTGTCCATGCCCTCAGCATATTGCGTTTGATTCATTGCTTCCTGATATGTTAAACTGACAATAGGTAGAAATAAAAAATGAGACTTTTTATTACTTTACCATTTGATTGACAACATTATTTTAATTTTTCTTTCAGCCAAAATGAAATAGTGAAGGAAATGGTATACTTATACAAGCATAAGACGGAAACTGACAAACGAACTAAAATACCTCTTTAAGCAAATGTAATTGAAGTGAAGGAATAAATATATAAAATGAAACACATGGCTAAGGATATTTCCCTATATTCATGATAACTATGATAACAGATTCATTCTAGAATTTGTTTTCTTGGCTTACTTGTGGCAGGATGTGCCCTCAAAGCTGGTAAAATGTAATTCATCTATACCAATACTACTAGAAGTTAATTCAAACGTATGTCCAACTGCTTAAACACATCTGATGTATTCTAAAAGCAACACTCATACATCCATAAGGTGCCCAACGGATACCTTTTGTTATCATTCCTAGTCTTTGCAAAACACTGTTTGTTTAGTCTTATTTTCCAAAACTCTTCCAACCATTAAAAACCTGGGTATATTTTTGTTATAGTTATACCCCCCTCTTTATATACAAAATATCAGGGATTTACTCTCCCTATTATTTTATGTCTCATGGGTACTAATTTAAAAAGTCTTGCAATATAGGAAAGCAAATATCAGATATCAAAACACATAAATGAGTGAATGTTTTACCTGCAAAGAACACCTACGTTTATGTTTGAAGGTGTGCTCTGCAATTAGACATACTAGTAGATATAGAGGTAGCTTCCAGTGTTGAGCAAGATGTATTTGGCTGTCACCTCAATTTCCTAATGTTATGAATTGGCATTATATATTACATCCAAGCTGCCATTGACCCCCTACGTCTGTCTTACTAAAGCTCCTCAAAATGCAGAAAATATCCAAATGCATTATCAATCATGATGATGACTTGAGATGTTACCCTGTCCAGGCAGTAAAGGTTATTAGATTTCTACAATATATCATTTAAAAGGATTGCATCTAAAGAAACTCTGTATTTCTGATTTTGTCTTTTGCAAAAATTGTAGTGTTACTTGTATGTATTCTTTTGCAACATGTTTATCATTAGAGCCTTCTGTTTGCACTTTTCCCAATTTGTTTTTCAAAATTCTTCCTGGCATATTTTTATGGCAACAGATATATTGCCTAGTGGCAGTCATCTTGTTCACATCTAATAAAGCTCTTCACATGCTAAATCAGTATTATTAAACATCACCATCAAACCATGTGTCCATAGAATGAATGTTCTCATTAGCAAGTAGTCAAATGATATATCTAGTTTTAACTTTCAAAGGAATCATCCCCAATGTAAAGTGTGTATTAACCAAGCAATATTTGTAACATTATTAGTTGAATGCATCATGTCTTTATGGTGGTCATCCAAGTTGTCTATCCAATGGATACAGTGCAATACATTCATGTTGAGTATGACTTTGATCAGTATAGAATATGCTAAGTACTTGCACGTAAGATCATAAATTAGCATTAATCTTGGTATATTTGGGATGTAAGGATGACGTGTATGTGAAGCTATTGGTTGTGAATAATGAATCACCAGTAACAAATACGTTACAGGGATAACAACAGCTATGCAAAATCTAACTACAACCAGGTTTTCAAACAAAATGGCTCTGCAGAAATGTCATAAACATATACTTATGAAGACTTAGTGCTACTCAACAGGAAAATATATTCTGCAAAGCTGTTATGTTTGGGTTTGTCATGTATGAGTGAACTCAGTAGATATGCAACTGTACATAGTTTGTAGATGACCTTTTAGTTTTGCATATGTGTCAAAATACGTGTAAATATGCCTGCAACATGGAGAACAAATCAGCTACTGCTCGTACCCTATATGAAAAAAGGTTCACGTGATATTCTAGTGTGGCCTCATAGCATACGTGTATAAAGTAATTTTGCAGTTAAACAACATTTTAGGTAGGCAAGGTGCTTTCACCACGTAAATGGACAGTGAAATTTGTTGAATTGTACTCTGTAAATGTGTCCATTCGAGAACTGCATAGACACTTAAGCGTATATGAATAGCCAACAATGATATGATTTGTTTGATAGTGTACAGTGTCAAAAAAGTTTTATACATTCCTTTCTTTGAATACATTCCTTGTAGTTCTTTCAAAGCACAATTCGAAACTTAGATGCCTACTTGGGATTACAGAGGTATTCCAGCATAAAATGTCTTGTGATGTGGCGAATAATATGCATCTACTGCCTAGAAGAGGCAGTACCTGCACTTGTAAAACAACAACAACAAATGCTCTGCGATTCTTTAGACCTTGATTAACAGTTCTCGTCTTCCTCAGAACATAATTTTAGAAAAAAAAGTGTTCTGAACAGATAGCGGAATGTGACGGTTGTTTTATGAATCGCAGTGCCTTTAGTAGTTATTTGCCCTTTCTGTAAAGTGCACCTAGGGGTTAAACCCCCTGCTGTCAGAACATTGCATAGTCCAACGTCTTATTCTGATTTCTGTTTATTAGGGGACTGTTAAAATTCTATTTAAGTCCTGCAATTTCAAATAAACTGAAGTACCAAAGCTACTTGCTATTGAATAATCTTGTTGTTTTGTGCTCATTTCTCTAGATTATCTCTCACTGTCAAATCCCGTTATCCATTAAGAATATATTCTAATATTTATTTCATCCATTTCATACGATAAGGTGGAGTCGTAATAAAACAGCCCTTATCCCCAGAGTATATCCCTTATCAAACTCTTTGAAGAACATGAAATGCTTGTTTTCATATTGTTGTTATTTTCTTTATTATGAATTTTGCTCTGAATTATCTTCTGTACTACAAGATTTCTTACAGCGGACACTAGCTAAGGTTTGTATTGCACATTTATTGTTTATAGTTTTATTGCAAGGTCAACCATTACATTTTCTTTTCAGAATAAGGGAATTTGTATTCATATTTGTATACTTTTGATATATGTACCGGTCGCACTCCTTTGTGTTGATAATATGTGTCAGTGTTCACAGTCAATTGTCTGCAAAACTGTCTCAAGCATCTTTTTCCAATCTAAAAAAGGGTGATGTCTCCTTAAATACAGTGTACGAAAATCCCTTCCTTTGTTATGAAATGTTCAACTTGCTTTTAACCTCGACCAATAGTAAACCCTAAACCTCGTTAAAGATAGGATCCTTTACCATTGACCTTACATTCGATTGACACATTCAAACATCGTAAAAGATGATGTTATACGATGTAGTTTAATCACACGATAAAGACACTTGATATATTGTTCAAATCTATATGCTATACTTTATATATATTTGGAGACAGAAAATGTTAATTTGTCAAGAAAGAGTTGCGTATTGTTTTGCACTGTCTTGCAAAAATCGGCTACATCTGATGTGTAGCCCTTATCATTTGTTTTTATTGCATGGCATGCGGAAAATATCCTTAATGTATAGTCATATCGTATTTAACATGCTATCTACTTTACTTATTATCTGGTGGAACATTTAGAAGAAAAACCCACACTTTCCAAGGCCCTATAGTTTTAAAGGAATATGCTACATACCAAATAAAAAGCAAAAGAAATGAACAGAGTATTCCAATGTTCGAAACAACCTGAAATAGAAACATATGGAAGTTGAGAGTACACTTCTGTCCTGCTCACTATTTTCTTTTTATCAAAAACAAGACTCGAAAGAATTCGCTAAACCTTTTCTCTCCTATTGGTTGTAATGGTAGTCTGGTTGGGGAATCTAGGTCACTTGGAACAGTCTGCACACTATGAACAGAATGCCCTTAGGCCAGCTAGTTGCCAGGTAGATCCTAAGAGAAAGGGATAAATTAATGGCACTGGCTTGGAGGTCCATCAATGCAGATTTTCTCTCAGGGGGAGGTATTCGCCTACAGTGAAGCCAGGCTGCCGAGCTGCTAAAGAGGACACTGGCGTGTTACTATAGACCTCCATAATAGGCTATGCAATATCTCCATTAGGTATAAAGTCACAGATATACCAATACTAGTTATACGTTTGTGTTTGTTTAGCTTTTGATCTAGTTTGTATGTTCAAACACCATTTTTTGCTATTTGTATCATGACGTATACAGAAAATAACAGTACTACTACTACTTTCTTACAAGGCTAAGCAATATCTCCATAAGGTAGAAAGTCACTGATTGGGAGATAATTTCTGACAGTTGTTTTACTTTATGAACTGTTTCTTACTGGCATATGTAATCTCACTATCCATTTTACTTTTCAAATGTTATGAATTCATGACTACGCTTCCCTGACCTAGGAAGACACTTATTAATAGATGGAAGATATAGGTTGACAAATATATCAAAGTCTGTATTTTAACATTACAGGTTAGATTTGAATGGTAAATCAAAACCTTTTCACCTAACAGTTAACATTGGGCATTCATGGTATTTATTTTGTATAGTCATTGACAATAAGTGGTAGTTATTGCTGCTGTACCTTTTGTTTATTTGAGGACCAACAATAGGAGATAATCATAAGTTTCAGAATATCAGTTCCAACATAATCACGCCCCTAAAATCGCAGAAAAAGCAACGATATGTGAAAATGATAGAATATCTTCATGATATGCATGACCTTTGTGTTCTCCCATAATACCTCCCTACATAGACGTCTCTTAAAGAACACAAGGCGTGGAGTCTTTGACAACTAGCATATAAGAATTTAGGCTCAAAGTAGCAAAAAGGTGACGATACGTGAAATGCTAAATTTGAATACCAATCTCTGAACATGATAAACCTGATCAGTGTGCTCTCTATTGCAGTTCCCTTCTAGGACTCTGTTTCGACGAGAACCTATCGACTATCGAGTAATAAAACAACTGACTAGTCACAGTTTATCTCAACATGGCAAATGTAGAAATTGACGATAAACGAAATTCGAATTCATATCTTCATGTAAATACTTTAAATTCTGTGTTACGAAAATCATAAAGATATCCAGTGTCCTCGAGTAGTACCTTTAGATCTCTCAAAGAAATTGACGATAAACGAAATTCAAATTCATATCTTCATGTAAATACTTGAAATAAATATTTAAAGGTTCATGTTAATTCTGTGTTACAAAAGTGATAAAAATATATAAAATGTCCTCTCGTAGTACCTTTATATCTCCCAATGTACACTATTTCAATGAGGACGTGGCTGCTAGAATATTGAGTTGTGTAGGTGTGCTGGGAACTGGTTAGCAGTCAGCAGCACGACGAGTAATCAGGTGTCAATGACTTAACTTGATTCATTAATGGCGTTGTTAGAAGACATGAGGGATGTGATGATCACCGCTGAATGCTATCTGGCTAACAGTATGGGACCCTCAAGCGAGGCTCATGGCTCAATTAACCCTTTGGAAACCTGAGCACACTCGTCATTCTCTGCAGTGCTTGCAAATGAGCAACGCGTAACTGTCAGCCTCTACAATTTACCTCGGGTCGTCGTAGGGTTATTATAGTTTGGGGTTATGGAATGAATCCTCACGTGACACATGGTGCAATTAACTCTTTAAAAACTAGTTGTTTATTTCAGTGATTGCATATAAGCAAAATATCGGTAATAATTCTCTAAATTTACTTAGAATTACTGTATTTTGGCATCATTTGATCGACATATTTAAGGAGGTCTTCTGGCCAACTTATCTTAAATAACATATAATGAGTAACCATATAATCTGACCACAATCTCACCAAAAGACCAAAAAATACTTTTACGGGGCTACAATCAATTAAAGTACGGCAACAAATATCACAATGCTATCTCTGTATCAATTGCTACCATATTTCAAGAAATTAATTTAATTGAAAACCAAAAAAGGTTTATGAAATGGTTTCACATCGTAGTGATGATAATTTTGTTATGCAGCTTAACACTATTTTAACTGTAGTCGGCGTATGTTATTGGCTTGGGGTGAGAATGAAATAGATACATATATGAGTTCAAAAGAAAGCTAGATCGAAGCATGAACATTTGCCACAATGAATCCAAATATGAATTCATCATGTCCGTTTCCATTTGATTGATTAACCATGAAATTTGATGAATCTGATAAAGCTTCTAACTTTTAATATGTTGAAGAAATTCATATTCTAGTTAGTGTGGCAAAAACAAAGATATTGTCTTAAAGTTTGGATTTGGAGAATATGCACAAACGCTATATAAAAGTGTACATGTGAAAGATAGACATCTTTTCCGAAATAAGATGAAAAATGGGTGACACATTCAATCATGAAGTGCATCAATTATAGATGGGTAAATTGATGCACTGCCACATTATATTAATACAAAAAACCAAGGAAATCTTCTGTGCTACTGGCATGACATATTTCCTCTCTGTGGCTTCTTGGTAACCATGGATTCACTATAATAAATCGTGGCTGTGCAAAGCAATTCCAGTGCTGACTCTGCAGCAACAGACTAAAGTCTCTGTCTGGAATTGCAAATAGTGGGTGCAGACAGTTGACTTTGTATTAACTGATAATGCATTATAAATCCAACAACTCTGATTACCTAGTGTCAGCAGTGAAATAGGCTGTGTAGAACATAGGAGTGTTTCGTTGCAGAGAGTGAAGTTTTCTACACCAAACGCTAATAGCTCTGTACAGAATGACGACTGCTTTGGCCAAAAGGTCAAGGCATTTGGATCTTTAGCTAAAATGGAAATTTAGAACCATGACCTTGCAGGCATACATCAGGCTAGGAGTGTAGTCTGTTAGTGCTATTGCATACCATTAAGCTGTGTGACTAGCATGAAATTTCTTGCATTTCCATTCGTAAACTCTATAATACATCCAGGCTGTCGGGTCTAGATTGAGGGTACACAATTCTAACTTGAGTTACGCCATGTGCAGTCGGAATAACAAGTTGGTAGCCCAAGCATTTAGTGCAGGCAATCAGAACATTTGTATGTAATGAATCTCGGTTCTATGTTCAAGGTTGTATACAACTGTCTGTGCAGTGTAGTCACCACATGATTCAACCAAGCTGATGAACATCAACCATCTTCCTTTAAAGCCTCCTACTAAGATGAAAATACATCCTCCTTTAAAGCCCCCTAATAAGATGAAAATACATCCTGCCTTTTTCTACTTTGCATCAAAATGTGCATATTACAAATCACTTGATACTGGGATGTCTAGAGCAATATCATTTATTTCAGACATAATTTACTTGTATAGAATACATGTCAAAACATGCTTAGCCTTGAAGAGTTAGCAGCAATGAGAGAACTGAACAAACTAGTTTAAATATTATGAAATAATCATATCTCCTCATAGAGATTATTTATGGATACATACTCATATTCCTCCCTTAATACGAGGCAAGATCCAATCCGTGAATTAATCCATTAACGAGAGAATCAACATGATATAGTATCTGGAAAGTGTCCTCAGGCATATTTATCGTATGATAAGTTGGGTAACAATTATGGCAAAGATTAGTTATCTTCCTCGAGTCACCATAATTCAAGGGTAATGAGTGACTGATATGACTTATTCCCTCATCTATCTCACATAATAGACTCACATTAGCACTATGCATTAAGACACGAAATCAGTTCTAGTTCTATCATCAGAATAGAATCAGTGCTAATTGGTTAAACATAAAGAGGGCTATTCGTATTTTACATATATATATATATATATATATATATATATATATATATATATATATATATATATATATATATATATATACATATATATATATATATATATATATATATATATATATATACATATATATATATATATATGTATATATATATATATATACATATATATATATATATATATATATATATATATATATATATATATATATATGTATATATATATATATACGTATAAATATAGGCAGACAGATAGATAGTCATGACATACATAGTAAGGAACGTATAGTTGTGGTAATACAAAGTGTAGCACTACTCGATTGAAAGCCTTTTGATCATTTCCATTTCTCTGAACAGGGCTCTAAAGGGTTGACCAATGATACTTTAATAGACAGCATGGGATTTTCGTAGAACGTGCTGTGTGTAGAAGATAAGGCGACCAGTTAGCAGTCCCCATTGATGTCTAGAACAGTGTCTCTCCAAATAAAGTCAAAGGATTATCAAGAGGCCATTTCTCTTTAAATCTTCATAGATCAGACATCAGTTAGACATGGAGGAAATTATCTTTGTCATTCTAGCTCTTAACAGATATACTAGATTAAAACTTGATATTTGAAACATTTAACTAAAGGAATCAATTTCAATCTTTCTCAGACTAGTTTATCATAGCCTAGAGATAAATTTTCCACCGATGTTAAACTGTATAAAATTGCTGAAGATGGGCCTACTATTTATATTGAATTTCTAAGTGGTCGAAGGACAAGTCTGAGCGAAATACGAATACTGTGCATTTTTGGAATGTTAAGGAATATTGGGAGAAAGAAGTAAGCACAAAAGTTTATTATGGATAAATGAATGATACAATATTTACATAAATCAGCTACTTTAAGGTTATTCATAAGTTAATCGTAATATAGAAACACTACTAGTGATTCATATTATAAAACTTGCCTATCTGCCATTATTTAGATCTATATCTTCACATACTTCTGCATTTTGGTTATTCCATCGTCTGTAGGACCATACCTTTTTAGATTAACGTCCATCAGTGCGGCATCACTTTGAAGCTTAAGTAGATTCTTACCTGAAAAGATAGAAACGGGAAATGAATGACCTTGTTAAACAATGAAATAGCCAATACTCTTAGGAATTCAGTCAAGGAAGTATAAAGATTATTAGTATTCTAATGATATATAATGAAATATCATCTTTCGGTCTAGACTCTCTCACACACACTTAAACTGACAACAGTCTCATTCCATCCGCCTTAAATGAAGTGTTCTAGTAATAACCCCCAGTCAGTGTCTCCAGGTCTGCCACCAGTAAGCTGTATCTAAGGTAGGACATAGCTCTAGGTAACCAATGAACACATGTTACCATGGAATGTACCAAGCTGCCATGATATCGTTAAATCTAGGTCAAATTTAATTCCAATCTTGGGGTATTTGCAAATAATTTTTCATTTTCTATATCTTACAAAGCTCCCAGAATTCATGACTTAGAAAGGAAACTCGAGACAGTTTTAAAATGTTCCATTCTCAGTTACACTTAAAAAGACTTGCATTCTATCATACTTTGAAAGCGATTTAATCTCACTAGGCTGGACATTGTATGTGTTAAATATGTATCTCGTCTTAGGTACAAGATGCTCTCTCTCTCTCTCTCTCTCTCTCTCTCTCTCTCTCTCTCTCTCTCTCTCTCTCTCTCTCTCATTAAATATATATATATATATATATATATATATATATATATATATATATATATATATATATATATATATATATATATATATATATATATATATATATATATATTAGACAGCTATATAGCAAATGCATATAGATATAGATATTAGGTACAAACAAATCAGTTCATTCGTTATCCTAATGTGTCATTTCTGATAAGGACAAGTCAATAACCTGCTTAAGTAGAAGCATTACATCTAGCAGTTTCATCACTAACTGAAGCCATAGCCTGACACATTTCCGTAGCTTTAGCAACTATCTTCTCAATATTTAACTCGATGAAGTAAGACGCTAGCAACTGAGCACGATAAATGTATAATGACAATGAGATTATGGCATAAATTAATCACAACTAAAACTGTTTCGCTGGCAACTAGGATGTCCCAGTGCCTCTAAGAAATGCATAACTTAGTTGAGCAGACAGGTAGAAAGCTTGAACAGTATACGTTAGAGGTATGGTACTCTCTAAACCTGTTATGTCTCAATATTCAGATACAGAGCAGTAGCTGACCCAATAGTTTATTGATCCAATGTATTGCCACTCACTGCTTACTGGCTTCCACTACTACCAAACATCTTGGAGCGCAAATCTGGTCTTAAGCATGTGAGATGGTGACCAGTGACATGAGGTTGGCCGGTTGGTTACCAGTGTACTATACTCCCCTCTATCCTATCTCTAACAACTGAAGTCAAGACTTAGCCTTAACACAGCTGAGGGAAAACGACAAAGATTATTCAGATAGGTAGGAAAGAGTTATCTTTTGAATGTTGCCCTGCCTTTCTTGCTTATCGGTTTGGAACACATGCACTACTAATGAGTAGCAGACATTCCTTCAAATGTTTGCACTGGAAGGCCTTGGAAAGTGCCTAACCTTTAAGACGTTGTATTGAACGTGAACTGTTGATATTTCCACATGGATGGTTTTCGTAGAATCTTCTATACACACCTGTCAGGAACAGTACTGTTATTTTTAGTGTGGGCATATTACACTGGGTGAAGGTGAAAAACATTATAAATCAATAGTCCTTAATGTATCCCCTCGATAGAACATGTTTTAGCTATTTTTATCACTGCCACATATTCAATGTTCGAATCTGAGTCGAGGTATGCTAAAGAGTGGCTAGTTACTTTGATGGCAACTTTTGCATGTGATACGTTTTCCCCAGAAAATTACACTAGCCATTTATACTTATTATGGAAGAAACGCGTGAGGATAAACAAAATTCCATGTTCCAAATTAAATATGCTACCTATACTAATATACCAATGTTCTAACAAATTCCCTATTTTATAAAAAATATATTTATAAAAATTTAAACAAACACATCAGATTAAATTATCAGCCGGGTCGATTCTTTAATTCAACAATAGAATGGTGATATCAAGTCTAGGTGCAGTAGTATATTGGTTCGATAAACATAACTCTTTCCAATATTTTCTTTCTTTCTTTTTATTGCCTTTGATCTTTAATGAAAAGAAATCGACGGCATCATTACATGTCTTGGTGATATTGGAATAAGCAATCTAATGAAGTCGATTAGTATGTCATTCTCAGTATTTATCAACTGCCATTATGAATCACACATTAATCATAAGAACTGCGGGAGTGTTTGCATTCCACTTCTCACAGTCTGTAGAGTTTAGGAACCAATTCAATCACCAGGACCACTTACAGAGATGATTTGTCAAAATTTCTCTATATATTAGTCTGATTGGGTTTACCTAAAGGGCTGCCTGGGCTGTGAGAAATAACTTTTACTCAATGTATGACATTTCATTTCCTACTATGTTCCTTATCGTTTTCCTTAATCATTAAACCTAATTTGATTTCATTTATTGCATAAAACTCAATCAAATGAGTTTATTCATATAAACAATCTTATAGAATTTATTGGATTCAATACTAAGTTATACTTGATGCAGAAAATATTTCTTGTTGAATTGATATGCATATCTAATCAAAATTAAATGTGATTCGGCATGGCTGATAGAGATATAAAATTTAAGTATAGCTATTCACTGTAGTAAAGAGTTAAAAAGACTCTTTAGAGGGTACCACTCTTACTATTAAATCCGATTAGCTCATACGACCTAAGACAATCTCAAAAGGACAATCTCAAAAGACCAAACCAAGTGCTTCAAATTTCCTGCTATTAGGAGGTGGGCCATTGCAATGGTAGATAAGAGACCGTATTTCTCGCTTATAATTATTCTAATAGGGACCATAATTTGGCTGCTCTTAGAGGGCTTGTAGATGAGAGCGGGGCAGAATGGTGATTGGTAGTCGTGCTGGGTATATAGATAGTGGTCAATGAAGATCACTCACAGGGCGAGGCAGCCCACGATTGCTGGATGGCATAGAGGAGTAGAGAGGGCCAGGCACTTGTCTACTGCATCAAAGTGCAGCGTGGCAGGGTTGAGAGGTGAGGCATAAGTTACTAGGCACCCATAGAGGATCGTATCGTGGCTTGGTATTAGTGTGTGGCAGACACATCCTTGTAATGGTTTGGGATTCACAAAGAATGAGCTCTAATTAACAAATGGATTTCCATTATTCCAAGACATCCTACCATAGAATTGAGCAGTTAGTAACAGTGCACATTGCACGTGTATATATATATATATATATATATATATATATATATATATATATATATATATATATATATATATATATATATATATATATATATATATATATATATATATATATATATATATTCATTTATTTACATATATAGAGCGAGATAGATCGATATGTATATATATATATATATATATATATATATATATATATATATATATAGAGAGAGAGAGAGAGAGAGAGAGAGAGAGAGAGAGAGAGAGAGAGAGAGAGAGAGATGAATACATAATCGATGATTTGCTTATGTGATAGCAATATATTTGTTTTTGAAACTTGAAGTTTATCCGTTCGTATCTATTTTCTTGGTTTTATTTCGATTATGTTCAAACCCTGAACTGTTCAAATCAAATATCACTTGATACATACCTCTTCCCAATTGACTAACAAGTGGATGATGCTATGCAATGCAGACTACATAATGGGCATTGTAAATTGTAATCAGGTTGAATTAATTATTAGCTGTTGTCTCAGCGACTGGTGATTTTCCCAATACCTCCTGCATAAAATATGACCAGTGCAGTGGTCCTAGTTAGCTGGCCACCAGTTGTAATCACAATTCATCCACTCCACTCTGATTGAATATTCAATTCTCCAGTAGCTCTGTAGTCTTAATTACTTGACCACTTCAGGTCCATACTCTACCATGCAAAACAGGTGCAACTAGAGGCATGCAACATTCCAATTCAACAGTAACAAGTTGGCTAGTGTTTGACATGAAGAAAAGAATCCCAGGTGAAAGGCTAGGGAATGGCTCCTAATAGGAAGTAATTACATTTCAACTTCGTCTTGATTATTTCCTCCTAATTTCTCTGTATGCAGATGTTTTATTGTCTCATACTCTAAATTGAATATTCATATTAGTAAAGTAAATATGGATTGTTTAAAGATGAGCTTGTTGATGATATGACATTCAACAAAAATATTATGTGAGTCACATGCGAATCCAAAATATCTCAGATTCAGATAATTTAAATTATTATATCAATATACTTCGTATTCAACTGTAGCAATATGGAATGTGGGTTA
This sequence comes from Maea johnstoni, assembly GCA_963942565.1. Lineage (NCBI taxonomy): Eukaryota > Metazoa > Annelida > Polychaeta > Spionida > Magelonidae > Maea > Maea johnstoni. The sequence continues at coordinate 9,082,079 of OZ012691.1, read as the reverse complement.
TGAACTATTACACGTTTACATTCCATGTATATGTCTTGTGATTTCTTTAGAAGAATGAGGCTGAGAGAGACGTAGGGTTGGAAATACATGTAAGTAAATCTGCTGAAAGTCACGTCAGAACTTTACAGAGCGTCCTTAAGAATTAGTTATTTACACTTCATATTTTCCAATGCTATGGTACACATATTATCCCCAATCACTAATGGAAGATAGTTGTCATAGGTATCAGCAACGTTTATTCATTAACAGTTGAATATTGAAATTCCCTCAGGTATTTCATAGAATATTTCCTGTCCACTTGATTGCATTAATGCAACAGGATACATTGACGGGGTTAGATTTGGACCCAAAATGTGTTTTTGCATTTAATTTAGATATGGGATTGTGTTAGCAATATCGTTCTAGAGACAATAAACATTTTACCTAGCTCTATATTATTAGGTTTCACATTCAGATTAAAATAGGCAGGCAGGTTCCACCTTTGGTAAATAATTGCTTATGAAATGTGTTTAAATCAAAAGTGAATTTGAGAAAGGTACAGTGCCATGATCTCTTTTGGAAACAATTGCCATTGTGCTGAAACTATAGCGTACCATCCGCTGTAAGAATAAAGTTTATGAATAGCAAACCATTCGCTGAAGTAATAACGTTCATGAAGGTCTAGGATATTCATACACTATATGAATGGTGTAAGCAAACCACTCATGTTAGCAAGAATATGAAGTGTATGCTGTTATAGTATTGCTCCTGCTTTCTTACACGTCAATAAAACTAAATTGGATTAGTGAATTGCAGAGGTGATTTCTTTAAAAACCAATATAATAAATTACCCAGGAGCCCAGCGATACGCATCAAGGTCACCCTGCACTACTACGAGAACGAGTCAATAACGTTTCAGCTGGCCTCAGGATTTCCACTTCCGGTCTGCGCGAGACGCCCTTGGCACAGTTCTCACGTATTCGTAGGGTCTGTGTAAAGTGATGTAGCACATTTCTAACTCACTTATTCCAATATGTCGAGTTCATATCATTTTCGAATTACCCTAACTGACAAGTATTCGTTACACTAGGAGAATACCCACAAGGATATCCAACTACAAAATTGAAATAATTTTACATTATTATATTGATGACAGCATCATTATTCGTA
>OZ012691.1:9061092-9078592 GCA_963942565.1 Maea johnstoni | reverse complement strand
CAATTTCCTACCAAGTGGCCACCAAGTCACCTGACATGATACCGGTCGTCTGCTTTATTGTGACGTCACGCATTTAATCCCAGCCACACCTAGCGTGCATGGCAGATTGCATTCAATTCACGAGCGCGCCGACCGTGCAGCCGCTCCATATATCCACTGCTAACAAAAAACGCTACCTCTACCGAACACTGCCTGCGTTGACTCGTGCTTGCCCACTTATTGTTCAGGATTTTACGTGCCCCTCAGTGGATAGTCTGTCTGTTCCAACTGACGACCAAGGATAGCATCACCTCATATTGGATCCTGATGATGGAGATATAGGATCATCACCAAGGTAACTGGTTCATTCAAATCATTCACATCTGTGATCAATGCCGTTCGCGTGGATACCAGCGAGTTATTGTTTTCCGACTGATTTTATGCAGGCCTGCATCTGTGGTGTTGTTGCGAAGCGTATGTTACCTGGTAGTTCTTCTGCCGTTAGTATCAATAGCAAAATGATAGACCGATACAGGGCAGTAGACATCACTTGCATCCAACCCTGCAGTTATGTTTTGTGAAAAATATTACAAAAACATAGACATGTTTGAGTTAACATTTTGCTTTGTTTGTGTTCCTCATGTACCATTCGTACTGTAAGAGGTAAGGTGAATAGAGATAGTATATATGTATACATACACGCAGACACACGCGTGTGTCTATATATACATATTTATATATATATATATATATATATATATATATATATATATATATATATATATATATATATATATATATATATATATATATATATATATATATATATATATATATAAATATATATATATATATATATATATATATATATATATATTTATATATATATATGTATACATGTATATATAGATAGATAGATATAGATATATATGTATATGTATATATTAATATATATATATATATATATATATATATATATATATATATATATATATATATATATATATATATATATATATATATATATATATATATATATATATATATATATATGTATGTATGTATGTATGCATGTATGCACGTACGTACGTACGTACGTACGTATGTATGTGTGTATGTTTGTAAGTATGTACGTGTGTGTGTAAGTTTGTAATTATATACGCGTGTGATGGTATGTTTGTAATTATGTACGTGTGTGTGTATGTATGTTTGTGTGTGTGAGATGGAAACATGATAGACCAACGTAGAGAATATTGCTATGAAGTTTGTACAATGGTTACGAAGTTCTTATAACAATATGTGGAGGTGGTCCACATTAGGAAGTACGAGCATTTCAGAGGGTTTTGACTGCGTACTAGGATAAGAAGGTACAGATAAATGTAAACATTTGGGGCCAATTTCATTAAGCCACTTGATACCTGGTTTAAAGTTGAACCAGGTCACAACTTGAAGATAAACCAGGTCTCAAAGTTAGGCCAATTTCATTAAGCATTTAGTACCTGGACTAAAATTGAACCAGGTCACAAATATGGGACTAACTTTAGACAAGGGGAGGGGTGGTTTATCTCCTAGTAGGGCCTGGTCTAAATATTTATATGGCTGATATAAAGGCTATTTTTGAGTATATAAACCACACTTAGCATATACATAGCCATTTCATGATTATTCTGGTACAATCATAACTAAATCACATGTTTCTTTTTTCAGAAAAAAAATCATGCTTGTAAATTTGCATATACTATGTGATGCAGACGGATCTAACACACATTAATGCTAATAAAGCAGTACAGATGGATTTCGTCACGTTTCCCAAAAAATGCTTTTTGTTATAGATTTGTCAACAAAAATGTCAGGTACCTCTCTCTTTAAAAAATCTCTCAAATTAAAAGAAAAAAATAACACAGTTTAGGAGCAAACTAAGGAACTTGTCTTAGTAGTAAAATAAATCACTGGCATTTGCATTTCAAAGATATCTTGCTTCTACACTTACATTTTGATATTCATAGATAGTTTGAGTGATGCTGATACATGTCTTGAATTGCAGAGTGCAGCATTCGAAGCTTCTGACACATAAGTCAGAATAAATATCAAATCAATTAAAAATGGCAATTGTAAATATTGCATGTACAAATTTATTTTATTTTATGTTCCATACTTTTAATTAGCATTTTACATCATAATGTTATACAATACTTAGTACATGTATTTTTCATTCCAAAGAAATAATACTCTACACTGGTCATCCACCATAGATGCAATAGGCTTTGTTGAGGGAGTGAAGGTTTCTATTCTTTGAACATGGGGGCCCCTACTCATAGCCTTTGTTATACTGACCACAAGCCCTTGCCAATGCCCAAAATAGAGCGAAAACCAAGGCCTAGATAGTTGAGACTAGGTTTGGTTGTTACCTGGTACTAACTCATTTGATGAAATTGGACTAAAGTTAGGCTGGTTTAACTTCTAGACTAGGTAACAGCCGGACCAGGTATCAAAGTTGACACCTAGTCTAAGTTGGGTGGGTTTATCTCACCTTAATGAAATTGGCCCTTGGTGTTCAAGGTTTAGCACAGAGCTGCCCTAAATGTTATTACTGATGACCGGACTAGTTATATAGGAATAAATAAAATGAACGCTAGTTGAGTAATAGATAAATGAAACATGGATATTTGGATTGATGGATTGATGATTATTTTGAATAGCGGATAGACGTGAAACAGACAATATCAGGAACTGTGTTTATCATGTACAGTATATTTTAGTTCCTTTAAGAGTCCTGTCTTGTAACAGTGGATACCTGCATACCGTGACCAGGGACGTGAAAACAATGCATGGTGAAGGAGTGGAATGATGGAAATAGATAGATAAATTTAATCGATCGATAACAAACAAAAATTAATCAGTCCATCAACCCACCAAGCGAGCATTTAACCCTTCCAATGCTGGGAATACTTTCGTCCAAAGCACAAGGATGCCAAAGATATCTGAAAACCATTGAAACACTGTCATGTTGGTATTCATTGGAAAGCTCTCGCTGAGCACTCTCAGATGAGTACCCATAAGCTAGGGTTTCGATCATTTTTCATGATTTTTGAATAATTTTGTATTAGCCAAAGTAGCCACCAGCAGTGTAAGGGTTAATAAATCGTACGAAAGAAAATCAATTAATCAATTGATAGATCGATTACTTACTCGATCAATCAATCAATCAATCAATTAACCGATCAGCGCTCGGTCAATGGATCAATCAATCAGGCAATCAATTAATCAATCGATCGATCAAGTGTTCGATCATTGTTTTAAACAATCAAGCAGCTAGCCTATCAAGAAATCAATCAAGGTTTTCAGATATCATGTTTTCCTGCTTTTCTTCAGAAAAATCCACGATTAACCCTCAATGCTTAAGAATTACTATTTGTGTTGTCATCTTGAGCTTTGATAGTTTCTACAATACTAGTAGTTTGGTAATTAGGAATAATATTACGAAATAATTAAAGGAGATACTATGTTCTGATTAACACTACACCTTTAAGTCTTTCCTCACTTATGCTTTAGCCTTAAATATCTCACTTAATTGTCAGGCTGCTTTTGAATGCTTTGGTTTAATTAACACCTAATTTGAATCAATATGCTATTTGTTGGCAGTAGTGCGAAGTATTTCCTATTTTAATTGCATTGTCATTAGATAAAGTTAAATTTCTGTACACAAAAACAAGAGGGTGATATCATTAAACGGAAACACGCAGGGAAGAAGCTTTGAACGGAAAACGTACATGATGGGCACACGTGGATTTTTATGAGGTTTTGAAGGACTAATGTAATACTTTTGACGAAGTAAAAATTATTTTGAAAGATTCGTCTGATTGTTACGTAAACATTTTTAACGCTTATTTCATCTGGACATGAATATGTCAAGTTGGGCACGAATATTCTAAGTGGACACACACATGAGAGTATGATAACATGGCTTTATAAACAGTATGGTCAACCGTGGGAGTATGACCAAATTACCTCTATAGCCAGAGGATCACTACGCCTGAGGGCAAATCACTCCTTAATTCCCAATTAACAAATTCATGCCCGGAGCGTCTTATTGGTCCGTCACATATATATATACAGAATAACAGACGTGTTTGTATATACGGTCAACCCTGTCAATGACGATCTCATATAATGAAGTTACCGTTACCTTTTCTAAGTGACCGAATATTATGGTGCATGGCCCTTTGGTGATGACCATATATATTACCTTATATCACTTTTTACCCCATTATGACCACTTAGATATCACGTGAAAACTAACCACCTTGCTACTTATGAATGAGATCATCCCCTATATTAGTTACCTAAATGTTGACTTAGCATAAACCCAATGCCAATGATAATTCTCGAAACAGTGATTGGTGAGATGTGATTAACAAAATCCATTCACATATCTTTCTCAATTTATTGAATATATGTAGAGAAGTTACTGGTTACATGATTCTCTACGGTTTCATCAAATTGATGGCATTTTATGTATTATAACTGTTTTTATTCCTATAAACAAATCTTCTGAAAACAAACTCAGTTTCATAACAAGCTATCACCAAACGCTGTATGTGTTAAGCAGGGGAACGCGTTTTGCACTCAAAGGGCAGGTAAATTAACCTGGCAGGCTTGTAAAGGCTAAGATAATTACGGATGTAGCTTTCCCCCTGCAAATGGATATCATTTCCTCGGCTGCTTGACCTAGATCTTGATCGTGATGCGTTTTTTTTCTTTTCATGAAATATTAATCCGGTTCCATTTTCTCTCTGGCTGAGTAGCCCCTGCAGCGTGTGCTATGCTGGTGATTGGCAGGTGTACACCTGCAGGGTGATTAGCACTACCTGCAGATGGCCGCCAATGCTACAGGGTCCAGGGATGGCTTGGCTACTACTGCTGCTGCTACTACTACTACTACTACTAATAATAATAATAATAGCATACTGCTGCTGCTGCTACTACTACTACTAATAATAATAATATTGATATTTTGATACTGCTGCTGCTGCTGCTGCTACTACTAATAATAATAATAATAATAATAATAATAATAATGATAATAAAATTGATGATAATAATAATAATGATATATATGTTATCATGGCTATCAATGTATGATTAGTATTATCATTATTATTATTATTATTATTATCATCATTGTATGTAGTAGTAGTAGTAGTAGTAGTAGTAGTAGTAGTAGTAGTAGTAGTAGTAGTTAATTGTCTGTTTAAACGTGATGCATACTTATGCCAGTGGGACCTCAAAGAGGAATGGTTAATGAGTTAAATCGATAGAAGTTTATTTTTTAAAGTTTATTCAGCCTTTGCTCCAAATGTATAATATGCACAGTTTGCATAATAGGATAACATATAGGATAACTAAGATGATGACGATGATGATGATGATAGTAATGTCATGGTGATGGTGGCGATGATGGTTGATCACCGTCCTTATCACGTAGTAGAATGAGACAGCTATCTCTCAGCGTTAAAACAGGTATTTAATATTGTCGCAGAACAAGGCATTGGAGTCACCATATAGTCCTCTGGCCAGCTGTCGCCGATAGATAATCATCTAGCTCTGAATATAATGGCAACTCCCGGCGTGGGCAGGTGTTGTCATAATGTGACGTCATACCCTGCAGACGATTCCCATCATCAAAGAGCTAAGACGACCCATTGACACACCTTTTCTACTCGTCACAAAAGCGGCCTTTATAGCATTTCTTGCCTTCCGTGCTTTTGGCACTTATTTCTTTAGCGCAGGTCGTGACGTCACAAGGCAGACGACATTGATGCGGATATCAGTGGCAGGGCAATATCCGTTCGTTCTCGTGTGATTGAACACATTTTGCCGGTAACTTATTGGGGTTGGAGAGGCTAGGTAGAATGGATTGATTTTTGCAGATTTGCCATAGATTGATAAGTGGCCCCCAGCGCGGATTAGCCAATCTTAGGACAGAGAGAAACGGGACAAATGGTTCACGTTACCTTAGATAAATATAACCAAGTGGATATGAAACCAGCCGGTCAACCTGAATAGGCTGGCTGCGGCGAATTCCCCAAAAGTCAGAAGTCGTGTTGTGCGCATACTGGCGCGCAAGTTTCTCTGTAATGTAAACGATACGAACGCCCTCATTGGTCTTTGTCTCCCAGTGACGTCACACTTAAGGCTAGATTCCAGACATATCATAGCCCGGCCTTCACTATAGCGCGTACAGTAATTGGTCTCTCGCTACATAGCCATTCTGTTATTTATCTAAGACATCTTCTTCTTCTTCCTGGGTACTTGTCAACCCCAATTTACTGGGGGCTCCGACAAGGTTGAGGTTTGTGCAATGCGCGACTCGGATGCAAGTTTAAAAACTGTACTTAATGAAAGATGGTTTACACCATGGCTACCCATGGTAGGGACGCAACCCCCTACACTTGTACATTAGTGGGGTACCTATCTGTACACTTTATATCTGAGCCTGCCTGGGAGGAAGATGATGAAAGCAGTAACGAAGTCGACAGTATTACTATATATGGGAGTAAGATGAGGGGAGTGGTAACAAAGTAGATAATATCTCTTTAGCTGAGAGTAGATTGAGGGAAGTGGGAACGAAGTCAGCAAACCTGAGAGGAAGATTGGGCGACAGGGAACTAAGTAAGCAATAAATAAATGAAAGGATAAACTACTAACAATAAATGACATCAAAAGAACATTGAAAGAACATATGGATCTAAATATATATATAGAAGCAATACAAAACCAAACAGAAAAGGTACTAGGTAAATGGTCTACCTTATATCACATCCTTAGATAACTTATAATAAATTATAATCGTAACCACTAGGCCACGGCATACATACATACATACATACATACATACATACATACATACACACACACACATACATATATACATACATACATACATACGTACATAAATACATACATACATACATACATACAAGGCTCTGTTGTATATATGTATGTATGTATTTGCATACTTACGTATATATGTGTATGTGTGTATATATGTATGTATATGTGTGTATGCGTGAAGGCATGTTAGTGCATGAAAAACGAGCAATGATGTTGACCTAGGTCAGACTACCCTCTTACTACTAAACGACTAAATAACAATAGGCTATTGATTGGCATTGTCTCATGTCTTGTGATCATAAAGGCCAAAGGTATCAATGTGCTTTCTTAACAAAGCAACTGTAAGGTAAGTTTATGGACCTGTATGTTTGCGAACGGTTGTTTTGTTTCCATTGACAATGGAGTTAATATTGCAAAATGTAAATTCCACTAAATTCTTTGTTGTTTTGGAATCTCAGAATGTGTCGTGGAATTCGTAATAAGATACCCTAAGTTGGCAAACGGAAATGCATGTATAGTAGGAATTATGAGTGACGTTCTTCAAATAAGACCGTTTCTTAGATAAATGAAATTTTACAAATTGTGTGTAGTTCTCCTTCATCTCTGAAAAAGAAATAATCTTTTGTATTTTCCAAATATGGCGTTTTTTCTTTGTGCATATTTATAGTATAGTATAGTATAGTATGGGCGTTTGTTTTGTGTTAACTACTTACACACTCTCAGGCGGATATGTATAGTATAGTATTAGAACTTTGTCTTACTTTATTCTAGTTTAAACAGATTCCTGACAAATGGCTAAAATTGACAAGGTCAGTTTTAGCCAATATATTAGTCCTTTGAACTCCATCACGTCATTATTCTATTCATTTGTATAATAAATTGGAGTAGGGTATTATACTACAAAAAAGTCTAAAGGATATGTTGAGTGTGTTTGTTAATTCTTCCTATTACCAGTAGGGTCTCCTCGAACATGTACAATTGTCCTTAACCTAACTATATTGCAGCTTTCACATATCAAGAATCATTTTGTTGCATGAACAGGAGTCTCATCCGCAAGTGGGATATTATCACTTATCATCTGCTCTGCTATAATTCTCTATGCTGATTGGTCTATAGGTGTTAGACCTGGAGCCGTTCACACTTTGTAGATTCAATATCGAACTTGGGCAGCAGCCTCGTTATTTTAGAATTGTTTGAGATGTATTTGTTATTTTTTCCTAGCATGAAAGAGCGAGTGATAAATTCGTTACGCCCCTTTGGAAAGTGCAATCCGGCCTGCTATCCGCCCTCAGTCATCCAGATCCCACTCGGCTCCGCCTCGTGAGATATGGATGACTTCGGTTGGATAGAAGGCCGGATTGCACTTTCCAACAGGGCGTAACTAAGATTACACCCTGTTTGAAAGAGAGTCCGTGATATGCCACAAGGTTGTGTTGCATGATGTTAAGGAGTTTGAAGCCGAAGACAAAAGGGTGTAAAGCCAGCCCAGGCAGCCACACATGGCCAAAGACAAAAATGGTACGAACTGACGCATGCGCACTGGGTCTGAAGAGCCCATCCAGCCCTGAAAAGATAGCAATTAGTCATCGAAGTGACTAACTTGTCAATGGACAGTTAAACCCACCCCTGTACCTAACTTTTAAACAGAGTATAACACACTTATTACCATACTCTTTCAACATTTTCCAATTCTCCATTTTTCAGAGAATTAGGCTTCTCGTACAGAAATAGTTAGCCAAATTAAGACAACAAAAGGATGCAAATGGATAAGTTCAACAGTGATATATCACAGATGCTGTGAGATGTATTCTGTAATCTCCATGTCCTGCACAAACACGTATACTCAAGAAGTTGGTATGCGAAAATGTTTGTTCTAATGTGCAGCGTGTTATATGTTACAAACTGTTTGATACTAAAATCAAATGTTTGTGAAATCCAAAACCTATTCACCAATCAGCATCAAGAATCACTGAATATGGTTTAGGTTGACCTTACTTTTTAAAGTGATTATAAGTTCGAAATCTGGAGTTTTGTGTCTGCCATAGAGGCTGAATCTTTACTAGCCAGTTGTAACTAGTGATGGAAACTAGCGTGTCCGTTGAAAACCATTGCATATTCCTAAGTCATTATACAGATATGCCATGCCAGTGCGGGTATCCTAATGGAATGTCTTCCGCCCTCGGGAAAACCATCCTCCCGAGGGGAGACATTCCATCAGGATACCCACACTGGCATGGCATATTTGTTTTATCATATCGAACAAACCCCAATTTGGTTAAATATCAATGAAAACAACAATGACTGCCGGTAGATCCGCTGGTGCCGTGGAAAAGAGCGTCTGCTACAAATTCAAGGTCACAGATGACTGGTGATTCACACATTCCCCGCTAGGCGTCACTAGTGACAGCGGTGGACATAACGCCGATCAGTGGACATGATGATTGCCAACTGATAAGTCAGCCAATCACGGCTTACGATCTTCAAGTGAGGTATGATAATGGCAACTGTCCCATATGCCCAAACTCTGATTCGAACCCGTGCAGTGGTGGTTGAATAAACTTAAATACATCTGAGCTCGGGGAACGTGAATGCTGGCTCTCCTATGAGATATATCATTGATATGACAAATTGGATATGTGAGTTGTATTTGGGTGTGGTAACGACGACGAATAATACATCAGTATCGTCAGGATTGAAATGACATTCAATAGTGGTCCGCGTGTAACACACAAAACCTGCAAGCATGAATCATGCTCTATGTCTCAAGCTGTTACACAGTCAGGTTACCGGAGATCTGCCGTGGCCTAATGTGTGTGTGTGGGGGGGGGGGGGGGAAGCTAGGTATGTATATACATATATATATATATATGTGTGTGTATGTATGTAGGAATTAAATATCAGCAATGTAGTATGTCTATTGGCTGCCAATCATGTTTACAAAAATGAAACTGTAATATGATATACAATAGGTAAAGCACAGTCTATGACTAGGTACGTCAGACTCAGCCTGGTTAGAAACACAAAATGAATTGAAAGCATATAAGTAATTATATATGTTAGCTATAAATCATGTTTACAAAAATGAAACTGTAATATGATATATTATAGGTAAAGCAGAGTCTATCACTAGGTACATCAGACTCAGCCTGGTTAGAAACGCAAAAGAAATCGAAATCATATAAGTATTTATATATGTTAGCTATACATCAACAAATATACCATGGCTTCTTTCTATCCTGCAGGTCTCGGAAAGATACGAAGCACTAGAGAACTGTCATTATAGGGAGTACACCAAAATAACATGTTTGTTGCATCTTTTAAGGATTCCACCGTTGCAAATTCTATGAACAATCCTAATTAGTGGATTAACCCAATTCTCGTCCCATTCTGAAGAATTTCCTTGTATATACTATGTATATATTTAAATGGGATCGTCAAAACTTCTGATATTAAGTGCGGATTTTGAACACTTGTATCTCGCCGCCAAGAAGGATTTGCAAAGTCTCACCTTCACTCGCCATCGCAATAACATCACTAAACGTTCTATACTTTACGTTTCTATTTGATTCTCGCGCCGGTTATTCCATATTCAAGTGCTCAGTAGTTTCTACTGCAGCAAGATCGCAATTGGTACCACTGACCGTTTGCTGCCTCTTAGCACTGTTAATGATTTAAGATTGAGCTTAAGCCGCGAGTTTTTTCAAGTACTCCGATTTCCTCCTTCATTAACAAATAAATAGGCACGACTAAGAGAAAGTGACGTTATACGAAATTCCAAAATCCACTCTATTATCCGCCGGTCTCATAATTTGTAAAATTCTTGGCCCATGTGCGTGATAGGGCATTGGATAAGGTTACTCTATTTGCAATATAATGATTGGCGGGGCCCTGAGGCCGCGCCTATCTGGGAAGCTGTTTTGAGATGTCCATAGGCCAGACGTCCGTGCTCTAAATCCTGAGGCCGGACTGAATATAATTCTCTATTCTGATTGGTTATAATATAAATGTTGCCTTTGCCGCGGAAAATCGTGCCTTCCTTATTTTAATTTAGCATGAAGTTTTCAAATATATAAAATATTTTAAGCGGACATAAAGTATATTTTTCAGTATAGGAAGGAAAATTACTAAATAAAAAATTACTGTGTGTATAGATATAGCGCCAGTCTCACAATCACGTCACGGATTAGAGACAGGTATCGTCCACCATCTATTGTTGGCGTGAAGCGGCTTATAGGACTGCCTCTAGTCTACTATGTGTATAGAATGAATCAGGAGACTTCGTAACCAAACTGATGCGTACCCAAGTAGCTTCGCACCCAAGAGATTTCGAAGTCTCCAGCTTGCGCCTAGAATTCCGATATTTGTTTCATTTCTACAAAAATGATACAAATCTAGTCATTATAAATTATTTTCCTCTATAATGTTAATGTTCTTTGTACTTCCGGTTCCCTCACAAGTTCATAAATAACTTGACTATTGATGCTTTGCATCTACAACCGTACTTGTATATGGCATGTATTGTGTGATTTATATTGCTACTGCCAGTCAAGTCATGTCCTTTTTTGTTGAGGTTTGAACAAAATGGACGGATAGCATGTAATGCTGTGAATAGCACAAGATCGATTTATTGACTGTGATATCACTTATAAGACTTTTAACCAGAAGGATGCATAATCAGAGTCCATGTGTGTGGGCAATGCCGTTACTACCGTATACCACCTAAAATTCAGACTTCAGATTTTTTAGCCTGTCCTACATATTGCAAATATGGGTCCCATATGTATGTATGTATGTATGTATGTATGTATGTATGTATGTATGTATGTGTGGGTCCAGATATTGATTGCCTTTCTTGTCTAGACGTGGAAACTTTCTTATTAGTACCCTGTATCCCTGCACGATCTAGTGGAATAAAAATCGACTTCATTGTTATTCATAAGTCATGCTATTAAGAAAAAACAGCTCTTCAAAAGAGATGCTGCATTAGTTCGTGAGAATGAGTGGAAATGTTTTTTATTCAATTCTAAATGTAATATTGCGTTAATATTCGATAAGTTACAAATGGTTAAATGCATTTTTACAAATACACACACAAAGGAATATTTGAAAAGAAAAGACAACCAACAGGATACGGATAAGCAAAGATAAAAACAGGGCATACCTCTAATAGTAAGCATTTAATGATCTAATCGAATAATAATCAAGTGCATTCTGGTTTCATTCTCTTAACACTACCGGTCGGTCACGATTATTTCGGGGTTTTTTAAAGGGTTGGCCACCCTTTTTAAGGTTGGCTCAGACGTGTAAGAAGAAGAGCTTTTTTGTATATGCAGACGACACAGATAGCATGAACGATGATATGAAATGAATATGAAACTCTTCAAGGAAATCTATCCCAATAATTGGGTGACAGACAATAAAGAGTAAGAAATGAAGGTTTTTGGTGGTTGCCCCAGTTTATAGAGGAATCGAACCCCTACTCGCTCCGGCATGGGATTGAACTCTGGACTCCATGCCTCCAGCACTCAGGCCGGCAATCTTGCAACTGCATAACATACTAGTAGTTATTCTTATAAAGTGTCAGATCTGCTAAGGGCTTTTCATTTAAAAGTTTTTTGGGGGGACCGAACATTTTTTGAGGGGGGTTGGGGTTCGAATTCTGAATTATTTTACCCAATGAGATTATGGGGTGTCGAATTTTTAAATATCTTCCGTTCCTCCTCCACCACCACACTTTTAATGTTGTTAATGGAACGGCCTTAACATCGCATCAGATGTCAATACTGCCCTATAATATGCCCATGTTATATCACGCACATTACTCTAATGAGTAAATGCAATTGTATTAGAGATATAGACGCAAATCAATAAGATAGGTTATATAACTTATATCACCTGAATACAGAAAGAGGAGATTAAGTATCATTTACATTTATTTTGATACAATGGAAGTTGGTTTAAACATCAAGGTATCTACTTATCTGCATCGTACTACATACCAGTAGTCAAAGGACAGTGCCCGTTTATCATGAAATATACACAGTGTGTAAAACTATCTACCCTTTCGTAGAGAGGACAGCGACATGCTCTTGACCCTTATGCTGCTGCCTATTATAGATTTGGCCAATACAAAATGATACAAAAAAGCAGAAAATGACTGAAACCCTAGCACATGGGTACTCATCTGAGAGTACTCAGATAGAATATTCCAATGAATAACAAAATGACAGGGTTTAGATGATTTTTAAATGTTTTTGTGTTCTTGAGGTTTGGACGAAAGTAGCCCCAATATTGGAAGTGTTAAGACATACAGAGCCACTCAAATGCTCGCCACTGAGAGAGATAGCCTAGTCTCACACCTGAATTTCGCAATCCTTGCAATCCTCTAAAGAGTGTTTATAGATTAACGAAACGCACCTGTCATTCAAAAGCTTAAATGATAATTTCAAAATCAATAATCAATGTCGTTCTCCTGAAACGTAGAGTTTCCTTTTGTCATTTATCAATAGTTCACCTTGACAGATTTTCCGCAGTTGTGCAATTTACATCACTCAATTTCAAAATGGGTGATAGGCTTTGATTATTTCCCTCTCTAAGTGATTGCCAATCAGCGTGTGTGAAATTGACGCATTCCTGGAATTTTTGAGCGGATCAGAATGCTTGATTTGCCATCAAATGATGTCAAAACGAATAGCTGCTTATTAAGATGCGGTTCATTATTGCAATTAATGTGTGATTGAAGCCGGATTTAATCGGTAAATGCGTCAAATTAAGTCCACTTCTTTCGCTATGCAAATTTCCTGGCATTAACACATCCATGCCCAGTTGATAATTTTCCTCATGCTTCTATTTTACCTTTAAAATCAATGTAAAAAGGCATAACATTCCCACAAAATAGATTCCTGTTGTGTGTTCGCGCCGGCATTTCTCTAACTTATAGTTACCGTAAATTCTCGCAATTATAGGTATGCTGATTACTACACCTTGTGAGTCTGAATTGTACTTTTCCCTACAAAAGTCTGATGCCAAATTGTAATGGGGATTTTTGGTCAAGATCTAGAACCAGTTTTTTCGCGTTTGATGGTCTTCGTATATTTGACAGTCAAATGCTTTATTTACGTTTATTTATGGGGTATTTTAGATTGGAGAGCTATTCTCTTCTTATATATGCGTGCATTATAAAATGCGTTACCACAGACGCATATATGCGTATGTTACATTGGAAGGGATAAGGAAAACCCAACACACTTTTGAAAATGACAGATACACCAAACTAACTAATGCAACGATCAATATGTGTAATAAATGTAGTATGCATGTGTATTGTCTGTAACCAAGTTAGAAAATATTACAATACGAATTTTGTATGGAACGAAAAGAAATAAACATAATTAAGTATAAGATAGAATGTAAGAACAAAATAAACTCAAGTGTAATAGTATTGGTTGTAATAAATATATTCTTTTTCCATTTCAGATCGACACTCGAGATGGCGTTTTGCACCCTTTTACGTTTGTTCACGTTTGGCTGTCTGGTCTCGGTGGCACTCGGTCAGAGCTGCGTGCGCACCCGGAAGTTGTCTCTCTCCGGGGATGTTGTGATTGGCGGTCTCTTTGACATCCATCGACCCGGAAGTAAAAGCAATGGCTGCTCGGATAAGATTAATGAGGACGCCATACAACGACTAGAGGCCATGCTGTTTGCTAGAAAGAAGCTGAACCAAGATAATTTGGTGCCAGGAGTTAAGTTTGGTGAGGAATTGAATTAAACTCACTTATCAATGTCTTCGTTTGTTTTAATTGCAACCTGACTGGCTTCTAGCGGGTTCCAAATTGAATACCTATTTTTTGGAGTTTCCACGTTTTCGAATCTTACAACTGATATTGATAGTTTTCGAATCTTGCAGCACAGACATTTAGTCCTGGAGCATAGCATGTTATGGTTGGCGATGTGTGAAAAAAGTCACCAGGTCAATATACCATATCAGTTTTTGTAGCAATAATGAAGACCTATATCGATCAATAGATGGTATCAATAAGTGGGGTTTTCACGTTTTTTAAGTACAATCTGTATTTAAAAATGCAAGGGAAACATTTAACAGAATCATTTCGTAATGCTTCGCAAAACTTCCTTGGTTGAAGAGTGATTAGATAGCTTGTCTTCTCGCACGTTTTGAGGCCTCTGTTGCACGCTGGTTCGACAATGCGACAGGTGGACAACCTAAAAAAAGTATCCGCCTCTGACTCTTTCAAAAGAACCTCTGTTACTTGATGAACAGCTGTGTTAGTTCGATTTTTTTATTCTAAATACGAATTATATTTGAAGGATGAATGAAATGTTAAAATCAGCAACAAACACGACAACCACATACACAGTGTATGGATATGTGCTATGGTGTTTTGATATATGTTATTGTTTCGAAATTTCTAAGCCATATCCTGATTAACTTTCAGTTGTTATCCTAGTTTTATGACGGTTTCGTAAAACCTGCATTTTTTTCAACGCTTTGCTATACCTTGAATCATTTGCTATACCGTGAATCATGACATCGGCCTTTTTTATTAGAATCTTGTTTGCATCAATTTCTCATAAATCATTGAGAAAATGGCAGTTTTCTTCAAATGACTTCCTGAACATTCAGTACAGCCATCACAGAGAGGATACGAATATTTGATAAATTCAATTAAGGGCAGGTGTTGTTTCTTTTTTTGCGTCTCATGTATTTTGTAATAAATCTTGGGAACTTTATTTCAGGCGTGCTTGCGTACGACACATGTGGCAAACCAGCAGTGGCCCGCCGGAAGTTGGTTGATTACATCCGGTCACGTGACGAGAATTCTGATGACAGTGGTCAGATTTGTCCAGCAGCCATTATGTATCCAGGTGGGTCTATATTGTCTGTGTATAATTATTTGCGTGTTGTTTATCATTTCATTGTTCCATAGCATGTCAATATGCAGTATATATAATTATTCAATAAGACAGATCTGTGTAGACATTTACTATATATATATATATATATATATATATATATATATATATATATATATATATATATATATATATATATATATATATATATATATATATATATATATATATATATATATATATATATATATATATATAATCAGTTTTACTATACAGTACTTTTATACATTATAATGCTTGTACTTTTATTGATAGTAATGTATCTTAACAAACCTTTATCTTGTAGTATTATTCCTAGATTGTTCGTTATATGTCTCTAAGTGTGGCATATAGCATTGACCACTTCCCAAGTGTCAATGGCAGGATGTTCTTGATTGATCCAAAGTAGATATCCAATTCTAATTATATTTACTTATTGAAAATAAAAATCGCTATTGCAAATAGTGTGATAATGAAATTTAAAAGGTGAGACCAAACACATGAATCATGCGAGGGGAAACCTGCGATTCTTGGTCTCCATCATGCGTCCAATACGTTTGAGTTAATAACCAAATATACATTACATGTCCGCGCGAAAAGTTTCCTGCATGAAAAGATTGTGGCATGACAATTTCACTTCCATGCATGAAAATGAAAGTTTTGCCAAATGATATCTTGGGATGACTTTTTCGCCCCAGAAATTTTCATGAAAATTTAGCCGGTACACCATTTCATGTAAGTAATTCTCGTCCATGAGAAATATCATTTTCATGAATGGAAATTTCAGTTTCATTCATGATATTTCCATGCCACGATTTTGCCATGGATGCATATTAGATGCAACTAGGTATATTATGCATATCAGTTCATAGCACCTAAGCTTACTCATCCAATTCTCCGTGTTCATATTAAGTATCGTATTACTAATCTAAATCCTATCAATCTCCCTTATTGATAATCATTCATGCAATAGTTCTCACATTCCCATTGTTATCATGTATTGGTGTCTAATTCCATTACGCCTGCTTCATTGATTAATCACAAAGACCCTGATACCAATAAATTAAAGTCTTTTATCCAAAAGCATGTATCGATGTCTTGATTAATAACATTATGGTGATATAGAAAATTCCATTCCCCATGTCAATTTCCCTCATGGCTTTAGCTGACTCGTGCGACAAATCCAGGTATTGTAAAACATCTGCTCAAATGAAAAGTGTGCCTATATTTTTAAGATGAATACAACTTTTAAGTATGCATAAAATTATTAAAGTAGTCGACTTTTCGACGTATAGTGCAGACATTTAATTCCTGCACCAGTCAACCGGACGTCTGCCAGTTCCATGCTGTACAAACACTCATATATAACGTGCCCAAGAAGCACACCAATGACCCACGTAGCTTGCAAATCAAAGCTACGTTCAGTTGTGAGGTCATTCATGCCCAGGTAATTTTGTGGCAATCAGGCGTGCGGCCATGTATCATGACCTAACGACCCACGCATTAAGTGCAGGAAATACATGGCGACACTGTATATATGACTAAACAACTATTCTAAAATGAATTGATATTCCATGAATATATCAATCTAATATAATTGTCTCCCAATTTGTCAGGTGTCGTTGGCGGAATGCACAGTGAGGCCACAGTGGCGGCTGCAGACTTGTTGAACGAACTGCGCATGCCCCAAATCAGCTACGGAGCACAGAGTTTGCGC
>OZ012691.1:9052805-9055892 GCA_963942565.1 Maea johnstoni | reverse complement strand
TATTATTGTTATTATTATTATTATTATTATTATTATTATTATTATTATTATTGGCTGCATAAATCTTGATAATAACAATGATAATAATAATAATAATAATATATATTATATATATATATATATATATTTATATTATATATATATATATATATATATATCAAAACTATACCCTAATTTCATGACCTTTCCCAAAATTGCAAAAATATGGCTTACAATTTAAGCCTATATTGTAAACAACCGCCCCTCGATATAATTTGACCATTGCTCACCTATTAATGTACACGGGTTATCATAGATTACGCGGACTAAAGTACCTCCAGCATTACCGTAGATATGTGTTGGCCGAAAGCGCCATCTAATGGTCTGAATGTTAACTAGAATGACTCGTCAAATACTAATGCTCGAACCTGTTAAAGCACTTACCTGTGCAAATGCGCCCTCTATCAACGGAGGAAAGAACTTGGTTTGGAGAACAGGCATGTTTTAATTGTACACATAACACGTATGCCGAAGCTGGGGAAATATGAAGTCACTCTGTTCGCCTAAAATATTCTATCCTCAATTTGAGAACCTAGAAGTGCCTGCCATTTCGGTTAGGTTGGCTATGAGTCTTTCTTTCAGACCCGTCAGCAAAGTGACGATTTGCCAAAGACTGATATATATCAGCCCACTTAAAATGGCAAAAGCACACCATTTCCCCAAATCCCTAAAAAGACCCTCTCTATAACCATAAGCTATAAAACACTGTCTTATATATAGTATTAAAAAACATTATTTCCTGCGAGTTTTGGAGGTTCGCCTAACTATTGTTGCCAACGACGCGAGGGTGATCAATATTCTTTTGTATTAGACATCCTGTATATGATCCTTCAATATCTACTCATGCAACTGCTTTCTTAAGCTGTGAGATCAATAAGAAATACGTGGATACTAATCAGTACACAGATATTGATAGATTTTTCACCATCCTCATATTGCAAGCTTACAATGAAACCAGGCATTAGGTACTGTCCACGGGTATCAGGCTGGGAACTTTCCTATCTTGTTTTTTGTGGAGGTTCCTCCTGAGTAACTTGTTATTCATAAAACAGGATATTTCTAATAATAAAAAGTATATATTATATAATATTATACATTTATGTTTTAGTGGTAATCTCCCATTACTCCATGTGGTAAACCTTGCACGGGGCACACATTGTGGTGTGCAATAGGAGTTGGCACCTCCAGGGGAAATCTAAGCTGGTGGGCACCCTGATCGCCTTATAAAAGAAGGGGCATGTGTGGATCTGTCTATGATACCCTGCCTCTGAAATATCCCTTGGTCCTGTTTTGTTTTCTAAAGGCTCTGACTTGCTAATATCTATCTACAAGAACAATTTTGCTTGTAGAATACTTTTATTACATTTCGTGAAAATTGCGTATTACGTTATGCGTAGGTATTACATTTCGTGAAAATTTCGTAGAACACTATGCGTAGGTATCACATTTCGCAACGTTTTTTTATTACGTTTCATGCAGGTATTACATTTCGCAACCATTTGTTATTACATTATGCGTAGGTATTACATTTCGCAAACGATTTTGTATTACGTTATGCGTAGATATTACATTCGCAACGTTTATTACATTATGCGTTTTAACAGACGACCTTTTAATGTGTTATGGCACTGAATGATCTTAAGGGGGCTCGGGACCTTCGCACCTTTAGAAAGGGTGTCTTTTGTTTTTTTGATATGTGATAGCTGAAAAGGTTTGCTACTTATTCCTTTGAACTAGAACTCTCAACTAGAACTACAAATGACAAAAAAAGGAGTTTTTTAAAAAGCTTTCTACTAGAGGCCAGATATCCTGAGTCACCAGCTGTGATGCTTATCTAAACCCATAATGGCCTTTCCTTATCTGATCTCTCCTGGGAGGTGTGCTATACTGGCTGATTGACGCAGACTGGGGGCCAGGTCCAGAATGTGTATTCAAATGGAAGTATCCTGTTTACCCAGGAAACAGGCACCAAGCAGCTATGAGTGGTCAATTCCATTGCAATTAGGGTATTGAATAAAAGGTGTGATTTTTGTGCATCAGCTGTCTGGCTTTACAGTTGCAGGTCAGACAGGTGAGGTAAAATCAATCAAATGCTCCAGAAATATTCTGGTGTGTGTCAGGTAGGGGCAGGATGTTTAGGATGCATGTTACCTAGGTGAACAGGGTTTCCTGTAGAGATATTATGTTGTGTGTCTGGTAGGGGCAGGATGTTTAGGATGCATGTTACCTAGGTGAACAGGGTTTCCTTGTAGAGATTAAGGGTTAGGAGAGAACATTCAGATGGGGACCCCAGGACAGTGCAGAGTCTGAATGTTTCCTTACAATGAGAGGTAGCTCCAGAAGGAAGAGAAAGAGGAAGAGGGCCTTCAGGAAGCTGCAGTGTGTGCATACTGCCTTGATGGAAAGTTAGAACTATGGCAAGACAGTAGAAGGCGACAAGGACTCCAATAAGCCCTATTTTGGAGATACTCAAATGAGGATTGTAATGGGAAAGAGAACAGACTTTCGCTAGAAGTGACAAAAATGGACGATTTATGCTATAAACATACAATCAGTTCTAGCAGGACGACTGTGTGGAAATGGACATAATGCACTTCAAAAGTTCAGTGCAGCAATGGATCTACCTTCTCCAGTTGCCCCAAAAATTTCAAGAAGCATGAGGTATCTATTCCCCATATCTTTTTATCAGAGAAAACCAACACAGAGAAACCCTAATTAAACCCTACATGCCTGTGTCTTCCCAAACCACCTTTGCTATTTTGGTTTTATCTCAGTGATCAGAGGAAATTTCAGAAAAATACTTGAAGAGGATACTTTAATCAGATCCTTACGAAGTCCCCAAATGTTATGGTGATTTATTTTACCTACAGTTATACTCTGTTGATCAGCATCTAGTTAACAACTCTCCTCCAAATTTTTAGTTATTTCAATAATTATTCTATTTCAGTTAATCCTTGTCATGCTAGACACCATATGGGAGAACCTATCCCTGGGACAGGGATATTGTGGGTCTACCCACCAAATCAGAGGATTTCATAGATTTCTATT
>OZ012691.1:9000305-9047805 GCA_963942565.1 Maea johnstoni | reverse complement strand
CCCAAACAGAAGGGTGTAGGTGATCTTCCTGAATCCTATGCATCTGTTCCTCCTATCACACTCAGTACACAGGATCTGCAGGCCCCTGCCTATGGCCCAGTCAGGCCGGCAACAAACACATTTTCTACATCAAAGCAATCAGAATATGAGTGGCTAGAAGTGGTGCAAGACCTTCTGAAAAAAGAGGAGTTGGAAGAAGAAGACTACATCACATGGTCTGCATATTTTGCCTCTATGCAGCCACCATCCATTCGGCCACTCGCCATCACAGCATTACTACCCATGTTTCATGAGAATGCACATACACAAGCCATGATTCTCCATTCTATGAAGATAATCAAGGATGCTGTCAATCATCTCAACCCATGGCAGACACCAGTTATTGCTATGGATCAGCCCTTATATGCCATAGCAAAACACATTCAGTGGAAGCTTGCTGGTCCATACAGAGAGGATCAGTACATTGTCATGATGGGGGGCTTACACATAGAAATGGGAGCTCTACGACTGATTGGTGATTGGCTTGAAAACAGTGGGTGGACCAGTGCTCTGGTGCAGGCCGACATCACTACTGCAGGCAAGGCTGATGCAATGCTGAAGGCAAGCCATGTCAACCGTACCAGATATGCTCATCAAGTCACAGCATGTGCATTGTATGCTCTGATGAGGAGTGCGTACCAGATTCACATGACATCACCGAGTCTGGATCAGACACCTTCAGAATTTTCAACCTGGTGTTATAGTCAATCTCAAATCCACCCACAGTTCAAGTACTGGTCCACTGTCCTGGATTTGGAACTCTTGGTCATGTTGTTCATAAAGTCACTCCGCGAAGGAAACTTTCATAACTATGTCCAAACACTTGACCAACTGGCACCCTGGATGTTCACCCTTGATCATAGTCATTATGCACGGTGGCTACCAGTACATATACGTGACATGAATATCCTGAAAGACAAGCACCCAGACATCTACCAACAATTTCAGGAGGGGAGGTTTGTAGTTCAGAAGGCCAATCATGTTTTCTCACTCATTGCCCTGGACCAGAATCATGAGCAGGAAAATGAGTCTGTGAAGGGAGATGGAGGAGCAATTGGCCTTACCGAAGATCCTGCTGCCCTTAGACGCTGGATGATATCAGGACCAGAGATAGCTCGCACAGTGAAGGAGTTTGAAACCTCATTCCTCTCCTGCCAAGATGATGATATCCGTCACCATGAGCAAGTGCCAGCAGTCCAGCGTACATTTGCCAAAGATGTGAAGTCCCTCATTCATGTTATTGAAGAAATGGGTAGCCCATTTCTGGAGGACAGTGCTGACTTGTTAGCACTTGATACAAAGGACATCATGCCAGAATCTGTGACTACTGCCGTAAAGAATGCTCAAGAAATAGGACAATCACAGTATGACATGTATGTCAAGGAGCGCTTAGAAAGTGACACTAAAGCCATCTCAGACACCATTCATAAAAACAAGCTACCCCTGTTTGGCAATCCTCCAAAACAGAAATCAAAAGTGAAAACTCAAGTGTCTTCCCTGAAGAGAGACTGCAATCTGTTTTCGCGATTGTACATCTCATGCCAGGTGAGAGACGGTCACTTGCAGGAATTTTTCAAGCATGAAAATCAACCCACACCACCTTCCTTGGCATCTATGGGGAAAATCAGAGTTGGACAGAAGTCTGAATTACTCCCTTGCTTTGGGCAGCACACAGTACCAGAATCACCTGAAGTTGACATGAAAGTATTAGATGGTGCAGCAGTGGTAAACATGTTACCACCAAAACTCTGTAAAACATTTGATGACTACGCCAAGACAGTTTTCCTGCCCTACATTCTGGCCCAAGTCCAAAATGTGAAATGACTGGATATTGTCTGGGATCGCTATATTGACAATAGTTTGAAGCAGAGCACCAGAGAAAACCGTGGTGAAGGTGTGCGCAATAGGGTTACGGCCAATGCAACAACTCCAGGCAACTGGCAGAGTTTTCTGCGCTCAGATGCCAACAAAAGTGAACTCTTCACCTTTCTTGCAGAGCATTTGCAATCCCTCAATATAGAAGGAAAGGTTTTAGTCAGCTCTTGCAATGAAGATGCTATCAGCTCAACACCCATAGACAAAGCTGGTATAGCACCATGCAATCAGGAGGAGGCTGACACAAGAATATTTCTGCATGTGGCGCCTGCTGCTAAACAAGGTCTCACAAGGGCTATGGTACGCACTGTGGATACAGACGTGATTGTGCTTGCAGTAGCAAGCATGCAGAAAATGCAGAACTTAAGTGAACTGTGGATGGCTTTTGGCACAGGGAAGAACTTCAGATTCATACCCTGTCATACTATTGCAAGCAGCCTTGGTGAGGAATCATGTAAAGCCCTTCCATTCTTCCATGCATTCACTGGGTGCGATACGGTTTCTGCATTCTCCGGAGTAGGCAAAAAAACTGCATAGGAGACATGGAGAGCATTTCCTCAAGTGACACCAGCTTTAACCAATCTATCCAGCAAGCCTGAGACCATTTCTTCACAAGATTCTGCACTTATTGAAAGATTCACTGTGTTGCTCTACAGCCGCACTTGCCCCTGCAGTGAGGTGAACCAGGCGCGTCAGGCTCTATTTACTCAAGGCAATAGAACAATTGAGAGAATTCCCCCAACCAAGGCTGCCTTAGAGCAACATATCAGAAGAGCAGCATATCAGGCTGGTTATGTATGGGAACAAACCTGTGTTGCACAGCAAGAACTTCCTAGCCCATCAGACTGGGGGTGGCAGTTTGTCGCAGGAGGTTGGACCCCAATATGGAGTCTGTTACCAGAGGCAGCCAAGGCATGTCATGAACTGATTCACTGCAAATGCAAGAAAGCTGGCAGAGGATTATGCAAGTGCTCCAAGGCAAACCTGAGTTGTACTGCCCTATGCTTCTGTGCAGGCAGCTGTCAGCAGCCACCAAATATCTAACAAAGTGGCGCTATCGGTATTGACATTCAGAGGCATAACCATCATTTTATCTGTTTTTCAAGAGATGTGCAGTTTTCATCAATCTCTCAGAGGTCAGATACATATGAATGATATATACAGGTATGCCACACACTCCAAAATTTATTTCCCTAAAAGTATTTAATGATTTTTTCATCAAAATTCTATTGGATTTGAACGTAAACCCTATATATTGAAAGTTTGGCATATTTGACCTTCGTTTGACCTTTAAAGGACCCCTGGAGGTCACATAAGTGACAAATATTGTTTTGTAATAAATCTTCATTACTTAATTCATTGATTGCTATTGTTTAATGTAATCTTAAAACTGGAGATATGGTCTGGAAATAGAATTTTGAATTTTAGGCTTCTGATTGGTCGGCTATTTTTAGATCTGGAATTTTAGGGAATACGGGCTCCGACCAGCTGGGGTCTCATCTTTATATTATTGTCCATGTCGAAAAGTACCTACATACCAATTTTGGTGCTTTTAACCCAAAGTGAACGATTTTTCACCTTATCCGCTGGACTAATATATATATATATATATATATATATATATATATATATATATATATATATATATATATATATATATATATATATATATATATATATATACACATATATATATATATATATATATATATGTATATATATATATATATATATATATATGTATATATATATATATGTATATATATATATATATATATATATATATATATATATATATATATATATATATATATATATATATATATAAATATATATATATATATATATATATATATATATATATATATATATATATATATATATATATATATATATATATATATATATATATATATATACACACACACACACATGTATGTGACTAATCATAAGATGCACCCACAATCATTTAAAATAATGTTACAGCATTAAGTCTAATTGATTCAGCTATCAGGTTTACTGGCCCGAAGAGGAAACGAGAAGCTGTGCACACGTACCACCAACATGGTATCGATTTACCGCAAAGTATAAAAGGATACTAACGTAATCGAAACACACAAACAGGAATTAAAGAAAAACTTACATACGTGAACCAGAGCGGGGTGTACCCGTAAAGCAGTTAAGATAGCAGTAAAGCATTTAACACAAAAAACTAAATTCTGAAGAACAAAAAACAGGCATAAAAGATTAAATTATTACACCATAATTACAGCAACAGGGTTTTGAATGATCTGGTCAATGGGGTAGACTATTCTAATTAGATGAATTCCTAACCGGAGTCAAATTCATATAGAAGGCGATACATACTAATGTGATCGTCTTCATAAATGGGGCATTGCATTACAATGTGTTACACATTTTCTACTGCATACATATTGCAATCAGTGCAGACCCTGTTGCTGGGTGTGGGACCTTTTAATCTCACATCATCACATTTGAGTTTACTTGTGTGACATATTAATTTCGCCATCTTTTCACACATCCTATTTAGCTTTGGATAAACGTCAGCCAATTTCCACCACGACATATTTCTGGTATGACTCATAATACAACACAGAAGGTCATTTTCTTTATGGATTATATTTGTCGAGTCCAAGTACATGTCCCCTTATTGCCAGACCTTTTTCCATACACGTTTCCAGCAATTGCCATACTACCATTTGGCATACCAGCCACCAAATCTATAAGACCTATTATTTTGTCCGCAATTAGCATATCAAGAGTAGGACTTCGGTACTTTTTATCCTTGTTCACATCGTTCATGAAATCAGCGGCTCTCCTACAGAATAACATTTTAATATAACTGGTATCATTCAGCCTGAGTATTGATAGGGCAGAAAGGAATATGTTGGACTACATAGAAAAAGAATTACAATTTGTCTTTCTCATTCACAGTGACAAATCTAAGTCGCACCATTTTTAGGACATGCCATGTTTTATTTTTTCTTTGCAGGCATTAGGATTGCTGATAGTAACATCCGCCCTCATCCCCGGGTCTGACATTGGTAAATATTACATCTATAACTTTATTTGATATCAAAGTGTTTCGTTTTTAAGATTACAATAGTAGTAGTAGTAGTAGTAGTAGTAGTAGTAGTAGTAGTAGTAGTAGTAGCAGTACTAGTGCACATTGTAAGATATCAGCTCTCCCCTAAAGTACACTCAGACAGTATTTGGGTGTAGTTGGGTTATCCAGCCAGAACATAGGAAATGGGGCACCGTACCCAAATAGAAGGAACCTTCTAAACAAGACACTCAACGCTTAAAACATGCTAGTGAGGTAGGCATTTATCTTTTGTTTTCATGCTGTGGCAAGCATGGTATTGAATGTCACGTTGATTTCAATGGTAAATAGAAATGGCCTCTCTTCTGCAGTGACCACTAAGCAGAGAAGGCAACAATATCATCTTCCTCATATGTTTCATTAATATTCTGTATGTTTCTGCAAGGTTTTGTATTCATTAATGCACTCGTATAAAACCTTTTTTCCACATATATATTTTAGGAAAAAGAATGCCACAATGGTCCTTAAGTATTGAGTTAGATTACTAATGGGCTGCTGGCTGATCATGAGGGCCTGGGAACACTTAGAGATGATAGGACAATGTCTTGACATGTTATCATATTGCCACACAGTGCAGTTTTGGAAATAAATGACACAGCTCCTTCCAAAAAAACACACAAAAAACACAGCCTTGAGTTTTCAAATTTTCCAACTTGATCTGTTACTTTACGAAGTACATGATATTTATCTATATTTTAGACATTGATGCTGTTATGATTAAAAGTTAAAAGAGCATCAAACACATGTTTGAACAAATGGCTGATATGTATATATTTTCTCTCCTTTCATTACTTTGTAATAAAAGCACCCTGGAGAACACTAGGATGCTTCAGAGATACCACGACCCGAGCAATTCCATTCTTGGAGGGAAATAGCCCATTCCTGGATGGCACTGGCTGGTACAGATCTGACGCGATCACCAAGTGTTACAAAGCAGCCGCTTCTCATGGATACAAGTGCTTTGCTCTTCAGAATGGGGGAGTGTGCTCATCCGGTGCCGACGCCTGCAGTACATATGCCGTATATGGAACATCAATCGGTTGCCCACCTGATGGCGAAGGTGGTCCCTGGGCCAATCAGGTTTACGAAATACAAGGTAATTGTGAATTGCACCCTTTGGCAACCTATCATATTTTGTGACCGCAGAGAACCTCACATAGCACAGTACGGTTTGTGTATGTATGTATGTATATTTATTGACTATGGCCCTCGCCATAAAGTAATCATATATAATACAAAACTAATAATAAGTACAAACAAATATAACAAATGAATAATGTACAAGTTGTGCAAAAAAATGCATGAGCTTACAAACTTGTGAGATCATTGAATACAAATTGAATTGCTCAAAAGAAAACTGGTAGTAAGTGACATATCATTATCAAACTGATTGAAATATCAACCAAACCCATGAGGGGTTAGGAAGCAGGAGTGTAAATAACTAAAGGATAGAGCTACCTTTCCATGGATGGGCAGGAAAACTCCACCAATGATTCAATTTGTCGCCGCCAATATTATTTATTTCATGCAATATGAACCAGGAGCCCTGTAAGTTGGTAACCTGAATTCCCGTTTCTCTTAGGTTTGTAGTTTCGAAACATCCACGTTGTCGTATTGATTTAGAGCATGTAAATACTGAAACTTACAAAAAAAATCATATGCCTATTAAATGATTACATAGTATTAAGTACTTTCTGGAGGAGAAGTAAGAACAAGGTTATATCTGCTAAATCCACGAAATGTAATGAAGTCCCCTTGTATTACCTTAAATAGTGTAATAGTACCAGTTCGTAATGAACATGAATATGTCTGCACATGTATCAAAAGGTATCTAGTCTGCAAATTACCACCTTAGAAACATTGGAAAAATAAGAAAAATTCTCAATACTGATACAACCAAGAGTGCCATTGTCTCACTGGTGACATCACGCCTTGACTATTGTAATGAACTTCTCCGTGGAATCACGGATGAGCTACTATGCAAGCTCCAGAAAATCCAAAACAATGCCGCTAGAGTGGTTAGTGGCTCCAAAAAGTATGATCACATTACAACAGTTCTAAAAGATCTCCACTAGCTGCCCATCAGGAAAAGGGTTGGGTTCAGGATTCTGATTTTGACTTCCAAATGCATACACGGATGTGCCCCTCTATACTTGAGGGAACTGTTAGTCAAACAAGCCAATACAAGGACTCGAAGATCAAACACTATACGTATTACAGATACCACACATTAATCTGAAAAGGTTTGGTTACAGTATTCTGTGCCTATGCACCACGCCTTTGGAATTAGCTCCCTAACCACATCAATGCTGCTGATAGTGTGCAAAACTTCAGGAAACAGTTGGAAACATTGCTATTTCGAAAGTTTATTCGACTATATGGACCATGAACATTTATCCACTGACTATTCTTTAAAGCGCTTTTGAATATTATAGGTGGAAAGGGCGCTATATCAAATGTCAATTATTTTTATTATTATTATTATTATCATTATTATTATTATTATCATTATTATTATTATTCAAATGAAGAACAATTCATAGTGAGCGTCTAATAACGGCCTTGCTACTGACTAATAGCTATTTCTAATCACAGATGCAGTTAGAATTCTGCTTGGGGCTATTGAGATCGTTTGCATTAAGTTAATGCAAGGCGCTTTTCTCTGCTATATTTACCTTAAATGTTAAGACAAACAGGTTTTCTCAATGGCATAATTATATTTGTCTCTTGTTTACTATACTTACAGAGGCATCCTTCAGGTCAAAGTTGTTTAAGATCAAGTTCAAGGGGATGAAAGCTACTGACCACGTGATCAGCGCAGAAGTTGCATGTGATCTTCCCCGATGTTCTCTGATGTGTACAATGACAAGTTCTTGTGGATCCTTCAATTTCAAAGATGACAACACCTGTGAGCTCATCCGTGGGGACAGCAACACGCTGCCAAACACCTTTATTCCTGAATATGGAACGGATTACTATAGCCTTCAGCAAGACTAGAGCAGTGTAATCCAAATCAAATATGGGTATTTTGCAATAGTTTGTGTAAACGTTAAACGAAATCTGATAGAATACACGAAATTCTGCTCAATTTTCCAAATTCGTTTTTCGAAA
Source organism: Maea johnstoni (assembly GCA_963942565.1). NCBI lineage: Eukaryota > Metazoa > Annelida > Polychaeta > Spionida > Magelonidae > Maea > Maea johnstoni. The sequence goes on along the minus strand of OZ012691.1, from coordinate 9,039,656 downwards.
GAATAGTATTTCTTATCCAGATACCTGTATGATTAGTCCAAGGTCTCATATGCTGAAAGATTTGAGTTTTGAGTTTAAGTCCTGCTTAAGACATGTGAGAAAGATGCCTACAAATTTCCGCCAAGATTTTGTGGATTACTCTACTAATTATGATCTAACCTCTTAGAAAAAATGGCGATGAAATATCAGTTATGGTGGAATGAGGCCATGTTTACAAGTGATAGAACCTAAGCATATATGCTGAACCCATGTTCATTTTATGCGGTGGTGTGGCTTCTCATTGAAAACTTCAAAAATATTTCTGTTAAGTTGTGTATCTGTTCAAGGAAAATAGAACGGTTGACCAAACTATATTTTATAAGTTAATGACAATGTGAATGTTTTTCATCTGATTGGAATCATCTTACAACTCAAACACATTTTATTATAGTAATGTATTGTTCAGATTATATCCTTCCAGAAGCCTTACTCTGATCTACCAATAACCTAATAAATACCTGTAATAATACAATGGAATATTGTTTGTCATTTTATCTTTAAAATATCACGTGAGTATGTGCCAATTAGAACCTCAATTGTTATTCCTTCCTGGCACTAATAAGTTTCACTATGTAGGATAGATACGTATTCATAGGGTATAATATTTTCTTGTTGATCTCTAATCTGTCAAATAGTAGGTTTTGTTTCTACTAACTCTGTAGCTGTGATAAATGTTTAGTTACTCTTAATATAGTAGGATTCACCACGGTATTTGTTAACATCTAACAAAGGAAAGAATATAGTTCCAAGTAGTGTCCACATAAGACGAATGCCAAAGCCGAGAAAACCTTCACTTAATTTGCTTTGTTCCATGTTCAAATTTAAGAACCTAGGAGTTCCTAAAGATTTGGTTGTGTGTCTGTGTGGCTTCCCCTTAGTCCACTTATAAAGAGTTACTATTGGTCTGGAAATCTCATACTGGCTGACCCAATAGAAGAAACTGATATAGTTGAAACGAGGTATTAACTTGTCCTTTTATTGACAGTATCTAGATAGACTCTTTTGAATTGTCTCCTGGACCCATGAAAAGCATTACTCCAATCGAGATGACACAACAAAAGAGGACAGAAAACACACACTACCATACCTGACACGTGAAATATGCAAACGAACAAAACTTTCCCATCTTAAATACAGTCTTATTCCATAAAGCATAAACCAGTTTGAGAAGACATGATATTCATCACCATGAGCACAATTGACAAACACAATGAAGATTTAAGAAATAAATTTAAATGTGCGACACTGTCATATATAATACTCCAAGCTATCATTTTACATTTTGCCTTTCAATATATAACATTTGGAAACATTAAAGATATATTCCTCTTGAAATTTAAAATAATAATTTCAATTTTTAAAAGAAATTTCCACCATCAAAACACAATACATTTTGAATTGTGCGTGATAATTACCACAATTACAACCAAAAAGTGTAAAATCAACCTATGGACGAATATAGTGAACGCATTTTGCGCTTTGTAATTATATATTGTATTCAGAAAATAAATGTAAATCAGTTACCATAACCTTTGACTAAAGTGACTGTACTTGAATCTCCGGGATATGGGACTTTTGTTTTTACATTGTAGTTACTAACTGCGCAGACTACAAACAAGGCAAGTTAGTCACACAAATTACCGATAGAAGTCAGCAGTGACTTTAACAAAAGCAAAAGGCTAACCATCCGCCTTTGGTAGAAATAAAACAAAAGACACACTTTTCAAAAGATTTTGTTTTTCTTGGAAAATTTCAATATATGAAATTGATTCCCAACCACCTCAGTAGTTAATAAACATATTACTTTACTAATAACGTTATAAAATTTATCCATAGTTGGATTACTTTGTTTGCGTGTAATCAATTTCAAAATCTACGCTTCTATATATGGTTAAGTTTGACAAGCACCCACAAGATGTTGATTGAAAAACCTTTGCAGTTTTTACGAAATGCTGAACGGCTAGGCGAATAGCATTTAAATAGCTGGTTATTGCTATTCTATTTTTTTGTTTAGTGTGTGGTTTTGTTACGTTTCCGAAAAAAAGCAATTGTTACAGCAAAATACTTATAACATAGTTTCTCATCTGTATTGTGCGTGATATTTCAGGCAATAGTGTAATTGCTAGTGCTTAAAGAATAACGAGCATAAAAACACAGTTTGATTCCGATTTATAATATACACAGATTATCATTATCTATTTTCACACTCATACACACACACACACACATATATATATATATATATATATATATATATATATATTTATACATATATATATATATATATATATATATATATACATATATATACATATGTATATATAAATATATATATATATATATATATATGTATATATATATATATATATATATATATATATATATATATATATATATATATATATATATATATATATATATATATATATGTGTGTGTGTGTGTATGTGTGTGTGTGTGTGTATGTGTATATCTAGCATTATCCCATAGCATTATCCTATTCTAAGCATAGTCATAAGCAACAATTTATATGAACACATTTGGAATTTTGTTGGTGTCATTCAAAGTTATTTTTGCAGTACTAATACCTTCCTAGGCACAGGCACTCTGTATTGTGATAGCTCTTATAATCATAATATTAATCAATATCTTAGAGCATGTATCATATATCTTAATGATCATATGGCAGAGAATGTTTTAGGGGATTAGCTCTAGAATTGAACAACATCTTTGAAATATAAAAAGTTTGAGTGAAACCTACTGATGTGAACACCCCCTACTGTGAAAACAATCTCTGATTCCCATTTCTTACTAATAAAATAAGATGAACCTCTGATAGTGATGTGAAAACCTTCTTATGTGAATACTTTTGCTCTTGACAGGATGTGTTTACATCTTTAAGGTTTCAATGTTTAGTAATAGAAGCATCCATTTTCTAATTGCCAAATAACTTGATGCACCAACTCAAGTAAGGAGCTTCTGAATTGAACTTGTAGCTTTTGATATTGTTATGTGCCATTTACAAGTCTACTCAAACGGTATGGATGTACAATGTGTATCACTAGAATCATATTATGCTTGGATCTTTGAGGATACAGGAATGCATTGGTCTTTCAATTAGACACCTATGTTCTGATATTAATCATTAGAGTGTAATTTACATCACAGCCAGGAGACGTGTAAACATCTTCTTGATGCATATGGAAAGGTCTGAATTGGGAAGGGAATGATAATTGGCGTGCTCTTTTGAGGGATATTTGAAAAAGAGGCCAGTATATTTCAGCCCACTTAAAATGGTTAAACCACATACCTTTCCAAATTCCTAAAAACACAATGTCTATATCTACAAGCTATCAACACTTTCTCATACTATCAGAATATACATACTATTTTCTGCATGTATTTGGGGGTTTGCCTGATAATCATTACGCACTAAATGCCGTGGCAGCCTGGGTATGATATATGACTGCAGGCACCATTGCCACCCAGTTTCCTAGGCAGGAGCGCATGGATTACCTGACAACTGAAAAGAGATTTGATTTGGAAGGTGCGTGTGTTATGTTTGTGTGTGGCTAATCTTTTGATATGTAATCCATAGGTGTTTGAGCAACGAGACACTCAAACTTGATTGAGGAATTAGATATCTGCACTGCAGTGCTGCCATACAGGCGGAAAAGAGGAAGGGTGATCGATATTTTTTTGTATTACACATCCTGCATGTGTTCCTTCAATACCTACTCGTGTGACTGCTTTCGTAAGCTCTGAGATCAATGAGACATAACAAATAATTCTTACTAGTACTTACGTATTGATAGATCTGTCACCAATCTCTTAGTACAAGGTTATACTAAAACCAGGTACTAGGTACTGTCCATTGGTATTAGGCTGAGAACTCAACCCAAAAGGGATTGCTGACACTCTGAATGTGAATGTGGTAATGAGTGCATACTTTTGGATTTAAACTACCTCAATCCAATTAGCCTTGCTTCCCTATTTGTCAGCTGAATGACTTTGACGTCGAATCCACATTGATTAAGCCCAAACAGAAACTGTCTGTAGACCTGTTTATGCACAATACTAATTCCATTGATTAAGCTATTTTTACTAGCCCAAACAGAAGCACAAAACACTTACAGCTCAAATTCAATCGATTGCACTTCCTTCCAAACAAGACTGTATTGTTTATCTGTAAGTGAAATACTAATTTGTGAGCAGGTCGTCATTGTGGGCACCATTCCAAATACCACACTAATAATCACCATCAACTAACTGGTACTGCTCATTCCACCCCCTGTGCCCTCGAGACCAGCTTCTATTAACTCACTACAAGAGAGAGAGAGAGAGAGAGAGAGAGAGAGAGAGAGAGAGAGAGAGAGAGAGAGAGAGAGAGAGAGAGAGAGAGAGAGAGAGAGGGCAAATCCAAACACCAATACAGCTGTTATGGCGATGTTATTGTTCAGGCTCTACAAGGTAAGGTACTCACATCATGCTTCAAATAATCCTTCTATGTTAACTTAGCTTTCAACAATGTAACAAAGTCATTCTTTGAAAGACGAATTATCATTTTATTCACTGTTAACTGGGGTAAAACATTATTTCCTTTCTTTAAAATCCTTGTGTTATGCTGAACAATTTACCATCAAAAGTAAGGGGTCCTCATAAACTTAACACTTTCTGTTGGAAAAGTTTTAGTAATTGCATTTCTCAAAATAACGACATTACCTCTCCATTTACGTACACAATTTAGTGAGCAAGTGTAAATAAAGTTTAATATGAAGATCTGTTTACACATAATTGTATTTAGAAATACGGGTTATACATCTGATATGTTATCGATGAGTGTTTGTGCAACCAGGCTTCTGGCATACGTCCGGTCAACTAGTGCAGGAAATAAAAGTGAAAGGTAAAATAGTAAAAAATAAAAGTTTGCTTAGTTCCATTCATAGATTTTTTGATTATGTATAGGCGTTTTTTTGTTAAAACTGATTGATTGATTGTAAAATATTTATCTCCAACTGTTTTCACTTTATCATATAAAGTGTAGTTGGTGAATACATTCCTCTTTATTCTTGTTAAAGAACCGCTTATTTAACACAAACTGCTTATGTAATGAACAACTCTGCTTATGTAATGATAGACCAAATTTTGAAAGAAAAACAGTTTTGTCATAAGCCTGCAATTTGCAAATAAAGGGCCTTTGATTAATTTACTGTGCATTATTTTTTTGAGACTCCATTTCTTTGCAGTCCAGAGTTTTTCCTTTTTTGTTCTTTTATTAATTCTGCGATTTCACATTTTTTCCTTATCATTTCAAGTATAACTATTTCCAGTTTTAAGTTCTTCACCTTATAATCTTTTCTGCAATGATATTTTGTTTTATTTTAAATTTTTATCTCTTCTTTGTCCTTAACAGTTTGACATATTGTGTTTATATTGACGGGGATGGTTAGTTGGGATGTCCATGCGAGATTTGATTTTGATGATTTTATGGACAAGTTCGAAGGTCGTGGTCACTGTGAAAATCTGATCTATGATTTCTCTACAACCAGTTGGCAATTGACAGGGATAGTTACTTCCGATTCTACTGTGCTTAGATTTTGATGACCCTTGGGTTGAAGTCAATGTCACATAGGAAATTTTGTACCTGCAATATCTCTGCAACCTTTTGGCCAATTTCATTCTTATTGACAGAGATGATTGCTTAAGGACTTCTTCTTCTTCTCCTTTCCCATGCGACAGGTCAAAGGTAAAGGTCGTAAAGTATAAAGGGAGACATTCATATTATTGTGAATACTGCTATTCTAGTTTATCTGTAACAATAGCATCATGGAAACTTTATATAATACGTTTGTCTGTCAATTCATTTGTGCTTTTATGATTTGTCAGTTAGTGACGTATTACAAAATATTTCTTTTGTATTTATATATTTCTGAATAATGAAATGTGATAGGCAGCAAATTGAAGCCACTTTTACTGTTGTGGAGCGCTGTTTTGACATATTTCGTAAACCTTGAACACAGAATATTCACAGAGCAATATTTCAGAGTAGTATGAAAGAGTCTGTCACACACAATGTTTGTGAGTATGCTGACATAGACCCAAATGTAATTGAACCAAGGTTCTTGAACCTTCCCCCCCCTATGTATTCACATCATTTCAAAGAATATCTTTACTTACACAATGTAAGTTAAAGAAATCGCTAGTCATCAATCATTGTTTTGTTTTGAAGAGGGCTGAATTCATCCTAATACTATAACATTTTACTAATAGGTCCATTTCAGCGCCTTCTATTTTTTTCTGTACAGTATTAACAACAGATTTTTACGACATACCATCTTGTGTGCACCAAGATTAACCTTTATTTCTTTACCCTTTCATCATTCAAAACACTTCAATTCTGAATAAACAACCAGTAATTATAAAGCATATAAAGTTTTTCTTGCACTTCTAATTCAGGTAAGTATTGCAAAAGATTTCACATTGATTTGCATGAATTCTCATTAATTAGTGCATAATATGTGTACTTGTCCATGTTGATTCATTCAGGATTCATTCTAAGACACTCATGAGTCCACACAGGAAAATGCAAATATTGCGCTCACTGTTCATGGCACAGTTGCCTATGTTTGAATACTCCAAACATGCATGACTTTTCACACAAATAGCCATGAATTATCTGTTACCCAAATATTGATGTTGTGCGAAATTCAAAACTGATATTGATATAATGTGCACACACATGTCCATCTGGAGCCACTTGAGTCCTCGCGAACCGACATTAATTGGAAATCTGTTATATTTTCGCATGGACTCATGCCATTTTCATAAGTGGATTCTCACGGAATCTCATGTTAATGAAACAGGGGAAGAAAGTTTGGCTATCTGGCTACAGAACCACCGACAGATTCAGTAGGGGTGTCATTGATATGGGCATATCGATATATCGATAACTCTCCTTAAACAATACAGCCTGCTTTCACTTGTCAATACGTATCGCAATGTATCGAAATATCAAAAACATGAAAATGGACATTTAGAGAAGAAATTGAGGGCTGAATATTGCTGGTTTTGCTGGTCACATACTTTCTAAAAGCAATTCTCTACATGGTCATGCCTCACTTGTTGCATTCCAAGAAGAAGCAATACAATGAGATAGGGCCCTTATAAAATGGTGAAAAACCAGCAAAAATGCTTCATGATTTTCCATCTTGGCATAGATAGCATTTATATGGATATATCAATGCATCGTATCGAAATGATCGAAATCAAAAACAATTTATCAATATATCGAATCGAGAAAATTTCTAAACAATGACATTCCTAAGATTCAGTAGGTATGGCCTCCTCCTAATTGGCTATAAGCATGTGCGGTTAAAAGCATGAGACCGTTTTTTTCAGAGTCCGTCCGGCCATCTGGAAAGTTGTCTGACGGTGTTTGAATGCATCTTTGGTTGTTTGGTCATGTGTTTGGTGATGCTTGGAAAGATATTTGGTGGTGTATGATTGCATCTCTGACTGTTTGGCAATATTTGGAAGGTTGTTGTTAAAGGTGCTGTTTGAATACATTTTTTGTTGTTTGTTAGAGCGTTAGTGATGCTTGGAAGGTTGTTTTATTGGTATTTGATAGATTCTCTGAGTGATCGGTAGAGTGTTTGGTAATACTTGGAAGGTTGTTTGGTAGTGTTTGAATGCTTTTTTGCTTGTTGGTAGAGTGTTTGGTGTTTCTTTGCAGGCATTAGGATTGCTGATAGTAACATCCGCCCTCATGCCTGAGTATGACCATGGTAAATACTACATCCATAATCTTATTTGATATCAAAGTGTTTCACAGTTAAGATTACATTATTATCAGTATTATCATTATTACCTTAATTATTACCATTATTATTATTATTATTATTATTATTATTGTCATTATTATTATTATTATTATTATTATTATTATTATTATTATTATTATTACTAGTAGTAGTAGTAGTAGTAGTAGTAGTAGTATAGTAGTAGTATTAGTATTAGTTGTAGTAGTAGTAGAAGTACTAGTACTACTAATATATACAAATAAATGTATATTGGGTCACCCATGGTTCTTAAAAAGTAGTAGTGGCAGCAGCAGTAGACGAAGCAGCAGCATCAGCAGCATTAGTAGTAGTAGTAGTAGTAGTAGTAGTAGTAGTAGTAGTAGTAGTAGTAGTAGTAGTAGTAGTAGTAGAAGTAGTAGTAGTAGTAGTAGTAGCAGTGATAATGAGGAAATGATATAACAAAGCATTTTTTCCATTACTAACGGTGCCGCAATATACTCATGTAGTTGTTGCATCGCAGATATCTGCTATGCATATCGTATTCGAATACTAGAACTCCGTTTGTGGTAAGGGCTGTTCCATTTAAAACGGGGGGGGGGGGGGGACGGAAGATAATTCAACACCCCCCCCCCCTACCTCCTGCCAGAAATCATATATAACCTAATGGGATAAAGTAATTTAGAATTCGGTCCCTACCCCCGTTCAAAAAACCTGCCGTTCCTCCCTACGAACACTTTTAAATGGAACATCCCTAAGTAAATTCAGCGAATACATCACGCAATCTTCACATCCATAATAAAATGGAATATCCTTCACAAGGTATGTTTTGGCATCAAACTGGTGCCTGATTTAATTTTTCTATTAAGGTGTTCTCTCAGTATGGAAATGGCGGCAAGAGTGCACTTTGCCAAACCAGGCAAAGCTATTGATACTATGCCAAATATCATGGAGGATGATGATGAGTAGCTTTATAGCAATACACTAAAAACGCATTCGTTTTTAAAAGTGAAATCAATCAAAACGTGTAGGGTAGGAGTTAAGAATGAAAAGTCATAAGATAAAGTTTTTGAAATGAATTCAAATAAAGGATTATAGGGGTTTGGATGATTTATGTACACACACACACACAAACACACACACACATATATATATATATATATATATATATATATATATATATATATATATATATATATATATATATATATATATATATATATATATATATATATATATATATGCATATGTATATATGTATATTTATACATTTGTTGTGGCAAGCATGGTATTGAATGTTATGTAAATTCCAATGAAGAAATAGATGGCTTAGTTTCTACTCTGACTACTAGGCAGAAAATGTAATAAAAGTCATATTCCTAAAAATGTGTCATTAATACTGCGTATTTATCTGATAAGCCTTGTTTTCATGAATACTGTCGAAGTGAACTCATCATATTCTATCCATGACCATTTTACGAAGATCATATGTATATCTTATGAGCGTTATAATTGTCCTTAAGTGCTACATGTATATAAATTTACTAATGAATGGACTGCTGACTGGTCTTTAAGGCCTATGGTTCACTCAGTGGTGATAGGACAATATGTAGACTTGTTCTCATATTGCCACACAATTCAGTTTTGGATATACATAACACTGCTCCATCCAAACTAACTACAGCCTTGAGTATTGTGATTTTCAAACTTGATCTACAATGCATTCCAAGGTAAAAAGAAGTTCATGATATTTATGGAAGATATACATTTATCAGGATATGATTAAAAGTTTAAAAGAAAATCAAACACATCTTTGAACAAATGGCCTATGTATATATTTTTTCTCCTTTCATTACTTTGTAATAAAAGCACCCTGGAGAACACTAGGATGCTTCAAGGATACCTCGACCCGAGCAATTCCTTCCTTGGAAGGAACTAGCCCGTTCCTGGATGGCGGAGCTAAGTTGAGATCTGATGCGCTGACCAAGTGTTACAAAGCAGCCGCTGCCTTCGGATACAAGTGCTTTGCTGTTCAAAATGGGGGACAGTGCTTTTCCAGTGACGACGCCTGCAATACATATGACGTACATGGAACATCAACCGGTTGCCGGCCTGACGGTGAAGGTGCTTTCTGGGCCAATCAGGTTTATGAAATACAAGGTAATTGTGAATTGCACCCTTTGGCAACCTATCATAATTTGTGACCGCAGAGAACCTCACATAGCACAGTACGGTTTGTGTATGTATGTATATTTATTGACTATGGCCCTCGCCATAAAGTAATCATATATAATACAAAAATAATAATAAGTACAAACAAAGATAACAAATGAATAATGTACAAGTTGTCCAAAAAAAAGCATGAGCTTACAAACTTGTGAGATCATTGAATACAAATTGAATAACTCAAAAGAAAACTGGTAGTAAGTGACATATCATTATCAAACTGATTGAAATATCAACCAAACCCATGAGGGGTTAGGAAGCAGGAGTGTAACTAACTAAAGGATAGAGCTACCTTTCCATGGATGGGCAGGAAAACTCCACCAATGATTCAATTTGTCGCCGCCAATATTATTTATTTCATGCAATATGAACCAGGAGCCCAGTAAGTTGATAACCTGAATTCCCGTTTCTCTTAGGTTTGTAGTTTCGAAACATCCACGTTGTCGTATTGATTTAGAGCATGTAAATACTGAAACTTACAAAAAAAATCATATGCCTATTAAATGATTACATAGTATTAAGTACTTTCAGGAGGAGAAGTAAGAACAACGTTATATCTGCTAAATCCACGAAATGTAATGAAGTCCCCTTGTATTACCTTAAATAGTGTAATAGTACCAGTTCGTAGTGAACATGAATATGTCTGCACATGTATCAAAAGGTATCTAGTTTGCAAATTACCACCTTAGAAACATTGGAAAAATAAGAAAAATTCTCAATATTGATACAACCAAGAGTGCCATTGTCTCACTGGTGACATCACGCCTTGACTATTGTAATGAACTTCTCCATGGAATCACGGATGAGCTACTATGCAGGCTCCAGAAAATCCAAAACAATGCCGCTAGAGTGGTTAGTGGCTTCAAAAAGTATGATCACATTACACCAGTTCTAAAAGATCTCCACTGGCTGCCCATCAGGAAAAGGGTTGGGTTCAGGATTCTGATTTTGACTTTCAAATGCATACACGGATGTGCCCCTCTATACTTGAGGGAACTGTTAGTCAAACAAGCCAATACAAGGACTCTAAGATCAAACACTAAGAACGTATTACAGATACCACACATTAATCTGAAAAGGTTTGGTTACAGAGTATTCTGTGCCTATGCACCACGCCTTTGGAATTAGCTCCCTAACCACATCAATGCTGCTAAGAGTGTGCATAACTTCAGGAAACAGTTGGAAACATTGCTAATTCGAAAGGAGTTTATTCGACTATATGGACCATGAACATTTGTCCACTGACTATTCTTTAAAGCGCTTTTGAATATTATAGGTGGAAAGGGCGCTATATCAAATGTCAACTATTATTATTATTATTATTATTATTATCATTATTATTATTATTATCATTATTATTATTATTCAAATGAAGAACAATTCATAGTGAGCGTCTAATAACGGCCTTGCTACTGACTAATAGCTATTTCTCATCACAGATGCAGTTAGAATTCTGCTTGGTGCTATTGAGATCGTTTGCATTAAGTTAATGCAAGGCGCTTTTCTCTGCTATATTTACCTTAAATGTTAAGACAAACAGGTTTCCTCAATGGCATAATTATATTTGTCTCTTGTTTACTATACTTACAGAGGCATCCTTCAGGTCAAAGTTGTTTAAGATCAAGTTCAAGGGGATGAAAGCTACTGACCACGTGATCAGCGCAGAAGTTGCATGTGATCTTCCCCGATGTTCTCTGATGTGTACCATGACAAGTTCTTGTGGATCCTTCAATTTCAAAGATGACAACACCTGTGAGCTCATCCGTGGGGACAGCAACACGCTGCCAAACACCTTTATTCCTGAATATGGAACAGATTACTATAGCCTTCAGCAAGACTAGAGCAGTGTGATCCAAATCAAATATGGGTATTTTGCAATAGTTTGTGTAAACGTTAAACGAAATCTGATAGAATACACGAAATTCTGCTCAATTTTCCAAATTCGTTTTTCGAAAGAATAGTATTTCTTATCCAGATACCTGTATGATTAGTCCAAGGTCTCATATGCTGAAAGATTTGAGTTTTGAGTTTAAGTCCTGCTTAAGACATGTGAGAAAGATGCCTACAAATTTCCGCCAAGATTTTGTGGATAACTCTACTAATTATGATCTAACCTCTTAAAAAAATGGCGATGAAATATCAGTTATGGTGGAATGAGGCCATGTTTACAAGTGATAGAACCTAAGCATATATGCTGAACCCATGTTCATTTTATGCGGTGGTGTGGCTTCTCATTGAAAACTTCAAAAATATTTCTGTTAAGTTGTGTATCTGTTCAAGGAAAATAGAACGGTTGACCAAACTATATTTTATAAGTTAATGACAATGTGAATGTTTTTCATCTGATTGGAATCATCTTACAACTCAAACACATTTTATTATAGTAATGTATTGTTCAGGTTATATCCTTCCAGAAGCCTTACTCTGATCTACCAATAACCTAATAAATACCTGTAATAATACAATGGAATATTGTTTGTCATTTTATCTTTGAAATATCATATGAGTATGTGCCAATTAGAACCTCAATTGTTATTCCTTCCTGGCACTAATTAGGTTTCACTATCTAGGATAGATACGTATTCATAGGGTATAATATTTTCTTGTTGATCTCTAATCTGTCAAATAGTAGGTTTTGTTTCTACTAACTCAGTAGCTGTGATAAATGTTTAGTTACTCTTAATATAGTAGGATTCACCACGGTATATATTAACATCTAACAAAGGAAATAATATAGTTTCAAGTAGTGTACACATAAGACGAATGCCAAAGCTGAGGAAAAATCACTTAATTCGCTTTGTTCCATGTTCAAATTTAAGAAGCTAGGAGTTCCTGCAGATTTGGTTGTGTGTCTGTGTGGCCTCCCCTTAGTCCACCAATAAAGAGTTACTATTGGTCTGGAAATCTCATATTGGCTGACCCAATAGAAGAAACTGATATAGTTGAAACGAGGTATTAACTTGTCCTTTTATTGACAGTATCAAGATAGACTATTTTGAATTGACTCCTTGACCCATGAAAAGCATTACTCCAATCGAGATGACACAACAAAAGAGGACAGAAAACACACACTACCATACCTGACACGTGAAATATGCAAACGAACAAAACTTTCCCATCTTAAATACAGTCTTATTCCATAAAGCATAAACCAGTTTGAGAAGACATGATATTCATCACCATGAGCAAAATTGACAAACACAATGAAGATTTAAGAAATAAATTTAAATGTGCGACACTGTCATATATAATACTCCAAGCTATCATTTTACATTTTGCCTTTCAATATATAACATTTGGAAACATTAAAGATATATTCCTCTTGAAATTTAAAATAATAATTTCAATTTTTAAAAGAAATTTCCACCATCAAAACACAATACATTTTGAATTGTGCGTGATAATTACCACAATTACAACCAAAAAGTGTAAAATCAACCTACGGACGAATATAGTGAACGCATTTTGCGCTTTGTAATTATATATTGTATTCAGAAAATAAATGTAAATCAGTTACCATAACCTTTGACTAAAGTGACTGTATTTGAATCTCCGAGATATGGGACTTTTCTTTTTACATTGTAGTTACTAACTGCGCAGACTACAAACAAGGCAAGTTAGTCACACAAATTACCGATAGAAGTCAGCAGTGACTTTAACAAAAGCAAAAGGCTAACCATCCGCCTTTGGTAGAAATGAAACAAAAGACACACTTTTCAAAAGATTTTGTTTTTCTTGGAAAATTTCAATATATGAAATTGATTCCCAACCACCTCAGTAGTTAATAAATATATTACTTTACTAATAACGTTATAAAATTTATCCATAGTTGGATTACTTTGTTTGCGTGTAATCAATTTCAAAATCTACGCTTCTATATATGGTTAAGTTTGACAAGCACCCACAAGATGTTGACCTTTGCAGTTTTTACGAAATGCTGAACGGCTAGGCGAATAGCATTTAAATAGCTGGTTATTGCTATTCTATTTTTTTGTTTAGTGTGTGGTTTTGTTACGTTTCCGAGAAAAAGCAATTGTTACAGCAAAATACTTATAACATAGTTTCTCATCTGTATTGTGCGTGATATTTCAGGCAATAGTGTAATTGCTAGTGCTTAAAGAATAACGAGCATAAAAACACAGTTTGATTCCGATTTATAATATACACAGATTATCATTATCTATCTTCACACTCATACACACACACACACACACACACACACACACATATATATATATATATATATATATATATATATATATATATATATATATATATATATATATATATATATATATATATACATATATATATATATATATATATATACATATATATATATATATGTATATATATATATATATATATATGTATATATACATATATATATATATATATATATATATATATATATATATATATATATATATATATATATATATATATATATATATATATATATATATATATATATATATATATATGTGTGTGTGTGTGTGTGTGTGTGTGTGTGAGTGTGTATGTGTATATCTAGCATTATCCCATAGCATTATCCTATTTTAAGCATAGTCATAAGCAACAATTTATATGAACACATTTGGAATTTTGTTGGTGTCATTCAAAGTTATTTTTGCAGTACTAATACCTTCCTAGGCACAGGCACTCTGTATTGTGATAGCTCTTATAATCATAATATTAATCAATATCTTAGAGCATGTATCATATATCTTAATGATCAAATGTTTTAGGGGATTAGCTCTAGAATTGAACAACATCTTTGAAATATAAAAAAGTTTGAGTGAAACCTACTGATGTGAACACCCCCTACTGTGAAAACAATCTCTGATTCCCATTTCTTACTAATACAATAAGATGAACCTCTGATAGTGATGTGAAAACCTCCTAATGTGAATACTTTTGCTCTTGACAGGATGTGTTTACATCTTTAAGGTTTCAATGTTTAGTAATAGAAGCATCCATTTTCTAATTGCCAAATAACTTGATGTACCAACTCAAGTAAGGAGCTTCTGAATTGAACTTGTAGCTTTTGATATTGTTATGTGCCATTTACAAGTCTACTCAAACGGTATGGATGTACAATGTGTATCACTAGAATCATATTATGCTTGGATCTTTGAGGATACAGGAATGCATTGGTCTTTCAATTAGACACCTATGTTCTGATATTAATCATTAGAGTGTAATTTACATCATAGCCAGGAGACGTGTAAACATCTTCTTGATGCATATGGAAAGGTCTGAATTGGGAAGGGAATGGTAATTGACGTGCTCTTTTGAGGGATATTTGAAAAAGAGGCCAGTATATTTCAGCCCACTTAAAATGGTTAAACCACATACCTTTCCAAATTCCTAAAAACACAATGTCTATATCTACAAGCTATCAACACTTTCTCATACTATCAGAATATACATACTATTTTCTGCATGTATTTGGGGGTTTGCCTGATAATCATTACGCACTAAATGCCGTGGCAGCCTGGGTATGATATATGACTGCAGGCACCATTGCCACCCAGTTTCCTAGGCAGGAGCGCATGGATTACCTGTCAACTGAAAAGAGATTTGATTTGGAAGGTGCGTGTGTTATGTTTGTGTGTGGCTAATCTTTTGATATGTAATCCATAGGTGTTTGAGCAACGAGACACTCAAACTTGATTGAGGAATTAGATATCTGCACTGCAGTGCTGCCATACAGGCGGAAAAGAGGAAGGGTGATCGATATTCTTTTGTATTACACATCCTGCATGTGTTCCTTCAATACCTACTCGTGTGACTGCTTTCGTAAGCTCTGAGATCAATGAGACATAACAAATAATTCTTACTAGTACTTACATATTGATAGATCTGTCACCAATCTCTTAGTACAAGGTTATACTAAAACCAGGTACTAGGTACTGTCCATTGGTATTAGGCTGAGAACTCAACCCAAAAGGGATTGCTGACACTCTGAATGTGAATGTGGTAATGAGTGCATATTTTTGGATTTAAACTACCTCAATCCAATCAGCCTTGCTTCCCTATTTTTCAGCTGAATGACTTTGACGTCGAATCCACATTGATTAAGCCCAAACAGAAACTGTCTGTAGACCTGTTTATGCACAATACTAATTTCATTGATTAAGCTATTTTTATTAGCCCAAACAGAAGCACAAAACACTTACAGCTCAAATTCAATCGATTGCACTTCCTCCCAAACAAGACTGTATTTTTTATCTGTAAGTGAAATACTAATTTGTGAGCAGGTCGTCATTGTGGGCACCATTCCAAATACCACACTAATAATCACCATCAACTAACTGGTACTGCTCATTCCACCCCCTGTGCCCTCGAGACCAGCTTCTATTAACTCACTACAAGAGAGAGAGAGAGAGAGAGAGAGAGAGAGAGAGAGAGAGAGAGAGAGAGAGAGAGAGAGAGAGAGAGAGAGAGAGAGAGAGAGAGAGGGCAAATCCAAACACCAATACAGCTGTTATGGCGATGTTATTGTTCAGGCTCTACAAGGTAAGGTACTCACATCATGCTTCAAATAATCCTTCTATGTTAACTTAGCTTTCAACAATGTAACAAAGTCATTCTCTGAAAGACGAATTATCATTTTATTCACTGTTAACTGGGTTAAAACATTATTTCCTTTCTTTAAAATCCTTGTGTTATGCTGAACAATTTACCATCAAAAGTAAGGGGTCCTCATAAACTTAACACTTTCTGTTGGAAAAGTTTTAGTAATTGCATTTCTCAAAATAACGACATTACCTCTCCATTTACGTACACAATTTAGTGAGCAAGTGTAAATAAAGTTTAATATGAAGATCTGTTTACACATAATTGTATTTAGAAATACGGGTTATACATCTGATATGTTATCGATGAGTGTTTGTGCAACCAGGCTTCTGGCATACGTCCGGTCAACTAGTGCAGGAAATAAAAGTGAAAGGTAAAATAGTAAAAAATAAAAGTTTGCTTAGTTCCATTCATAGACTTTTTGATTATGTATAGGCGTTTTTTTGTTAAAACTGATTGATTGATTATAAAATATTTATCTCCAACTGTTTTCACTTTATCATATAAAGTGTAGTTGGTGAATACATTCCTCTTTATTCTTGTTAAAGAACCGCTTATTTAACACAAACTGCTTATGTAATGAACAACTCTGCTTATGTAATGATAGACCAAATTTTGAAAGAAAAACAGTTTTATCATAAGCCTGCAATTTGCAAATAAAGGGCCTTTGATTATTTTACTGTGCATTATTTTTTTGAGACTCCATTTCTTTGCAGTCCAGAGTTTTTCCTTTTTTGTTCTTTTATTAATTCTGCGATTTCACATTTTTTTCCTTATCATTTCAAGTATAACTATTTCCAGTTTTAAGTTCTTCACCTTCAAATCTTTTCTGCAATGATATTTTGTTTTATTTTAAATTTTTATCTCTTCTTTGTCCTTAACAGTTTGACATATTGTGTTTATATTGACGGGGATGGTTAGTTGGGATGTCCATGCGAGATTTGATTTTGATGACTTTATGGACAAGTTCGAAGGTCGTGGTCACTGTGAAAATCTGATCTATGATTTCTCTACAACCAGTTGGCAATTGACAGGGATAGTTACTTCCGATTCTACTGTGCTTAGATTTTGATGACCCTTGGGTTGAAGTCAATGTCACATAGGAAATTTTGTACCTGTAATATCTCTGCAACCTTTTGGCCAATTTCATTCTTATTGACAGAGATGATTGCTTAAGGACTTCTTCTTCTTCTCCTTTCCCATGCGACAGGTCAAAGGTAAAGGTCGTAAAGTATAAAGGGAGACATTCATATTATTGTGAATACTGCTATTCTAGTTTATCTGTAACAATAGCATCATGGAAACTTTATATAATACGTTTGTCTGTCAATTCATTTGTGCTTTTATGATTTGTCAGTTAGTGACGTATTACAAAATATTTCTTTTGTATTTATATATTTCTGAATAACGAAATGTGATAGGCAGCAAATTGAAGCCACTTTTACTGTTGTGGAGCGCTGTTTTGACATATTTCGTAAACCTTGAACACAGAATATTCACAGAGCAATATTTCAGAGTAGTATGAAAGAGTCTGTCACACACAATGTTTGTGAGTATGCTGACATAGACCCAAATGTAATTGAACCAAGGTTCTTGAACCTTCCCCCCCCCCCTATGTATTCACATCATTTCAAAGAATATCTTTACTTGCACAATGTAAGTTAAAGAAATCGCTAGTCATCAATCATTGTTTTGTTTTGAAAGAGGGCTGAATTCATCCTAATACTATAACATTTTACTAATAGGTCCATTTCAGCGCCTTCTATTTTTTTTCTGTACAGTATTAACAACAGATTTTTACGACATACCAACTTGTGTGCACCAAGATTAACCTTTATTTCTTTACCCTTTCATCATTCAAAACACTTCAATTCTGAATAAACAACCAGTAATTATAAAGCATATAAAGTTTTTCTTGCACTTCTAATTCAGGTAAGTATTGCAAAAGATTTCACATTGATTTGCATGAATTCTCATTAATTAGTGCATAATATGTGTACTTGTCCATGTTGATTCATTCAGGATTCATTCTAAGACACTCATGAGTCCACACAGGAAAATGCAAATATTGCGCTCACTGTTCATGGCACAGTTGCCTATGTTTGAATACTCCAAACATGCATGACTTTTCACACAAATAGCCATGAATTATCTGTTACCCAAATATTGATGTTGTGCGAAATTCAAAACTCATATTGATATAATGTGCACACACATGTCCATCTGGAGCCACTTGAGTCCTCGCGAACCGACATTAATTGGAAATCTGTTATATTTTCGCATGGACTCATGCCATTTTCATAAGTGGATTCTCACATGTTAATGAAACAGGGGAAGAAAGTTTGGCTATCTGGCTACAGAACCACCGACAGATTCAGTAGGGGTGTCATTGATATGGGGCATATCGATATATCGATAACTCTCCTTAAACAATACAGCATGCTTTCACTTGTCAATACGTATCGCAATGTATCGAAATATCAAAAACATGAAAATGGACATTTAGAGAAGAAATTGAGGGCTGAATATTGCTGGTTTTGCTGGTCACATACTTTCTAAAAGCAATTCTCTACATGGTCATGCCTCACTTTTCTTGTTGCATTCCAAGAAGAAGCAATACAATGAGATAGGGCCCTTATAAAATGGTGAAAAACCAGCATAAATGCTTCATGATTTTCCATCTTGGCATAGATAGCATTTATATGGATATATCAATGCATCGTATCGAAATGATCGAAATCAAAAACAATTTATCAATATATCGAATCGAGAAAATTTCTAAACAATGACATTCCTAAGATTCAGTAGGTATGGCCTCCTCCTAATTGGCTATAAGCATGTGCGGTTAAAAGCATGAGACCGTTTTTTTCAGAGTCCGTCCGGCCATCTGGAAAGTTGTCTGACGGTGTTTGAATGCATCTTTGGTTGTTTGGTCATGTGTTTGGTGATGCTTGGAAAGATATTTGGTGGTGTATGATTGCATCTCTGACTGTTTGGCAATATTTGGAAGGTTGTTGTTAAAGGTGCTGTTTGAATAAATTTTTTGTTGTTTGTTAGAGCGTTAGTGATGCTTGGAAGGTTGTTTTATTGGTATTTGATAGATTCTCTGAGTGATCGGTAGAGTGTTTGGTAATACTTGGAAGGTTGTTTGGTAGTGTTTGAATGCTTTTTTGCTTGTTGGTAGAGTGTTTGGTGTTTCTTTGCAGGCATTAGGATTGCTGATAGTAACATCCGCCCTCATGCCTGAGTATGACCATGGTAAATACTACATCCATAATCTTATTTGATATCAAAGTGTTTCACAGTTAAGATTACATTATTATCAGTATTATCATTATTACCTAAATTATTACCATTATTATTATTATTATTATTATTGTCATTATTATTATTATTATTATTATTATTATTATTATTATTATTATTATTATTATTAGTATTATTACTAGTAGTAGTAGTAGTAGTAGTAGTAGTAGTAGTAGTAGTAGTAGTAGTAGTAGTAGTAGTAGTAGTAGTATAGTAGTAGTAGTATTAGTATTAGTTGTAGTAGTAGTAGAAGTAGTAGTACTACTAATATATACAAATAAATGTATATTGGGTCACCCATGGTTCTTAAAAAGTAGTAGTGGCAGCAGCAGTAGACGAAGCAGCAGCAGCAGCAGCAGCATTAGTAGTAGTAGTAGTAGTAGTAGTAGTAGCAGTGATAATGAGGAAATGATATAACAAAGCATTTTTTCCATTACTAACGGTGCCGCAATATACTCATGTAGTTGTTGCATCGCAGATATCTGCTGTGCATATCGTATTCGAATACTAGAACTCCGTTTGTGGTAAGGGCTGTTCCATTTAAAACGGGGGGGGGGGGACGGAAGATAATTCAACACCCCCCCCCCCTCCCTCCTGCCAGAAATCATATATAACCTAATGGGATAAAGTAATTTAGAATTCGGTCCCTACCCCCGTTCAAAAAACCTGCCGTTCCTCCCTACGAACACTTTTAAATGAAACAGCCCTAAGTAAATTCAGCGAATACATCACGCAATCTTCACATCCATAATAAAATGGAATATCCTTCACAAGGTATGTTTTGGCATCAAAATGGTGCCTGATTTAATTTTTCTATTAAGGTGTTCTCTCAGTATGGAAATGGCGGCAAGAGTGCACTTTGCCAAACCAGGCAAAGCTATTGATACTATGCCAAATATCATGGAGGATGATGATGAGTAGCTTTATAGCAATACACTAAAAACGCATTCGTTTTTAAAAGTGAAATCAATCAAAACGTGTAGGGTAGGAGTTAAGAATGAAAAGTCATAAGATAAAGTTTTTGAAGTGAATTCAAATAAAGGATTATAGGGGTTTGGATGATTTATGTACACACACACACACACACACACACACACACATATATATATATATATATATATATATATATATATATATATATATATATATATATATATATATATATATGCATATGTATATATGTATATTTATACATTTGTTGTGGCAAGCATGGTATTGAATGTTATGTAAATTCCAATGAAGAAATAGATGGCTTAGTTTCTACTCTGACTACTAGGCAGAAAATGTAATAAAAGTCATATTCCTAAAAATGTGTCATTAATACTGCGTATTTATCTGATAAGCCTTGTTTTCATGAATACTGTCGAAGTGAACTCATCATATTCTATCCATGACCATTTTACGAAGATCATATGTATATCTTATGAGCGTTATAATTGTCCTTAAGTGCTACATGTATATAAATTTACTAATGAATGGACTGCTGACTGGTCTTTAAGGCCTATGGTTCACTCAGTGGTGATAGGACAATATTTAGACTTGTTTTCATATTGCCACACAATTCAGTTTTGGATATACATAACACTGCTCGATCCAAACTAACTACAGCCTTGAGTATTGTGATTTTCAAACTTGATCTACAATGCATTCCAAGGTAAAAAGAAGTTCATGATATTTATGGAAGATATACATTTATCCGGATATGATTAAAAGTTTAAAAGAAAATCAAACACATCTTTGAACAAATGGCCTATGTATATATTTTTTCTCCTTTCATTACTTTGTAATAAAAGCACCCTGGAGAACACTAGGATGCTTCAAGGATACCTCGACCCGAGCAATTCCTTCCTTGGAAGGAACTAGCCCGTTCCTGGATGGCGAAGCTAAGTTGAGATCTGATGCGCTGACCAAGTGTTACAAAGCAGCCGCTGCCTTCGGATACAAGTGCTTTGCTGTTCAAAATGGGGGACAGTGCTTTTCCAGTGACGACGCCTGCAATACGTATGCCGTACATGGAACATCAACCGGTTGCCGGCCTGACGGTGAAGGTGCTTTCTGGGCCAATCAGGTTTATGAAATACAAGGTAATTGTGAATTGCACCCTTTGGCAAGCTATCATAATTTGTGACCGCAGAGAACCTCACATAGCACAGTACGGTTTGTGTATGTATGTATATTTATTGACTATGGCCCTCGCCATAAAGTAATCATATATAATACAAAAATAATAATATGTACAAACAAAGATAACAAATGAATAATGTACAAGTTGTCCAAAAAAAAGCATGAGCTTACAAACTTGTGAGATCATTGAATACAAATTGAATAACTCAAAAAAAAACTGGTAGTAAGTGACATATCATTATCAAACTGATTGAAATATCAACCAAACCCATGAGGGGTTAGGAAGCAGGAGTGTAACTAACTAAAGGATAGAGCTACCTTTCCATGGATGGGCAGGAAAACTCCACCAATGATTCAATTTGTCGCCGCCAATATTATTTATTTCATGCAATATGAACCAGGAGCCCTGTAAGTTGATAACCTGAATTCCCGTTTCTCTTAGGTTTGTAGTTTCGAAACATCCACGTTGTCGTATTGATTTAGAGCATGTAAATACTGAAATTTACAAAAAAAATCATATGCCTGTTAAATGATTAAATAGTATTAAGTACTTTCAGGAGGAGAAGTAAGAACAACGTTATATCTGCTAAATCCACGAAATGTAATGAAGTCCCCTTGTATTACCTTAAATGGTGTAATAGAACCAGTTCGTAGTGAACATGAATATGTCTGCACATGTATCAAAAGGTATCAAGTCTGCAAATTACCACCTTAGAAACATTGGAAAAATAAGAAAAATTCTCAATACTGATACAACTAAGAGTGCCATTGTCTCACTGGTGACATCACGCCTTGACTATTGTAATGAACTTCTCCATGGAATCACGGATGAGCTACTATGCAGGCTCCAGAAAATCCAAAACAATGCCGCTAGAGTGGTTAGTGGCTCCAAAAAGTATGATCACATTACACCAGTTCTAAAAGATCTCCACTGGCTGCCCATCAGGAAAAGGGTTGGGTTCAGGATTCTGATTTTGACTTTCAAATGCATACACGGATGTGCCCCTCTATACTTGAGGGAACTGTTAGTCAAACAAGCCAATACAAGGACTCTAAGATCAAACACTAAGAACGTATTACAGATACCACACATTAATCTGAAAAGGTTTGGTTACAGAGTATTCTGTGCCTATGCACCACGCCTTTGGAATTAGCTCCCTAACCACATCAATGCTGCTAAGAGTGTGCATAACTTCAGGAAACAGTTGGAAACATTGCTAATTCGAAAGGAGTTTATTCGACTATATGGACCATGAACATTTGTCCACTGACTATTCTTTAAAGCGCTTTTGAATATTATAGGTGGAAAGGGCGCTATATCAAATGTCAATTATTATTATTATTATTATTATTATTATTATTATTATTATCATTATTATTATTATTATCATTATTATTATTATTCAAATGAAGAACAATTCATAGTGAGCGTCTAATAACGGCCATGCTACTGACTAATAGCTATTTCTCATCACAGATGCAGTTAGAATTCTGCTTGGGGCTATTGCGATCGTTTGCATTAAGTTAATGCAAGGCGCTTTTCTCTGCTATATTTACCTTAAATGTTAAGACAAACAGGTTTCCTCAATGGCATAATTATATTTGTCTCTTGTTTACTATACTTACAGAGGCATCCTTCAGGTCAAAGTTGTTTAAGATCAAGTTCAAGGGGATGAAAGCTACTGACCACGTGATCAGCGCAGAAGTTGCATGTGATCTTCCCCGATGTTCTCTGATGTGTACCATGACAAGTTCTTGTGGATCCTTCAATTTCAAAGATGACAACACCTGTGAGCTCATCCGTGGGGACAGCAACACGCTGCCAAACACCTTTATTCCTGAATATGGAACAGATTACTATAGCCTTCAGCAAGACTAGAGCAGTGTAATCCAAATCAAATATGGGTATTTTGCAATAGTTTGTGTAAACGTTAAACGAAATCTGATAGAATACACGAAATTCTGCTCAATTTTCCAAATTCGTTTTTCGAAAGAATAGTATTTCTTATCCAGATACCTGTATGATTAGTCCAAGGTCTCATATGCTGAAAGATTTGAGTTTTGAGCTTAAGTCCTGCTTAAGACATGTGAGAAAGATGCCTACGAATTTCCGCCAAGATTTTGTGGATTACTCTACTAATTATGATCTAACCTCTTAGAAAAAGTGGCGATGAAATATCAGTTGTGGAGTAATGAGGCCATGTTTACAAGTGATAGAACCTAAGCATATATGCTGAACCCATGTTCATTTTATGCGGTGGTGTGGCTTCTCATTGAAAACTTCAAAAATATTTCTGTTAAGTTGTGTATCTGTTCAAGGAAAATAGAACGGTTGACCAAACTATATTTTATAAGTTAATGACAATGTGAATGTTTTTCATCTGATTGGAATCATCTTACAACTCAAACACATTTTATTATAGTAATGTATTGTTCATGTTATATCCTTCCAGAAGCCTTACTCTGATCTACCAATAACCTAATAAATACCTGTAATAATACAATGGAATATTGTTTGTCATTTTATCTTTGAAATATCATATGAGTATGTGCTAATTAGAACCTCAATTGTTATTCCTTCCTGGCACTAATTAGGTTTCACTATCTAGGATAGATACGTATTCATAGGGTATAATATTTTCTTGTTAATCTCTAATCTGTCAAATAGTAGGTTTTGTTTCTACTAACTCAGTAGCTGTGATAAATGTTTAGTTACACTTGATATAGTAGGATTCACCACGGTATTTGTTAACATCTAACAAAGGAAAGAATATAGTTCCAAGTAGTGTCCACATGAGACAAATGCCAAAGCCGAGAAAACCTTCACTTAATTTGCTTTGTTCCATGTTCAAATTTAAGAAGCTAGGAGTTCCTAAAGATTTGGTTGTGTGTCTGTGTGGCTTCCCCTTAGTCCACCAATAAAGAGTTACTATTGGTCTGGAAATCTCATACTGGCTGACCCAATAGAAGAAACTGATATAGTAGAAACGAGGTATTAACTTGTCCTTTTATTGACAGTATCAAGATAGACTATTTTGAATTGACTCCTTGACCCATGAAAAGCATTACTCCAATCGAGATGACACAACAAAAGAGGACAGAAAACACACACTACCATACCTGACACGTGAAATATGCAAACGAACAAAACTTTCCCATCTTAAATACAGTCTTATTCCATAAAGCATAAACCAGTTTGAGAAGACATGATATTCATCACCATGAGCAAAATTGACAAACACAATGAAGATTTAAGAAATAAATTTAAATGTGCGACACTGTCATATATAATACTCCAAGCTATCATTTTACATTTTGCCTTTCAATATATAACATTTGGAAACATTAAAGATATATTCCTCTTGAAATTTAAAATAATAATTTCAATTTTTAAAAGAAATTTCCACCATCAAAACACAATACATTTTGAATTGTGCGTGATAATTACCACACTTACAACCAAAAAGTGTAAAATCAACCTACGGACGAATATAGGGAACGCATTTTGCGCTTTGTAATTATATATTGTATTCAGAAAATAAATGTAAATCAGTTACCATAACCTTTGACTAAAGTGACTGTATTTGAATCTCCGAGATATGGGACTTTTCTTTTTACATTGTAGTTACTAACTGCGCAGACTACAAACAAGGCAAGTTAGTCACACAAATTACCGATAGAAGTCAGCAGTGACTTTAACAAAAGCAAAAGGCTAACCATCCGCCTTTGGTAGAAATAAAACAAAAGACACACTTTTCAAAAGATTTTGTATTTCTTGGAAAATTTCAATATATGAAATTGATTCCCAACCACCTCAGTAGTTAATAAACATATTACTTTACTAATAACGTTATAAAATTTATCCATAGTTGGATTACTTTGTTTGCGTGTAATCAATTTCAAAATCTACGCTTCTATATATGGTTAAGTTTGACAAGCACCCACAAGATGTTGATTGAAAAACCTTTGCAGTTTTTACGAAATGCTGAACGGCTAGGCGAATAGCATTTAAATAGCTGGTTATTGCTATTCTATTTTTTTGTTTAGTGTGTGGTTTTGTTACGTTTCCGAAAAAAAGCAATTGTTACAGCAAAATACTTATAACATAGTTTCTCATCTGTATTGTGCGTGATATTTCAGGCAATAGTGTAATTGCTAGTGCTTAAAGAATAACGAGCATAAAAACACAGTTTGATTCCGATTTATAATATACACAGATTATCATTATCTATCTTCACACTCACACACACACACACACACACACACACACACACACACACATATATATATATATATATATATATATATATATATATATATATATATATATATATATATACATATATATATATATATATATATACATATATATATATATATATATATATATATATATATATATATATATATATATATGTGTGTGTGTGTGTGTGTATGTGTATATCTAGCATTATCCCATAGCATTATCCTATTTTAAGCATAGTCATAAGCAACAATTTATATGAACACATTTGGAATTTTGTTGGTGTCATTCAAAGTTATTTTTGCAGTACTAATACCTTCCTAGGCACAGGCACTCTGTATTGTGATAGCTCTTATAATCATAATATTAATCAATATCTTAGAGCATGTATCATATATCTTAATGATCATATGGCAGAGAATGTTTTAGGGGATTAGCTCTAGAATTGAACAACATCTTTGAAATATAAAAAGTTTGAGTGAAACCTACTGATGTGAACACCCCCTACTGTGAACACAATCTCTGATTCCCATTTCTTACTAATAAAATAAGATGAACCTCTGATAGTGATGTGAAAACCTCCTAATGTGAATACTTTTGCTCTTGACAGGATGTGTTTACATCTTTAAGGTTTCAATGTTTAGTAATAGAAGCATCCATTTTCTAATTGCCAAATAACTTGATGTACCAACTCAAGTAAGGAGCTTCTGAATTGAACTTTTAGCTTTTGATATTGTTATGTGCCATTTACAAGTCTACTCAAACGGTATGGATGTACAATGTGTATCACTAGAATCATATTATGCTTGGATCTTTGAGGATACAGGAATGCATTGGTCTTTCAATTAGACACCTATGTTCTGATATTAATCATTAGAGTGTAATTTACATCACAGCCAGGAGACGTGTAAACATCTTCTTGATGCATATGGAAAGGTCTGAATTGGGAAGGGAATGATAATTGGCGTGCTCTTTTGAGGGATATTTGAAAAAGAGGCCAGTATATTTCAGCCCACTTAAAATGATTAAACCACATACCTTTCCAAATTCCTAAAAACACAATGTCTATATCTACAAGCTATCAACACTTTCTCATACTATCAGAATATACATACTATTTTCTGCATGTATTTGGGGGTTTGCCTGATAATCATTACGCACTAAATGCCGTGGCAGCCTGGGTATGATATATGACTGCAGGCACCATTGCCACCCAGTTTCCTAGGCAGGAGCGCATGGATTACCTGACAACTGAAAAGAGATTTGATTTGGAAGGTGCGTGTGTTATGTTTGTGTGTGGCTAATCTTTTGATATGTAATCCATAGGTGTTTGAGCAACGAGACACTCAAACTTGATTGAGGAATTAGATATCTGCACTGCAGTGCTGCCATACAGGCGGAAAAGAGGAAGGGTGATCGATATTTTTTTGTATTACACATCCTGCATGTGTTCCTTCAATACCTACTCGTGTGACTGCTTTCGTAAGCTCTGAGATCAATGAGACATAACAAATAATTCTTACTAGTACTTACGTATTGATAGATCTGTCACCAATCTCTTAGTACAAGGTTATACTAAAACCAGGTACTAGGTACTGTCCATTGGTATTAGGCTGAGAACTCAACCCAAAAGGGATTGCTGACACTCTGAATGTGAATGTGGTAATGAGTGCATACTTTTGGATTTAAACTACCTCAATCCAATTAGCCTTGCTTCCCTATTTGTCAGCTGAATGACTTTGACGTCGAATCCACATTGATTAAGCCCAAACAGAAACTGTCTGTAGACCTGTTTATGCACAATACTAATTCCATTGATTAAGCTA
The DNA here is from genome assembly GCA_963942565.1 of Maea johnstoni. Taxonomy (NCBI): domain Eukaryota; kingdom Metazoa; phylum Annelida; class Polychaeta; order Spionida; family Magelonidae; genus Maea; species Maea johnstoni. The sequence goes on along the minus strand of OZ012691.1, from coordinate 9,011,516 downwards.
TTTTTACTAGCCCAAACAGAAGCACAAAACACTTACAGCTCAAATTCAATCGATTGCACTTCCTTCCAAACAAGACTGTATTGTTTATCTGTAAGTGAAATACTAATTTGTGAGCAGGTCGTCATTGTGGGCACCATTCCAAATACCACACTAATAATCACCATCAACTAACTGGTACTGCTCATTCCACCCCCTGTGCCCTCGAGACCAGCTTCTATTAATTCACTACAAGAGAGAGAGAGAGAGAGAGAGAGAGAGAGAGAGAGAGAGAGAGAGAGAGAGAGAGAGAGAGAGAGGGCAAATCCAAACACCAATACAGCTGTTATGGCGATGTTATTGTTCAGGCTCTACAAGGTAAGGTACTCACATCATGCTTCAAATAATCCTTCTATGTTAACTTAGCTTTCAACAATGTAACAAAGTCATTCTTTGAAAGACGAATTATCATTTTATTCACTGTTAACTGGGGTAAAACATTATTTCCTTTCTTTAAAATCCTTGTGTTATGCTGAACAATTTACCATCAAAAGTAAGGGGTCCTCATAAACTTAACACTTTCTGTTGGAAAAGTTTTAGTAATTGCATTTCTCAAAATAACGACATTACCTCTCCATTTACGTACACAATTTAGTGAGCAAGTGTAAATAAAGTTTAATATGAAGATCTGTTTACACATAATTGTATTTAGAAATACGGGTTATACATCTGATATGTTATCGATGAGTGTTTGTGCAACCAGGCTTCTGGCATACGTCCGGTCAACTAGTGCAGGAAATAAAAGTGAAAGGTAAAATAGTAAAAAATAAAAGTTTGCTTAGTTCCATTCATAGACTTTTTGATTATGTATAGGCGTTTTTTTGTTAAAACTGATTGATTGATTATAAAATATTTATCTCCAACTGTTTTCACTTTATCATATAAAGTGTAGTTGGTGAATACATTCCTCTTTATTCTTGTTAAAGAACCGCTTATTTAACACAAACTGCTTATGTAATGAACAACTCTGCTTATGTAATGATAGACCAAATTTTGAAAGAAAAACAGTTTTGTCATAAGCCTGCAATTTGCAAATAAAGGGCCTTTGATTATTTTACTGTGCATTATTTTTTTGAGACTCCATTTCTTTGCAGTCCAGAGTTTTTCCTTTTTTGTTCTTTTATTAATTCTGCGATTTCACATTTTTTCCTTATCATTTCAAGTATAACTATTTCCAGTTTTAAGTTCTTCACCTTCAAATCTTTTCTGCAATGATATTTTGTTTTATTTTAAATTTTTATCTCTTCTTTGTCCTTAACAGTTTGACATATTGTGTTTATATTGACGGGGATGGTTAGTTGGGATGTCCATGCGAGATTTGATTTTGATGACTTTATGGACAAGTTCGAAGGTCGTGGTCACTGTGAAAATCTGATCTATGATTTCTCTACAACCAGTTGGCAATTGACAGGGATAGTTACTTCCGATTCTACTGTGCTTAGATTTTGATGACCCTTGGGTTGAAGTCAATGTCACATAGGAAATTTTGTACCTGTAATATCTCTGCAACCTTTTGGCCAATTTCATTCTTATTGACAGAGATGATTGCTTAAGGACTTCTTCTTCTTCTCCTTTCCCATGCGACAGGTCAAAGGTAAAGGTCGTAAAGTATAAAGGGAGACATTCATATTATTGTGAATACTGCTATTCTAGTTTATCTGTAACAATAGCATCATGGAAACTTTATATAATACGTTTGTCTGTCAATTCATTTGTGCTTTTATGATTTGTCAGTTAGTGACGTATTACAAAATATTTCTGCCTGGTCACTTCTCGTCTCTCGTCTCCGTCCAAGTTCTCCCCGGCTTCCCGGGCTGCTCCCGTGTTCTTACATCTCTCTCTTCCTGTCTTCCATCTGTCCCCCTTACTCTGGCCCAGGCTTGCTTATAGGCACCTCAACAGACAACATCTTGTCTACAATCAATATACAGACAAAGTCTTGTCTACAATCAATATATGATAACTAGGCGTGCACGATAATTGAATTCTAACTTCTACCTTATCTAACTCTGGTCATCCTTGTTCGGCCATATATGCTAATTCGGTATCTCTGTTCCGCCATATATGCTAATTCGACTACTGGCCCTGCAGCCGGAGGCGTTCACTGACAAGTTACCTTATACTAGCACAGCATCAATAATTCTCAGACAATATCTTGTCCCATGCATTAACCCTTTCTACCTCTAACCCTATTCTAGTAACATAACCTTGTTACAAGACCCTTTTTTTTCAGAGTCCGTCCGGCCATCTGGAAAGTTGTCTGACGGTGTCTGAATGCATCTTTGGTTGTTTGGTCATGTGTTTGGTGATGCTTGGAAAGATATTTGGTGGTGTATGATTGCATCTCTGACTGTTTGGCAATATTTGAAAGGTTGTTGTTAAAGGTGCTGTTTGAATAAATTTTTTGTTGTTTGTTAGAGCGTTAGTGATGCTTGGAAGGTTGTTTTATTGGTATTTGATAGATTCTCTGAGTGATCGGTAGAGTGTTTGGTAATACTTGGAAGGTTGTTTGGTAGTGTTTGAATGCTTTTTTGATTGTTGGTAGAGTGTTTGGTGTTTCTTTGCAGGCATTAGGATTGCTGATAGTAACATCCGCCCTCATGCCTGAGTATGACCATGGTAAATACTACATCTATAATCTTATTTGATATCAAAGTGTTTCACAGTTAAGATTACATTATTATCAGTATTATCATTATTACCTTAATTATTACCATTATTATTATTATTGTCATTATTATTATTATTATTATTATTATTATTATTATTATTATTATTATTATTATTATTACTAGTAGTAGTAGTAGTAGTAGTAGTAGTAGTAGTAGTAGTAGTAGTATAGTAGTAGTAGTAGTATTAGTATTGGTTGTAGTAGTAGTAGAAGTACTAGTACTACTAATATATACAAATAAATGTATATTGGGTCACCAATGGTTCTTAAAAAGTAGTAGTGGCAGCAGCAGTAGACGAAGCAGCAGCAGCAGCAGCAGCATTAGTAGTAGTGGTAGTAGTAGTAGTAGTAGTAGTAGTAGTAGTAGTAGTAGTAGTAGTAGTAGTAGTAGTAGTAGTAGTAGTAGTAGAAGTAGTAGTAGTAGTAGTAGCAGTGATAATGAGGAAATGATATAACAAAGCATTTTTTCCATTACTAACGGTGCCGCAATATACTCATGTAGTTGTTTTATCGCAGATATCTGCTATGCATATCGTATTCGAATACTAGAACTCCGTTTGTGGTAAGGGCTGTTCCATTTAAAACGGGGGGGGGGGGGACGGAAGATAATTCAACACCCCCCCCCCCCCTCCCTCCTGCCAGAAATCATATATAACCTAATGGGATAAAGTAATTTAGAATTCGGTCCCTACCCCCGTTCAAAAAACCTGCCGTTCCTCCCTACGAACACTTTTAAATGGAACAGCCCTAAGTAAATTCAGCGAATACATCACGCAATCTTCACATCCATAATAAAATGGAATATCCTTCACAAGGTATGTTTTGGCATCAAAATGGTGCCTGATTTAATTTTTCTATTAAGGTGTTCTCTCAGTATGGAAATGGCGGCAAGAGTGCACTTTGCCAAACCAGGCAAAGCTATTGATACTATGCCAAATATCATGGAGGATGATGATGAGTAGCTTTATAGCAATACACTAAAAACGCATTCGTTTTTAAAAGTGAAATCAATCAAAACGTGTAGGGTAGGAGTTAAGAATGAAAAGTCATAAGATAAAGTTTTTGAAGTGAATTCAAATAAAGGATTATAGGGGTTTGGATGATTTATGTACACACACACACACACACACACACACACACACACACACACATATATATATATATATATATATATATATATATATATATATATATATATATATATATATATATATATATGCATATGTATATATGTATATTTATACATTTGTTGTGGCAAGCATGGTATTGAATGTTATGTAAATTCCAATGAAGAAATAGATGGCTTAGTTTCTACTCTGACTACTAGGCAGAAAATGTAATAAAAGTCATATTCCTAAAAATGTGTCATTAATACTGCGTATTTATCTGATAAGCCTTGTTTTCATGAATACTGTCGAAGTGAACTCATCATATTCTATCCATGACCATTTTACGAAGATCATATGTATATCTAATGAGCGTTATAATTGTCCTTAAGTGCTACATGTATATAAATTTACTAATGAATGGACTGCTGACTGGTCTTTAAGGTCTATGGTTCACTCAGTGGTGATAGGACAATATTTAGACTTGTTCTCATATTGCCACACAATTCAGTTTTGGATATACATAACACTGCTCCATCCAAACTAACTACAGCCTTGAGTATTGTGATTTTCAAACTTGATCTACAATGCATTCCAAGGTAAAAAGAAGTTCATGATATTTATGGAAGATATACATTTATCCGGATATGATTAAAAGTTTAAAAGAAAATCAAACACATCTTTGAACAAATGGCCTATGTATATATTTTTTCTCCTTTCATTACTTTGTAATAAAAGCACCCTGGAGAACACTAGGATGCTTCAAGGATACCTCGACCCGAGCAATTCCTTCCTTGGAAGGAACTAGCCCGTTCCTGGATGGCGAAGCTAAGTTGAGATCTGATGCGCTGACCAAGTGTTACAAAGCAGCCGCTGCCTTCGGATACAAGTGCTTTGCTGTTCAAAATGGGGGACAGTGCTTATCCAGTGACGACGCCTGCAATACATATGACGTACATGGAACATCAACCGGTTGCCGGCCTGACGGTGAAGGTGCTTTCTGGGCCAATCAGGTTTATGAAATACAAGGTAATTGTGAATTGCACCCTTTGGCAACCTATCATAATTTGTGACCGCAGAGAACCTCACATAGCACAGTACGGTTTGTGTATGTATGTATATTTATTGACTATGGCCCTCGCCATAAAGTAATCATATATAATACAAAAATAATAATAAGTACAAACAAAGATAACAAATGAATAATGTACAAGTTGTCCAAAAAAAGCATGAGCTTACAAACTTGTGAGATCATTGAATACAAATTGAATAACTCAAAAGAAAACTGGTAGTAAGTGACATATCATTATCAAACTGATTGAAATATCAACCAAACCCATGAGGGGTTAGGAAGCAGGAGTGTAACTAATTAAAGGATAGAGCTACCTTTCCATGGATGGGCAGGAAAACTCCACCAATGATTCAATTTGTCGCCGCCAATATTATTTATTTCATGCAATATGAACAAGGAGCCCTGTAAGTTGATAACCTGAATTCCCGTTTCTCTTAGGTTTGTAGTTTCGAAACATCCACGTTGTCGTATTGATTTAGAGCATGTAAATACTGAAACTTACAAAAAAAATCATATGCCTATTAAATGATTACATAGTATTAAGTACTTTCAGGAGGAGAAGTAAGAACAAGGTTATATCTGCTAAATCCACGAAATGTAATAAAGTCCCCTTGTATTACCTTAAATAGTGTAATAGTACCAGTTCGTAATGAACATGAATATGTCTGCACATGTATCAAAAGGTATCTAGGTTTACGAAATACAAGGTAATCGTGAATTGCACCCTTTGGTAACCTATCATATTTTGTGACCGCAGAGAACCTCACATAGCACAGTACGGTTTGTGTATGTATGTATATTTATTGACTATGGCCCTCGCCATAAAGTAATCATATATAATAAAAAACTAATAGTAAGTACAAACAAAGATAACAAATGAATAATGTACGAGTTGTGCAAAAAAAAGCATGAGCTTACAAACTTGTGAGATCATTGAATACAAATTGAATAACTCAAAAGAAAACTGGTAGTAAGTGACATATCATTATGAAACTGATTGAAATATCAACCAACCCCAGGAGGGGTTAGACGGCAGGAGTGTAACAAACTAAAGAATAGAGCTACCTTTCCCGGGGGGTGGGGGTGGGGGGGGCACTTGGGTATTTAGGGGGGCGCATACGCTCGTTATCAAAATTAAAAAATACCCCTAAAGCACTGATTTCTGGCCAAAAAAGCACCCTTACTTTAATAAAACGCTGATTTTTTCAACTAAAAAAACACCCCTTCTTTTATCAAAACACTGACATTGGATGAACGGGAACACGTATTTTAACTTCAGATTTTATAATCCTCTGCGTGTTTAGCGGCAGCAAGTGGCGGTAGCAAACTCGGAAGCCCAGTCACTTCGGGAGTCACTCGGCGTCAGAGCCAAGTATATTTCGTGGATTTGTAAGGGGATTTTGACCCCCATACTTCGTACCTGGGTACAAAAAAGTACCCTTCTTTTACAAAATCGCGGACATGCGGAGGTCTTAAAACAAGACCCCTTCTTCGGCGAAATACGTAACGCGGGTGCGGCCCCCCTCTGTACCTGAGTGCCCCCGCCGGGCTAAAGAATAGAGCTACCTTTCCCGGGATGGCCAGGAAAACTCCACCAATGATTCAATTCGTCGCCGCCAATATTCTTTATTTCATGCAATATGAACCAAGAGCCCTGTAAGTTGATAACCTGAATTCCCGTTTCTCTTAGGTTTGTAGTTTCGAAACATCCACGTTGTCGCATTTCTTTAGAGCATGTAAATACTGAAACTTACAAAAAAATCATATGCCTATTAAATGATTAAATAGTATTAAGTTCTTTCAGGAGGAGAAGTAAGAACAAGGTTATATCTGCTAAATCCACGAAATGTAATGAAGTTCCGTTGTCATACCTTAAATGGTGTAATAGTACCAGTTCGTAGTGAACATGAATATGTCTGCACATGTATCAAAAAGGTATCAAGTCTGCAAATTACCACCTTAGAAACATTGGAAAAATAAGAAAAAATCTTAATACTGATACAACCAAGAGTGCTATTGTCTCACTGGTGACATCACGCCTTGACTATTGTAATGAACTTCTCCGTGGAATCACGGATGAGCTACTTTGCAGGCTCCAGAAAATCCAAAACAATGCCGCTAGAGTGGTAAGTGGCTCCAAAAAGTATGATCACATTACACCAGGTCTAAAAGATCTCCACTGGCTGCCCATGAGGAAAAGGGTTGGGTTCAGGATTTTGATTTTGACTTTCAAATGCATACACGGATGTGCCCCTCTATACTTGAGGGAACTGTTAGTCAAACAAGCCAATACAAGGACTCTAAGATCAAACACTATACCCCGGGCACTATACATATTACAGATACCACACATTAATCTGAAAAGGTTTGGTTACAGTATTCTGTGCCTATGCACCACGCCTTTGGAATTAGCTCCCTAACCACATCAATGCTGCTGATAGTGTGCAAAACTTCAGGAAACAGTTGGAAACATTGCTATTTCGAAAGTTTATTCGACTATATGGACCATGAACATTTGTCCACTGACTATTCTTTAAAGCGCTTTTGAATATTATAGGTGGAAAGGGCGCTATATCAAATGTCAATTATTTTTATTATTATTATTATTATTATTATCATTATTATTATTATTATCATTATTATTATTATTCAAATGAAGAACAATTCATAGTGAGCGTCTAATAACGGCCTTGCTACTGACTAATAGCTATTTCTAATCACAGATGCAGTTAGAATTCTGCTTGGGGCTATTGAAATCGTTTGCATTAAGTTAATGCAAGGTCTTGCAATTAATAAAGACAAAACGAAAGTTATAAAAATTGGGGGATCACGGGACAGGCGGATACCTTGGGAAGGTCAATTTGGGTTAAAATGGACACACTCTTTCGAAGTTCTGGGCATTCAATATGATGTTTTCAGATTAAACGAATTAACTGAAATTAACTTAGAACTTAAGATTGAGAAAATCAAAAAATTAATCAGAACTTGGAGTACCAGGAACCTTACCCCTTACGGTAAGGTTACCATAGTAAAATCTCTATTACTGTCCAAAATAACACATATCCTCCTGTCCCTACCAAGTCCCAAACATACTACAATAAAGAAGATTGAATCAATATTTTATTCCTTTATATGGAGTGACAAACCTGCGAAATTTAGTAAGCACATCTTAGAAGCTGATATTTCTGAAGGTGGTTTAAAGTTACATAACTTGAGATTATTTGATATGTCATTGAAACTTGGATGGCTAAGAAGATACTTGACTTCTAAAGGGAAGTGGAGGGTCTTCTTGGACATGGAGGACTTCCATGACATTTTTAATTATGGACCTGATTTTGTTGAAAGAATGCTAGAAATAGTTCAAATACCCTTTTGGCAAGATGTCTTAAAAGGACTAAAATTATTATTTAAAAGTTCTACTTGTAATGACTTATCTTTAATATGTACTACACCCCTCTGGTATAATGATGTTTTGAGGTTACCAATAAAACCAGTATGGTTAAAGAGGGGCATAACAACTATAAGTGACGTTCTGAATGAGAATGGGCAGATATATTCTTTGGAAGATTTCCAGGAGAAGTACAATTTGACTTCTAATTTCCTAGAATATGGGGGTTTTGCAATGACAATCAAATTCTTTTTAGACACTAGAGAGAAACCGTCTGTAAATGTCGCAAAACCTACTAACTGCATCATTCTTTGTAGAGACACTAAGGGTGTATCTCAGTTATATCAATCCCTTATTGGAAAACAATCCGATATTTTACAAAATATTTGTCAAAAATGGTTTACCAAGGGAAACATTACAATAAGTCCATATGAAGTGAGAACATCCTTTCTTAGTACACACAGGATGATAGATGATGTTTATTTAAAATACACTCAATTCAGAACGTTACATTATAGATTTTTTACCAATGATGTTCTAGTTAAGTGCAGAATCAAAGATGATGCTATTTGTTCAATGTGTGGTAATGATAATGACAGCAATTTCCATATGCTTGTAGACTGTTCGAGAGTGCGAGGTTTATGGTCCAAAGTAGAAACATGGATTAGATCACTGGGTATGATTGATTACCATTTAACAGACAGAAAAAAAATTCTGGGCGATCTGGAAAACTCGTCACAAATAAACATTATCATACTGATTGCCAAAAAAACAATCTATCAATCGAAATTGGACTGTAGATCACCCACTCTCTTACAGGTACAAGTAAATTTAAAACAAGTTTTCAATCATGAGTATTATAATAGTATTATAAAGGACAAAAGGTTTCTTTTTGAAAGAAAATGGTCTTTATTGTTAAACTTCTTTAAATACAACATAGCTTAATAATCACAATTTTCACACTTCCATTAACATGCCATTTTATTTGCATTATCAACCTATAATACATCTATTACAGTACTATAATTCATCCCTGTATCTATTTTTCTCTGTATGTTTTTTGTTTTGTTGCAAAAATTACAACAAAATAATATGTTTGTGACACCTGTTTTCTTTTTTATGCAAGAACTGAATAAAAGAGTTATTGAAAAATAAAAAAGTTAATGCAAGGCGCTTTTCTCTGCTATATTTACCTTAAATGTTAAGACAAACAGGTTTTCTCAATGGCATAATTATATTTGTCTCTTGTTTACTATACTTACAGAGGCATCCTTCAGGTCAAAGTTGTTTAAGATCAAGTTCAAGGGGATGAAAGCTACTGACCACGTGATCAGCGCAGAAGTTGCATGTGATCTTCCCCGATGTTCTCTGATGTGTACCATGACAAGTTCTTGTGGATCCTTCAATTTCAAAGATGACAACACCTGTGAGCTCATCCGTGGGGACAGCAACACGCTGCCAAACACCTTTATTCCTGAATATGGAACAGATTACTATAGCCTTCAGCAAGACTAGAGCAGTGTAATCCAAATCAAATATGGGTATTTTGCAATAGTTTGTGTAAACGTTAAACAAAATCTGATAGAATACACGAAATTCTGCTCAATTTTCCAAATTCGTTTTTCGAAAGAATAGTATTTCTTATCCAGATACCTGTATGATTAGTCCAAGGTCTCATATGCTGAAAGATTTGAGTTTTGAGTTTAAGTCCTGCTTAAGACATGTGAGAAAGATGCCTACAAATTTCCGCCAAGATTTTGTGGATTACTCTACTAATTATGATCTAACCTCTTAGAAAAAATGGCGATGAAATATCAGTTATGGTGGAATGAGGCCATGTTTACAAGTGATAGAACCTAAGCATATATGCTGAACCCATGTTCATTTTATGCGGTGGTGTGGCTTCTCATTGAAAACTTCAAAAATATTTCTGTTAAGTTGTGTATCTGTTCAAGGAAAATAGAACGGTTGACCAAACTATATTTTATAAGTTAATGACAATGTGAATGTTTTTCATCTGATTGGAATCATCTTACAACTCAAACACATTTTATTATAGTAATGTATTGTTCATGTTATATCCTTCCAGAAGCCTTACTCTGATCTACCAATAACCTAATAAATACCTCTAATAATACAATGGAATATTGTTTGTTATTTTATCTTTGAAATATCATATGAGTATGTGCCAATTAGAACCTCAATTGTTATTCCTTCCTGGCACTAATTAGGTTTCACTATCTAGGATAGATACGTATTCATAGGGTATAATATTTTCTTGTTAATCTCTAATCTGTCAAATAGTAGGTTTTGTTTCTACTAACTCAGTAGCTGTGATAAATGTTTAGTTACTCTTAATATAGTAGGATTCACCACGGTATTTGTTAACATCTAACAAAGGAAAGAATATAGTTCCAAGTAGTGTACACATAAGACGAATGCCAAAGCTGGGGAAAAAATCACTTAGTTCGCTTTGTTCTATGTTCGAATTTAACCCATTAACACTCAGAGGAGCCAAAACAGGCCTGACAAATTTGGAAATATATTACTTTCAAAAGCATTATCGGGAAAATATTTGAAGGAGAAATGTTTATCAGAAGCCAAACTACAACTCTCCTTCAAATATTTTGTGAACTTAAGCTTTGTTCTCAAGTTATTTTCAAACGTATGAAAGTAGCAGACGTTAGGTTCTAGTGGATTTCTAAGTGTGAATGGGTTAAGAACCTAGGAGTTCCTGCAGATTTGGCTGTGTGTCTGTGTGGCTTCCCTTTTGTCCACCAATAAAGAGTTACTATTGGTCTGGAAATCTCATACTGGCTGACCCAATAGAAGAAACTGATATAGTTGAAACGAGGTATTAACTTGTCCTTTTATTGACAGTATCTAGATAGACTATTTTGAATTGACTCCTGGACCCATGAAAAGCATTACTCCAATC
>OZ012691.1:8970305-8997805 GCA_963942565.1 Maea johnstoni | reverse complement strand
ATGGATTACCTGACAACTGAAAAGAGATTTGATTTGGAAGGTGCGTGTGTTATGTTTGTGTGTGGCTAATCTTTTGATATGTAATCCATAGGTGTTTGAGCAACGAGACACTCAAACTTGATTGAGGAATTAGATATCTGCACTGCAGTGCTGCCATACAGGCGGAAAAGAGGAAGGGTGATCGATATTTTTTTTGTATTACACATCCTGCATGTGTTCCTTCAATACCTACTCGTGTGACTGCTTTCGTAAGCTCTGAGATCAATGAGACATAACAAATAATTCTTACTAGTACTTACATATTGATAGATCTGTCACCAATCTCTTAGTACAAGGTTATACTAAAACCAGGTACTAGGTACTGTCCATTGGTATTAGGCTGAGAACTCAACCCAAAAGGGATTGCTGACACTCTGAATGTGAATGTGGTAATGAGTGCATATTTTTGGATTTAAACTACCTCAATCCAATCAGCCTTGCTTCCCTATTTTTCAGCTGAATGACTTTGACGTCGAATCCACATTGATTAAGCCCAAACAGAAACTGTCTGTAGACCTGTTTATGCACAATACTAATTTCATTGATTAAGCTATTTTTATTAGCCCAAACAGAAGCACAAAACACTTACAGCTCAAATTCAATCGATTGCACTTCCTCCCAAACAAGACTGTATTTTTTATCTGTAAGTGAAATACTAATTTGTGAGCAGGTCGTCATTGTGGGCACCATTCCAAATACCACACTAATAATCACCATCAACTAACTGGTACTGCTCATTCCACCCCCTGTGCCCTCGAGACCAGCTTCTATTAACTCACTACAAGAGAGAGAGAGAGAGAGAGAGAGAGAGAGAGAGAGAGAGAGAGAGAGAGAGAGAGAGAGAGAGAGAGAGAGAGAGAGAGAGAGAGGGCAAATCCAAACACCAATACAGCTGTTATGGCGATGTTATTGTTCAGGCTCTACAAGGTAAGGTACTCACATCATGCTTCAAATAATCCTTCTATGTTAACTTAGCTTTCAACAATGTAACAAAGTCATTCTTTGAAAGACGAATTATCATTTTATTCACTGTTAACTGGGGTAAAACATTATTTCCTTTCTTTAAAATCCTTGTGTTATGCTGAACAATTTACCATCAAAAGTAAGGGGTCCTCATAAACTTAACACTTTCTGTTGGAAAAGTTTTAGTAATTGCATTTCTCAAAATAACGACATTACCTCTCCATTTACGTACACAATTTAGTGAGCAAGTGTAAATAAAGTTTAATATGAAGATCTGTTTACACATAATTGTATTTAGAAATACGGGTTATACATCTGATATGTTATCGATGAGTGTTTGTGCAACCAGGCTTCTGGCATACGTCCGGTCAACTAGTGCAGGAAATAAAAGTGAAAGGTAAAATAGTAAAAAATAAAAGTTTGCTTAGTTCCATTCATAGACTTTTTGATTATGTATAGGCGTTTTTTTGTTAAAACTGATTGATTGATTATAAAATATTCATCTCCAACTGTTTTCACTTTATCATATAAAGTGTAGTTGGTGAATACATTCCTCTTTATTCTTGTTAAAGAACCGCTTATTTAACACAAACTGCTTATGTAATGAACAACTCTGCTTATGTAATGATAGACCAAATTTTGAAAGAAAAACAGTTTTGTCATAAGCCTGCAATTTGCAAATAAAGGGCCTTTGATTATTTTACTGTGCATTATTTTTTTGAGACTCCATTTCTTTGCAGTCCAGAGTTTTTCCTTTTTTGTTCTTTTATTAATTCTGCGATTTCACATTTTTTCCTTATCATTTCAAGTATAACTATTTCCAGTTTTAAGTTCTTCACCTTCAAATCTTTTCTGCAATGATATTTTGTTTTATTTTAAATTTTTATCTCTTCTTTGTCCTTAACAGTTTGACATATTGTGTTTATATTGACGGGGATGGTTAGTTGGGATGTCCATGCGAGATTTGATTTTGATGACTTTATGGACAAGTTCGAAGGTCGTGGTCACTGTGAAAATCTGATCTATGATTTCTCTACAACCAGTTGGCAATTGACAGGGATAGTTACTTCCGATTCTACTGTGCTTAGATTTTGATGACCCTTGGGTTGAAGTCAATGTCACATAGGAAATTTTGTACCTGTAATATCTCTGCAACCTTTTGGCCAATTTCATTCTTATTGACAGAGATGATTGCTTAAGGACTTCTTCTTCTTCTACTTTCCCATGCGACAGGTCAAAGGTAAAGGTCGTAAAGTATAAAGGGAGACATTCATATTATTGTGAATACTGCTATTCTAGTTTATCTGTAACAATAGCATCATGGAAACTTTATATAATACGTTTGTCTGTCAATTCATTTGTGCTTTTATGATTTGTCAGTTAGTGACGTATTACAAAATATTTCTGCCTGGTCACTTCTCGTCTCTCGTCTCCGTCCAAGTTCTCCCCGGCTTCCCGGGCTGCTCCCGTGTTCTTACATCTCTCTCTTCCTGTCTTCCATCTGTCCCCCTTACTCTGGCCCAGGCTTGCTTATAGGCACCTCAACAGACAACATCTTGTCTACAATCAATATACAGACAAAGTCTTGTCTACAATCAATATATGATAACTAGGCGTGCACGATAATTGAATTCTAACTTCTACCTTATCTAACTCTGGTCATCCTTGTTCGGCCATATATGCTAATTCGGTATCTCTGTTCCGCCATATATGCTAATTCGACTACTGGCCCTGCAGCCGGAGGCGTTCACTGACAAGTTACCTAATACTAGCACAGCATCAATAATTCTCAGACAATATCTTGTCCCATGCATTAACCCTTTCTACCTCTAACCCTATTCTAGTAACATAACCTTGTTACATTCGTCCCTACCTTGTAAAAGAAAACTTTTTCACACAAAAGTTTTCTGAATCCTAAGTAAATCCTCACTAACTTTGTAAGTCACTAAACAACAAAACAATGGCTCCCAGCTGATACCCTGTTATGGGCAAAAACTAACTTTGATAGATGTGTAATTACTTTAACAATTAGCTCCTGCACTGGTCGCTAATTTTGATCAATCACAGGGTTACCCAGACACTCTGAAGGGTGCTCTTTTATGTTTCATCATTTACTGTTCATTTATGAGGCATTATTTCTCTACAATTGGTAATTTCAAACCTACTTATTTTGATTTTTTTCTGGGAGCCATAATCAACCTCTAGAACATATATGTACTTAGATATATATTAACATGTATATCTCACATACTATAAATAACAACACTTATATCCTACATACAATGTTTACATCATATCACTAACCTTACTAACCTCTAGAATATATATGTATAGCTAGAATATATGTAGCCACATATATATCTTACATACTATGAATAACAACATTTCCATCCAACATACAATTTTTACAACACATTTGATCTAACCACCAAAAACACATCATGTTATCTACCCTCCATTAGGTAAAACAACTTTTGAAATAAAAGTTTTTAAACAGAATCCTTGCACCGGCTGGTAGTCTTTCTGCATCGTTCACCTTCAGTTGGCTGGGTCTATTACCACTTATATTAAAAGTTCGGTCCTGGGATAAACTGAATAGTAAATTGTACTAGACAATCGGGATGTGTCTGCCCAGTACAATTAGTCTGTATTGATTATGCACAGAGCCAAATCTGCATGTTGGTTTCCTTTGTCCATACTGTATTTGCCTGGGTAATTATGCATAAAATGTTTCCTCGGGTTGCACATACAATTTAACACCACACTGTTCACTATTTGAATGTCCGGTCCTTGAAGTCAATCGATCTACACCACTGGCTATTTGAATAAATTCACATATCCTTGCACACAGTCTAACCTTGTTAGTCACGTTGTATCGTTAAACACTGCCAGTTGACAATACCCATTGTAGTGTAGTTGATCATTGCATGGAAAGATGAACGTCCGTCATTCGATTTCACACAGTTTAGCTAGTTCTTTATATGAGACAGCAACAGTATTATCTGGTGCACACGCATTACCACCGCTGATATTGGTAGTGGAAGTATAGGCACACTGGGGATTGTTTGATGACAAGAGCAACAGAATGGTTAAGATTTTTGTTTTACCTATTACCATCTGCTTTAATAAAGGCATGATCACAATCTTTTGTTTTTGTAATTGTTTCATAGGAACCAGAATCAGAAAAATTCAGCAATACAACAACCAGAACCAAACACCATAGCACTTTTTCCTCCCCTATACGATGTAGAATAACAACATGAGAACCTTTTTATGACACATTTCTATCCATTGACATATCAGTGTTAATTGCTTTAATTTGACATCAATTACTGAGCAAACTAAGAATTTCATTTATATTCTTAATGCAACACTCAAACAATAATTAAATTGTTCCCTTAATTATGTCAATTTCTATGTCAACTCATTTGAGTTACCATCTTTTCCTTCGAATTAGTGCTAATATTCTCTCAACTGTCTGATTTCTTAATCACCTTGGCATTGAAAACTTCCATTTCATTTTCCGTGGCCCTTGTGGTGATATGTTCGGTAAATGGGTCTGTCCCTATACAACCTTGTTTGGGTCTTGATTGCCCCCAAGTTCGGCCAGGCATACAAGTATCATTGTATGTCCTTTTCCTTGGCCTCAGATTGTATGTCTCCCCCACAACGTTCTCCGGTGCCAAGCTAGTTCTAGGTTTAATGATTGATTGCATCACCATTAGTTTATATTTTATTGCTTTATATTTCCCCGGTCCTTATCTCCCCAGTGGTTAGGCATGTGCGCCCATGCAACAGCAATAGCTAATCGTGCTGCGCGTTGGAACCTCTTGAGTGTAACAATTAGCATGGTATTAGATCCACACCTTATGTGCAATTTGACCACAATACAAGCCAGATTAACCCATTCCTTATCCCAAGTAATTTTGCAGTGTGCTCCCATGTTATTTTCAATCTTCATTACTTTTGAATTATTTGTTACTTGTGATTTAATTCTATAACTACCAGTTTTTCTGTTAACTACTTGATAGTAGGATCTCCATTTTAGAATGACCCTTTTTGTCTAAATAGTATTATAGCATCCCCAGGTTTGAAATCTTTTGTTACTGCTTTAACTGAAACAGATTGTTTTTCTCCCAAGATTCCCCCTAAATGTCTCACTCTTGCAAAATACTTGTGAAACTATTCCATAATTATGGCCACACAATACTCCCCCTGTATTTTTGTTTTAATAATCTGCTGCAGTTTTTATCAGGCTCCTGGGAGCTAATGCCTTTATTCTTATAGACTTTCCCCCTAATTTCCATATCCTTAAACCCCCCTCTAAATGCTTCACGGGATCCTCATTACAGGTTCTAATTTCTTGTATGAGCCCTTGCAATTGGAGCTCATACTCTATGCTTCGTGACCTATTAATAAAAAGATGGACAGGTAATACTCCTAGTCCCTGTTCTACTGGCACCGGTTCTGGCTGCTGCATTCTCATTCTTTTTTTTTTTTCATTCAAAACAATTTTTACAATCAAAACAAAAGATCACCTACCATTGCCTTTGTCAGTTTTCTCCTTTCCTAAGTGTCCTTGTGCAGCTTTCCTATGCTTGTTTTTGTGTGCCTGGTTTTTCCTCGTGCAGCCTTCCTGTGCTTGTGAGTTTGTTTTTCTGCGTCAAAAGTTTGTCACTTTACAGCCCTGCTTTGAGTTTTTCTTTCCTTGGTCAGGTCCTGGCAAGGTCGCCACTTGAAATGAAGCTCTATAGTTGTAGCTTCTGGGGTAGTTGAGTACCAATAATTTGAAGTCTTGATAGTTGAGTGAGTTTCAGATACTTTTATTAATAAAACGTTTACAGAGCTGTGTGGTGCCTATGTTGCTCTCCTGACTGCCTGGTCACTTCTCGTCTCTCGTCTCCGTCCAAGTTCTCCCCGGCTTCCCGGGCTGCTCCCGTGTTCTTACATCTCTCTCTTCCTGTCTTCCATCTGTCCCCCTTACTCTGGCCCAGGCTTGCTACAATCAATATATGATAACTAGGCGTGCACGATAATTGAATTCTAACTTCTACCTTATCTAACTCTGGTCATCCTTGTTCGGCCATATATGCTAATTCGGTATCTCTGTTCCGCCATATATGCTAATTCGACTACTGGCCCTGCAGCCGGAGGCGTTCACTGACAAATTACCTAATACTAGCACAGCATCAATAATTCTCAGACAATATCTTGTCCCATGCATTAACCCTTTCTACCTCTAACCCTATTCTAGTAACATAACCTTGTTACAAGACCCTTTTTTTTCAGAGTCCGTCCGGCCATCTGGAAAGTTGTCTGACGGTGTCTGAATGCATCTTTGGTTGTTTGGTCATGTGTTTGGTGATGCTTGGAAAGATATTTGGTGGTGTATGATTGCATCTCTGACTGTTTGGCAATATTTGGAAGGTTGTTGTTAAAGGTGCTGTTTGAATAAATTTTTTGTTGTTTGTTAGAGCGTTAGTGATGCTTGGAAGGTTGTTTTATTGGTATTTGATAGATTCTCTGAGTGATCGGTAGAGTGTTTGGTAATACTTGGAAGGTTGTTTGGTAGTGTTTGAATGCTTTTTTGATTGTTGGTAGAGTGTTTGGTGTTTCTTTGCAGGCATTAGGATTGCTGATAGTAACATCCGCCCTCATGCCTGAGTATGACCATGGTAAATACTACATCCATAATCTTATTTGATATCAAAGTGTTTCACAGTTAAGATTACATTATTATCAGTATTATCATTATTACCTTAATTATTACCATTATTATTATTATTGTCATTATTATTATTATTATTATTATTATTATTATTATTATTATTATTATTATTACTACTAGTAGTAGTAGTAGTAGTAGTAGTAGTAGTAGTAGTAGTAGTAGTAGTAGTAGTAGTAGTAGTAGTATAGTAGTAGTAGTAGTATTAGTATTGGTTGTAGTAGTAGTAGAAGTACTAGTACTACTAATATATACAAATAAATGTATATTGGGTCACCAATGGTTCTTAAAAAGTAGTAGTGGCAGCAGCAGTAGACGAAGCAGCAGCAGCAGCAGCAGCAGCATTAGTAGTAGTAGTAGTAGTAGTAGTAGTAGTAGTAGTAGTAGTAGAAGTAGTAGTAGTAGTAGGAGCAGTGATAATGAGGAAATGATATAACAAAGCATTTTTTCCATTACTAACGGTGCCGCAATATACTCATGTAGTTGTTTTATCGCAGATATCTGCTATGCATATCGTATTCGAATACTAGAACTCCGTTTGTGGTAAGGGCTGTTCCATTTAAAACGGGGACGGAAGATAATTCAACACCCCCCCCCCCCTCCCTCCTGCCAGAAATCATATATAACCTAATGGGATAAAGTAATTTAGAATTCGGTCCCTACCCCCGTTCAAAAAACCTGCCGTTCCTCCCTACGAACACTTTTAAATGGAACAGCCCTAAGTAAATTCAGCGAATACATCACGCAATCTTCACATCCATAATTAAATGGAATATCCTTCACAAGGTATGTTTTGGCATCAAAATGGTGCCTGATTTAATTTTTCTATTAAGGTGTTCTCTCAGTATGGAAATGGCGGCAAGAGTGCACCTTGCCAAACCAGGCAAAGCTATTGATACTATGCCAAATATCATGGAGGATGATGATGAGTAGCTTTATAGCAATACACTAAAAACGCATTCGTTTTTAAAAGTGAAATCAATCAAAACGTGTAGGGTAGGAGTTAAGAATGAAAAGTCATAAGATAAAGTTTTTGAAGTGAATTCAAATAAAGGATTATAGGGGTTTGGATGATTTATGTACACACACACACACACACACACACACACACACACACACACATATATATATATATATATATATATATATATATATATATATATATATATATATATATATATATATGCATATGTATATATGTATATTTATACATTTGTTGTGGCAAGCATGGTATTGAATGTTATGTAAATTCCAATGAAGAAATAGATGGCTTAGTTTCTACTCTGACTACTAGGCAGAAAATGTAATAAAAGTCATATTCCTTAAAATGTGTCATTAATACTGCGTATTTATCTGATAAGCCTTGTTTTCATGAATACTGTCGAAGTGAACTCATCATATTCTATCCATGACCATTTTACGAAGATCATATGTATATCTAATGAGCGTTATAATTGTCCTTAAGTGCTACATGTATATAAATTTACTAATGAATGGACTGCTGACTGGTCTTTAAGGTCTATGGTTCACTCAGTGGTGATAGGACAATATTTAGACTTGTTCTCATATTGCCACACAATTCAGTTTTGGATATACATAACACTGCTCCATCCAAACTAACTACAGCCTTGAGTATTGTGATTTTCAAACTTGATCTACAATGCATTCCAAGGTAAAAAGAAGTTCATGATATTTATGGAAGATATACATTTATCCGGATATGATTAAAAGTTTAAAAGAAAATCAAAAACATTTTTGAACAAATGGCCTATGTATATATTTTTTCTCCTTTCATTACTTTGTAATAAAAGCACCCTGGAGAACACTAGGATGCTTCAAGGATACCTCGACCCGAGCAATTCCTTCCTTGGAAGGAACTAGCCCGTTCCTGGATGGCGAAGCTAAGTTGAGATCTGATGCGCTGACCAAGTGTTACAAAGCAGCCGCTGCCTTCGGATACAAGTGCTTTGCTGTTCAAAATGGGGGACAGTGCTTTTCCAGTGACGCCGCCTGCAATACATATGACGTACATGGAACATCAACCGGTTGCCGGCCTGACGGTGAAGGTGCTTTCTGGGCCAATCAGGTTTATGAAATACAAGGTAATTGTGAATTGCACCCTTTGGCAACCTATCATAATTTGTGACCGCAGAGAACCTCACATAGCACAGTACGGTTTGTGTATGTATGTATATTTATTGACTATGGCCCTCGCCATAAAGTAATCATATATAATACAAAAATAATAATAAGTACAAACAAAGATAACAAATGAATAATGTACAAGTTGTCCAAAAAAAAGCATGAGCTTACAAACTTGTGAGATCATTGAATACAAATTGAATAACTCAAAAGAAAACTGGTAGTAAGTGACATATCATTATCAAACTGATTGAAATATCAACCAAACCCATGAGGGGTTAGGAAGCAGGAGTGTAACTAACTAAAGGATAGAGCTACCTTTCCATGGATGGGCAGGAAAACTCCACCAATGATTCAATTTGTCGCCGCCAATATTATTTATTTCATGCAATATGAACCAGGAGCCCTGTAAGTTTATAACCTGAATTCCCGTTTCTCTTAGGTTTGTAGTTTCGAAACATCCACGTTGTCGTATTGATTTAGAGCATGTAAATACTGAAACTTACAAAAAAAATCATATGCCTATTAAATGATTACATAGTATTAAGTACTTTCTGGAGGAGAAGTAAGAACAAGGTTATATCTGCTAAATCCACGAAATGTAATGAAGTCCCCTTGTATTACCTTAAATAGTGTAATAGTACCAGTTCGTAATGAACATGAATATGTTTGCACATGTATCAAAAGGTATCTAGTCTGCAAATTACCACCTTATAAACATTGGAAAAATAAGAAAAATTCTCAATACTGATACAACCAAGAGTGCCATTGTCTCACTGGTGACATCACGCCTTGACTATTGTAATGAACTTCTCCGTGGAATCACGGATGAGCTACTATGCAAGCTCCAGAAAATCCAAAACAATGCCGCTAGAGTGGTTAGTGGCTCCAAAAAGTATGATCACATTACAACAGTTCTAAAAGATCTCCACTGGCTGCTCACAGGAAAAGGGTTGGGTTCAGGATTCTGATTTTGACTTTCAAATGCATACACGGATGTGCCCCTCTATACTTGAGGGAACTGTTAGTCAAACAAGCCAATACAAGGACTCTAAGATCAAACACTATACATATTACAGATACCACACATTAATCTGAAAAGGTTTGGTTACAGTATTCTGTGCCTATGCACCACGCCTTTGGAATTAGCTCCCTAACCACATCAATGCTGCTGATAGTGTGCAAAACTTCAGGAAACAGTTGGAAACATTGCTATTTCGAAAGTTTATTCGACTATATGGACCATGAACATTTGTCCACTGACTATTCTTTAAAGCGCTTTTGAATATTATAGGTGGAAAGGGCGCTATATCAAATGTCAATTATTTTTATTATTATTATTATTATTATTATTATTATTATTATCATTATTATTATTATTCAAATGAAGAACAATTCATAGTGAGCGTCTAATAACGGCCTTGCTACTGACTAATAGCTATTTCTAATCACAGATGCAGTTAGAATTCTGCTTGGGGCTATTGAGATCGTTTGCATTAAGTTAATGCAAGGTCTTGCAATTAATAAAGACAAAACGAAAGTTATAAAAATTGGGGGATCACGGGACAGGCGGATACCTTGGGAAGGTCAATTTGGGTTAAAATGGACACACTCTTTCGAAGTTCTGGGCATTCAATATGATGTTTTCAGATTAAACGAATTAACTGAAATTAACTTAGAACTTAAGATTGAGAAAATCAAAAAATTAATCAGAACTTGGAGTACCAGGAACCTTACCCCTTACGGTAAGGTTACCATAGTAAAATCTCTATTACTGTCCAAAATAACACATATCCTCCTGTCCCAAACATACTACAATAAAGAAGATTGAATCAATATTTTATTCCTTTATATGGAGTGACAAACCTGCGACATTTAGTAAGCACATCTTAGAAGCTGATATTTCTGAAGGTGGTTTAAAGTTACATAACTTGAGATTATTTGATATGTCATTGAAACTTGGATGGCTAAGAAGATACTTGACTTCTAAAGGGAAGTGGAGGGTCTTCTTGGACATGGAGGACTTCCATGACATTTTTAATTATGGACCTGATTTTGTTGAAAGAATGCTAGAAATAGTTCAAATACCCTTTTGGCAAGATGTCTTAAAAGGACTAAAATTATTATTTAAAAGTTCTACTTGTAATGACTTATCTTTAATATGTACTACACCCCTCTGGTATAATGATGTTTTGAGGTTACCAATAAAACCAGTATGGTTAAAGAGGGGCATAACAACTATAAGTGACGTTCTGAATGAGAATGGGCAGATATATTCTTTGGAAGATTTCCAGGAGAAGTACAATTTGACTTCTAATTTCCTAGAATATGGGGGTTTTGCAATGACAATCAAATTCTTTTTAGACACTAGAGAGAAACCGTCTGTAAATGTCGCAAAACCTACTAACTGCATCATTCTTTGTAGAGACACTAAGGGTGTATCTCAGTTATATCAATCCCTTATTGGAAAACAATCCGATATTTTACAAAATATTTGTCAAAAATGGTTTACCAAGGGAAACATTACAATAAGTCCATATGAAGTGAGAACATCCTTTCTTAGTACACACAGGATGATAGATGATGTTTATTTAAAATACACTCAATTCAGAACGTTACATTATAGATTTTTTACCAATGATGTTCTAGTTAAGTGCAGAATCAAAGATGATGCTATTTGTTCAATGTGTGGTAATGATAATGACAGCAATTTCCATATGCTTGTAGACTGTTCGAGAGTGCGAGGTTTATGGTCCAAAGTAGAAACATGGATTAGATCACTGGGTATGATTGATTACCATTTAACAGACAGAAAAAAATTCTGGGCGATCTGGAAAACTCGTCACAAATAAACATTATCATACTGATTGCCAAAAAAACAATCTATCAATCGAAATTGGACTGTAGATCACCCACTCTCTTACAGGTACAAGTAAATTTAAAACAAGTTTTCAATCATGAGTATTATAATAGTATTATAAAGGACAAAAGGTTTCTTTTTGAAAGAAAATGGTCTTTATTGTTAAACTTCTTTAAATACAACATAGCTTAATAATCACAATTTTCACACTTCCATTAACATGCCATTTTATTTGCATTATCAACCTATAATACATCTATTACAGTACTATAATTCATCCCTGTATCTATTTTTCTCTGTATGTTTTTTGTTTTGTTGCAAAAATTACAAAAAAATAATATGTTTGTGACACCTGTTTTCTTTTTTATGCAAGAACTGAATAAAAGAGTTATTGAAAAATAAAAAAGTTAATGCAAGGCGCTTTTCTCTGCTATATTTACCTTAAATGTTAAGACAAACAGGTTTTCTCAATGGCATAATTATATTTGTCTCTTGTTTACTATACTTACAGAGGCATCCTTCAGGTCAAAGTTGTTTAAGATCAAGTTCAAGGGGATGAAAGCTACTGACCACGTGATCAGCGCAGAAGTTGCATGTGATCTTCCCCGATGTTCTCTGATGTGTACCATGACAAGTTCTTGTGGATCCTTCAATTTCAAAGATGACAACACCTGTGAGCTCATCCGTGGGGACAGCAACACGCTGCCAAACACCTTTATTCCTGAATATGGAACAGATTACTATAGCCTTCAGCAAGACTAGAGCAGTGTAATCCAAATCAAATATGGGTATTTTGCAATAGTTTGTGTAAACGTTAAACAAAATCTGATAGAATACACGAAATTCTGCTCAATTTTCCAAATTCGTTTTTCGAAAGAATAGTATTTCTTATCCAGATACCTGTATGATTAGTCCAAGGTCTCATATGCTGAAAGATTTGAGTTTTGAGTTTAAGTCCTGCTTAAGACATGTGAGAAAGATGCCTACAAATTTCCGCCAAGATTTTGTGGATTACTCTACTAATTATGATCTAACCTCTTAGAAAAAATGGCGATGAAATATCAGTTATGGTGGAATGAGGCCATGTTTACAAGTGATAGAACCTAAGCATATATGCTGAACCCATGTTCATTTTATGCGGTGGTGTGGCTTCTCATTGAAAACTTCAAAAATATTTCTGTTAAGTTGTGTATCTGTTCAAGGAAAATAGAACGGTTGACCAAACTATATTTTATAAGTTAATGACAATGTGAATGTTTTTCATCTGATTGGAATCATCTTACAACTCAAACACATTTTATTATAGTAATGTATTGTTCATGTTATATCCTTCCAGAAGCCTTACTCTGATCTACCAATAACCTAATAAATACCTGTAATAATACAATGGAATATTGTCTGTCATTTTATCTTTGAAATATCATATAAGTATGTGCCAATTAGAACCTCAATTGTTATTCCTTCCTGGCACTAATTAGGTTTCACTATGTAGGATAGATACGTATTCATAGGGTATAATACTTTCTTGTTAATCTCTAATCTGTCAAATAGTAGGTTTTGTTTCTACCAACTCAGTAGCTGTGGTAAATGTTTAGTTACACTTGATATAGTAGGATTCACCACGGTATTTGTTAACATATAACAAAGGAAAGAATATAGTTCCAAGTAGTGTCCACATAAGACGAATGTCAAAGCCGAGAAAACCTTCACTTAATTCGCTTTGTTCCATGTTCAAATTTAAGAAGCTAGGAGTTCCTAAAGATTTGGTTGTGTGTCTGTGTGGCTTCCCCTTAGTCCACCAATAAAGAGTTACTATTGGTCTGGAAATCTCATACTGGCTGACCCAATAGAAGAAACTGATATAGTTGAAACGAGGTATTAACTTGTCCTTTTATTGACAGTATCTAGATAGACTCTTTTGAATTGTCTCCTGGACCCATGAAAAGCATTACTCCAATCGAGATGACACAACAAAAGAGGACAGAAAACACACACTACCATACCTGACACGTGAGATAAACAAACAAACAAAGGTTTTCCCATCTTAAATACAGACTTGGTACAAAAAGAAGAACACAGTTTGAGAAGACATAACACGACCGCCCGCCCTATTGCCATCCAGTTTCCTAGGCTTTGAGTGCATGGATGACCTCACAACTGAATGCCAATTTGATTTGCAAGCTTCGTGAGTCATTGCTGTGCTTGGCCTATGTTTTGACAGTTATCTGTGGGAGACGTCCGATTGACTGGTGCAGGAATTATATGTCTGCACTTGTAGTGTTACCAAACACGCTATACGAAGCAAGAATGATCAATATCATTTTGTATTAGTCATCTTGTATGTGTTCTTGTAATACCTACTTTTGAAACTGCTTTCGTATGCTTTAAGATCAATGAGAAATACAAACCAGTGCATAGATATTGATTTTCAACAAACCTACGTCACTAGTATTAGCAACAACACAACAAATAAATGCTTTAAATCTTTATTCACAAGGTCTCAACCCCACCTGCATAAGTAAATGTAGCTTGATTGGAACTGCTGAAATTGTTAATATTATCTATAATGTAATGGCAATGATTTAAACATCATAAAACAATAATTTCTGCCGACGACGAAGGTGACATCTAACGACAGATGTCGTCACCACTTGATGGCAATACGATGACACCACTTTTAGCAAGCCTATGTCACTAGTATTCACAACACTACACACGAAAATGCTAACTAGAAAAAACCCATGTAGATCCACTACACAAAAAGCAAGAATAAGAAGCATGCATAGATATAATACTCAATCCTCATCAAGCACTAATATAAAACCATCCTTAACCATGACACACACTCTTGCAGCAATCCTATGTAAATATCTATTGTAAAATATGGTCTGTGTAACCCTGCAGCACTTTGAAATGTACATAATGCTTCTCGAAAACATCAGCATTCCGCCACTGACTAATATGCCTTGCCACATCAGAACTATCGAGGGCACATGTTTCTCCTTGTAGGTATGAAACATTTTGCAGTGAAATTCTTAACAGATAGCCCTGTCAACCCAATAGCCTCATTCGACATCCTAGACACAGACCTTGCACTTAGTGCACTGTAAGATATAGGCAAAGTAATGAAGACAGGGTGACCCTGGTATATGTTGTCTTTCCAAAGCCATGCAGTCCATATAATCGTGCAAACACTTTCCCGGGTCCACCTTCAACATTGAAGCAGGAGGCAGAGTCACCCCAAAACCATCACAATTATAGTCATTCTTAATGCCATGAAAAGTCAAAGTAAATTGCCTGCCCTGATGAAACTAAACCTGATCCCGGGGGGGAGGGGCACTCAGGTACAGAGGGGGGCCGCACCCGCGTTACGTATTTCGCGGAAGAAGGGGTCTTTTTTTAAGACCTCCGCATGTCCGCGATTTTGAAAAAAAGGGTACTTTTTTATACCCAGGTACGAAGTATGGGGGTCAAAATCCCCTTTCAATCCACGAAATATACGCGGCTCTGACGCCGAGTGACTCTCGAAGTGACTGGGCTTCCTAGTTTGCTGCCGCCACTTGCTGACGCTAAACACATAGAGAAATATAAAATCTCAAGTTAAAATACGTGTTCCCGTTCATCCAATGTCAGTGTTTTGATAAAAGAAGGGGTGTTTATTTAGTAGAAAAAAGCAGCGTTTTTATTAAAATAAGGTTTTTTTTTTGGCCAGAAATCAGTGCTTTATGGGTATTTTTAAATTTGCATAACGAGCGTATGCGCCCCCCTAAGTGCCCCCCCCCCCTGGGACCTGATCCTCCCCAAATAAAATGTCCTGTGCAACCAGTGACTCTGAATCAAGCTAGGTACGTGTCTGAAGGTCATGAAGACACGAACATGAACACCAAAGCCACCAACACAATGTTTTTGTCGCAGCTGTTTAAGGGGGCTCGGGACCTTCGCACCTTTAGTGTTTTTTTGTTTTTTTGATATGTGATAGCTGAAAAGGTTTGCTACTTATTCCTTTGAACTAGAACTCTCAACTAGAACTACAAATGACAAAAAAAGGAGTTTTTTAAAATGCTTTCTACTAGAGGCCAGATATCCTGAGTCACCAGCTGTGATGCTTATCTAAACCCATACTGGCCTTTCCTTATCTGATCTCTCCTGGGAGGTGTGCTATACTGGCTGATTGATGCGAACTGGGGGCCAGGTCCAGAATGTGTATTCAAATGGAAGTATCCTGTTTACCCAGGAAACAAGCACCAAGCAGCTATGAGTGGTCAATTCATTGCAATTAGGTTATTGAATAAAAGGTGTGATTTTTGTGCATTAGCTGTCTGGCTTTACAGTTGCAGGTCAGACAGGTGAGGTAAAACCAATCAAGTGTTCCAGAAATATTCTGGTGTGTGTCAGGTAGGGGCAGGATGTTTAAGATGCATGTTACCTAGGTGAACAGGGTTTCCTGCAGAGATATTCAGTTGTGTGTCTGGTAGGGGCAGGATGTTTAGGATGCATGTTACCTAGGTGAACAGGGTTTCCTGTAGAGATTAAGGGTTAGGAGAGAACATTCAGATGGGGAACCCAGGACAGTGCAGAGTCTGAATGTTTCCTTACAATGGGAAGTAGCTCCGGAAGGAAGAGAAAGAGGAAGAGGGCCTTCAGGAAGCTGCAGTGTGTGCATACTGCCTTGATGGAAAGTTAGAACTATGGCAAGACAGTAGAAGGCGACAAGGACTTCAATAAGCCTTATTTTGGAGATACTCAAATGAGGGTTGTGATGGAAAGAGAACAGACTTTCCTAGAAGTGACAAAAATGGACGATTTTATGCTATAAACATACAATCAGTTCTAGCAGGACGCCTGTGTGGAAATGGACATAATGCACTTCAAAAGTTCAGGGCAGCTATGGATCTACCTTCTCCAGTTGCCCCCAAAAGTTTCAAGAAGCATGAGGTATCTATTCCCTATATCTTTTTATCAGAGAAAACCAACGCAGAGAAACCCTAATTAAACCCTACATGCCTGTGTCTTCCCAAATCACCTTCACTATTTTGGTTTTATCTCAGTGATCAGAGGAAATTTCAGAAAAATACTTGAAGAGGATACATTAATCAGATCCTTACAAAGTCTCCAAATGTTATGTTGATTTATATTACCTACAGTTATACTCTGTTGATCAGCATCTAGTCCCGGCGGGGGCACTCAGGTACAGAGGGGGGCTGCACCTGGGTTACGTATTTCGCGGAAGAAGGCGTCTTTTTTTAAGACCTCCGCATGTCCGCAATTTTGTAAAAGAAGGGTACTTTTTTGTACCCAGGTACGAAGTATGGGGGTCAAAATCCCCTTACAATCCACGAAATATACGCGGCTCTGACGCCGAGTGACTGGGCTTCCGAGTTTGCTGCCGCCACTTGCTGCCGCTAAACAAGCAGAGGATTATAAAATCTTAAGTTAAAATACCTGTTCCCGTTCATCCAATGTCAGTGTTTTGATAAAAGAAGGGGTGTTTATTTAGTGGAAAAAATCAGCGTTTTATTAAAATAAGGGTGCTTTTTTGGCCAGAAATCAGTGCTTTAGGGGTATTTTTTAATTTTGATAACGAACGTATGCACCCCCCTAAATACCCAAGTGCCCCCCCCCCCGGGCATCTAGTTAACAACTCTCCTCCAATTTTTTAGTTATTTCAATAATTATTCTATTTCAGTTAAAAACAGTGGTCACCGACATAATATGGAGTATTCCGCATCACAGAGGAAACCGAGAAATCGCAAACGCAACGTTATATGGTTCAACCCCCCATTCAACCAAAACGTGACAACCAACGTTGCCAGGAACTTCTTGGATCTTGTGGATAAGCATTTCCCACAACACCACCGATACCACAAGCTGTTCAACAGAAACAACGTAAAAACCAGATACAGCTGTATGGGCAACATGGCCACCATCATCAGCGGCCATAATGCTAGGATCCTCAACCCTGCGCCTACAGAAGATCCACGCACATGCAACTGCAAGAGGCCCGACACTTGCCCACTAAACGGCAAATGCTTAACCAAATGTGTCTTGTACAAAGCCACTGTCACAGCCCCTCCCAAACCTGTTAGCCACTATTATGGATTAACTGAGGGCCCCTTCAAGACCCACTTCTACAACCACACCCACTCATTCCGAAATAAGAGCTGCAAGAACGACACCGAACTATCCAAATACATATGGGATCTTCAGGACAGCAGCCAACAATACCAAATCAAATGGGACATTGTTCACCATGCAGCACCATACAAATGCGGCACACGACAATGTGACGTCTGCCTCACAGAGAAAATGGTGATAGCTACAGCAAATCCAGCCACCATGCTAAACAAGAGGGCAGAAATTGTATCTACATGCCGCCACCGTGCCAAGTTCCGATATGAGAATGTTCTGGATGCCCCCACCTAAACTGTGAAATCGGACCCCGCCTCCAGCCTTTAGCACAAGGGCAATATTTTCTACACCTACTGTGCTGCCCTCTTTTTGTAATGAACTGCATTTTGACACCTTTGCTCAGGAAGTGACCTTTGACCTGACCTGATTACACAGGAAGTGACATACCAAGAGGTGAAGGGTCAGGGTCAAGGACACTCAAGCCTCAACATGTGGCATGAGTGAGGACCTTTTACCCTAAATGGTCTCTATAACGGCCTGAGGATTGCACAAGCATGAAACCCAGGGTTGCCAACTTGAGACTGAGTATGTGACTTGCTCCTATATATATATATATATATATATATATATATATATATATATATATATATATATATATATATATATATATATATATATATATATATATATATATATATATATATTGGGGACATTTGGCATGACAAATTATTAAGTGCGCACACTATCATCATTTATAATGGTACAGCAATATTTCTAATTGATTGGGGTATCACGTTTACCGGCCCCAAACAAAAACTGTGTACACTTACAGCTCACATTTAATCGATTGCCTTTCCTTCCCGACACAACTGTATATTCTTTATTTGTTAGTAGCAAAACCATTAGTGAGCAGGCCGCCCTTCTGGCCATCATTCGAAATAACACAATATAAATCACTGTTAACTAACTGATCATTACAACACCTGTACCCTCGCCTCCAGCTTCTACACACTCACTAAGAGAGAGAGAGAGAGAGAGAGAGAGAGAGAGAGAGAGAGAGAGAGAGAGAGAGAGAGAGAGAGCAAATTCAAACACAGATACAGCTGTTATGGCGATGTTTTTGTGTACGCTCTACAAGGTGAGTTTTTCACTCCTCGCTTTCATTTCTAATCTTTCAATGTTAACATTACGTTCGCCGTTCAATATTGACATCACCTTCAACGGAAAAAAGGAGCCCTTCCAAATCAATCCTTGAAAGATGAATTTTACATATACATTTGCATGAGACAGTGTTTTTCAAGTACACCTTAAAAGACATACATTTTAGACCTGTTTGATATACTTATAGAATAAAACCTTTCTTTAGAAATGTAGGTTATACATAGAAGAGTAAATACTCATTCTTTCAAGTCCACATATGAATTGCCTAGAAAAACTTCTAACCAGGCATTTTCCCCACATCTCTCGGTCTAGATATATTTCCCAAGAGTTCGTTTAACACATGCAAAAACTCGACTAGAAAAAATAAGAGAAGATCGGATAAAGGGAAGTATGATTAGGTCAAGGGCACAATTATCACAAGACTGGGAAAAACCTTCAAAATATTTTTTAAATCTAGAAAAAAGAAATCACATTAATAAGAGTATTCCATCTCTTACTGTTGACGGGAAAAAGATTACTGATAGTGAATCAATTTTGAAACAACAACATGGCTTTTATAGTGATCTATACTCATCGAAGGGTGTAAAAGATATTTCAACTGGAGAATTTTCCAAATATTTGAGGAATATGAAGAAGTTATCAGATCTAGATAGAAACAAAACTAGATACTCCATTTACTCTAGAAGAACTAGAGTCTGTCATAATAAGCAGTAAACTTAATAAAGCTCCTGGACCGGATGGATTTTCAAATGAATTTTATAAATTTTTCATGGAAGAACTTAAATATTGGATTTTTCGATACTTCCAAGATAGCATATCTAATCAGCATCTCTCTGAGTCAATGATAGAAGGGGTGATCACTTGTATCCCCAAAGGTGGAAAACTACGAAATGACTTAAAAAATTGGCGCCCCCTTACACTATTGAATTCAGTATACAATTTTTTATCAGGGATGATAGCAAACAGATTGAAACCAGAGCTCCCATTTCTAATTAATGAAGACCAAACCGGATTCATATCAGGTAGATTTATCGGCGAGAACACTCGCACAGTCTTCGATCTAATTAACTACTGTGACACCTATCAGAAAAGAGGTCTTATTTTGATACTAGATTTCGCTAAAGCATTTGATACGATAGAATGGCCCTTTATAAATAATATATTTCAGTTTTTAAACTTTGGAGAAACATTTTGTGATTATCTGAAGCTTTTACAAACCAATTCTTTTTCTAGAGTAGAACAGAACGGCTTCTGTCAGATAGGGTCTCCTTGTCGAGAGGTTGTCGACAAGGGGACCCTATCTCGCCCTATGTTTTTGTAATTTGTGCGGAAGTCCTGTCTCATGTGTTGCGGGAGTGTGAGGATGTAAAGGGCATAAAGGTGCATGATATAGAGATGCTTGTATCACAATATGCGGATGACACCACCTTATTCTTAGATGAGGATCTTAAAAGTTTCAATTGTGCTGTAAAAATTTTAAAATGGTCTGAAAAAAGGTCTGGGTTGGCGATAAATAATAATAAAACGAAAGTGGTTAAGCTAGGGGCTACGAGAGGCAGAAGCATACCTTGGCAGGGCAAGTTTGGTTTCGAATGGACTAGTTCATTTGAAATCCTTGGTATCATTTATAATGTAGAATTAATGTCGGAAATAACTAAATTAAATATTTACAGGAAAATAGGGGAGGTAAAAAAATTAATATGTACTTGGCAATCCAGAAATTTAACTCCGTACGGGAAAGTAGCTATACTAAAGTCTCTATTAATGTCGAAATTTACCCATATGCTTCTGTCTCTCCCTAGCCCCACAGAAGAGCTTATCGAAGAACTAAACACACTTTTCAAAGGTTTCTTATGGTCTGGCAAATCGCCAAAATTCAGACGTGAGATTTTAGAAGCGGAAACTAAGGATGGTGGACTTAAACTCCACAACATTAAGTTATTTGACACTGCCTTAAAATTAGGCTGGTTAAAGCGCTTTATACGCAGTAACAGTAAGTGGACTGTATTCCCAAAATATTTTGAGTTAGAAGGAGTTTTTATCTACGGGCCAGATTATATAGAAAGAATAGAAGCAATGACAGATAATCCCTTTTGGTTAAATGTTATTGACTCATTAAGAGTACTCTGGAAATGTAATTTCACTCTGGACAAATCTGTGATTCTGGAAACTCCAATTTGGCTAAACCCAGTATTCAAACTGAATATCAACAGAGAGTGGAAGAAAAAGGGAATAATGGTGATTTCGGACTTTATAGAACATCTAAAAAAAACTATTCTATGGAAGATTTTACTGAAAAATACCAAGTGAAAACTAATTTTCTAGAATACGCTAGTGTCAGTAAAAAAATTAATGAATATCTCAATTGGCGAGATACTCCTGACTATCGTGAACCAAGACCGAAAAATTCCTTTTTAAACACTATCCTCTCTGTTGATTTGAAAGGAGTCACAAATATTTATAAACTTTTACTTCCAAAAGGTAACCAAATACTGGGTGAATTAACAGATAAATGGAGCAATAAATCAGATTTAGAGTTCACAAGTTTTGAATTACAAAAATCTTTTCATCTTCATCATACTTCTTTTAAAGACTGCTACCTCAAATATACCCAATTCAGAACTTTACATAGAAGATTCTTCACTAATGATAAACTTCACAAAATGGGAATTAAACCATCAGCCATGTGTTCATTCTGTAAAGTATCTTCAGATAGTGTAGATCACATGCTTCTATACTGTAATATAGTGCAAAATCTATGGCTAGAGGTTAATAATTGGATTATAGAACTTGGCTTTAAAAACTATAATTTGACAAACTCAAGAAAGATTATAGGTGACCTAGACAATGGTCCAATTATAAACTCAATCATTCTTCTTACTAAAAAAATCATATATGACTCATTCAAGAAGGAAAAGAAGCCTGTATTTATACACATAAAAAATGAGGTCAAAAACTACTACTATCTAGAAAAGTATATTCAATATACTAATAGGAAAAAACATCAATTTGACAAAAAGTGGCATATCTTGAATATTTTTTATAAGAATGATTGAGTTTGAAAAAATAAATAGAAACGTATCCAATATTCAAAACCTTTTTATTTTTAAAACACTGTTGATATTTACAGATATATCGTCATTCTTATATGCAAAATGTCTCATTCTCTAAAAAACATGTAGAACCTTACTTTAAAAGAATATAAACGCAGTAACGTGATTTACATCAGCTCAAATCCTGGAGGTGTGTCTCCGCTCACAAAGGATTACTATACATATTATGTACCTATCTGTCTTTCCATGCGGTTGAATAAAAAAGTTTTGAAAAATAAAAAAAGAGTTCGTTTAACCTTGATACTATTGGTTCAAATTTTGGATTCTTTGTACACGTATATGCATTGTTTGTTGATAATATTGTTTGATTGTCTATAACGTTCTAAAGTTAATGCTGTCTGTCAATTTGTTTTTAATGTTCATCTTGAATAATTCATTCCTGATAAATAATCTATGACGAATCTGAACTGAATACATCTAGTATGACTATCTTGGCTGTGCGTTTGAATGCAACAAACATTTCTTCATGACTAAATGTAATGTGGATGTTATTATACCATTTTCTCTACTTTCTATGATACTATGTTGGTCTGAACTGTGTACTCTTTTGTAAATATGTCTACATCCTATAAGTTATTCACGGGTTTCCTGCTTTAATATAAGATATTGGGATACCTGTTTAGTAAATGATGTTCTACCAATTCTTTTAATTTTTCAGTCAAATATCAAATACGCAATCTACCACAGTTAACTATTAGGTTAAACTTGTGAAAGTGAAACTCAAGACATATCCGGGCAATTGTAGAGGCCACATTGTAAAGGATATGTATATTTTATATTTGTAATTTTTTAAGCACAAATAGATAACAGCAACCTTTTTGCGGTACCTGTTTTGGTAGCAACCAATGACAGACTGGGAATATAAAGGATTAGTTATCATTTACAAGCTACATAATATCCATATTCAACTTATAACAACTAATGAACCTTATCCTAGCTATTAGTACGTCAGGTCAGGCACAAACATGTCCAATTTTGTGTTCAAGACAGGTTGAATAGATATACTTCTCATTACTGAGAACTCCAAATCAAAACGTATGCTAATCATGGAAGTACAAATCTTAGGAGTTCTGCTATCAACACCGGAATATGAAATTGATATTTGTTCCATGGTACAAAAAGGTTAGGAAGTGTATAGAGTGAGTGCATTCAGGTAACGAAGGAGGATAATCTATTTGGTATAGAATGGTCCCGTGTGAATGACCTCGTTCCACCTATTTGCACAATATTACACACGACTGATTGTGGTCAGATCATTAAACCACGTGTACTGTCATGAACCTCCGAGTTATGGTGATTTCCACAGAGTCCTCCGTCTGTGTGGATTGTTCTCCAACTCTAAATACACGTATCAATTGGAACCATCGAAACACATCCAAAGCTCCTTGAGAAGATAATATGTGCATTATTTTTAATGAGCCCATTTTATTTGGTCTTTGATATCTCATAAGAGTAGTCTCTTATATTTCTACTACACATGGACATACTGTTTACAGGGGGTCGTTCATGTCGCATTTAATATAAAGTGAGCTTCATACCACAGGATCAATACAGCCCACAGTCAACAGTTTGTATAACGCATATACATGTAGATAACCTTGCTTTCTTGGGAATTTCACGTATCCCAGACAGATACACCAATCCTAAATCATTCGTACTTCACTTATCTCGGACTAGGTCCATGACACCTCACATAATTCGGACTTTCAAGACGGTCCCTTTTCGGTTCCTATTTATTTACCACGGACAGGTTTTGTGAAGCAGGGCTCAGTCTTTAGAAGGAAATATGCTTGAGTCGAATCAGTTACCTCATTAGATTAGTTGTTGAAAACAAATATTGGCATAGTAGCAGAGACCTTTAAAGGACGGATACGGAAGTTCATTGTAGAGGCCAGTCCCAGGTCAACTCTTCCCAAATTAAACGAAACATCTTGTCAAGAATTTGTAGAAAATTACGTACGTGTGTGCGGACAATAAAGTAAATTCCAGGTAGAAATCGATAAACTAACTAATAGTTTATTCCTAGATCTTCCGGCAGACTACCCTAGGGCTATAAACAATAACAATAACCGCAAAAGTATTTCTAAATATTCACTTCCATAAAGATAACATACAGTAAAAGGCATATCTATTTATGGTAATGTAATATTTTTTAGTGAACCAATTGTTTCTTTAAGTTAAGGTACGAGCCTGCTCGAGTATGAGGTTGTTTCGTGGGTAGGAGTTAACTTTGATACGAAGGGGTCCTAATGAACTAAATACTTTTCTAAATTTGAAAAGTCTTTTATTTATTGCATATCTCAAAACAAACATACAAGATCAGCTCTTATGTTACATACATATTGATTGAGAGCGTGTAAATAGAATATAATTTAAAAAACGTACATAAGTACTATATAATTCTAAATTGAAACCTGTATTTAGAAATGTAGGTTATACAAAGAGCAGTAGATAGTACTAAATACTAAGCCATTCTCTCATGTTTACCTATAACTGATTGCCATTTGTCTAGAAAACCATTTAATTAGGCATTGGTTTGTGCCCAATATTTTTCAGTCTACATATATTTCTTAGAGAATTCTAGTTCGAGGTCGATCGATCGATGGATCCATCCATCGATCGATCGAGAGAGAGCTTTTTTAAAAAATGTTTTTGTTCGGGCTCTCTAGGGCAAGTTAGTCATGTCACGCATTTATTTCAAATATTTCAATGTTAACTTTACCTACAACGCGAAAACGGAATCTTTTCACAATCATTCTCTTAAAGACAAATTCTCACTTATTTTATCATTAAATGAGGATTTTTTTTCTGAAACAAACATATTTCTCAAATTTCCTTCAAATCGTTATGTTATCCTGATCAATGTATTATCAAATGCACGGGGACCTCATGATCTAAAGAATTATCGTATATTTGATACTTTTTCATTTATTGCATTAAACGCAACTAAATGCAGCTGAGTAACCCAAAGGTCAAACAAAAGCTTGCCTGAGCTTTCCTTGATCTCTAGCTCGGACTATATATGTATATATACACATGTACATAAGTACATGTATATATATATATATATATATATATATATATATATATATATATATATATATATATATATATATACATATATATATATATATATATATATATATATATATATATATATATATATATATATATATATATATATATATATATATATATATATATTTATATATATACATGAGAACAACGGCTCACAAAGTGTGGGTTATGTCAAAAAGGGCACACTTTATATGCACACATATATACATATGTATATATGAATATATATATATATATATATATATATATATATATATATATATATATATATATATATATATATATATATATATATATATATATATATATATATATATATGTGTGTGTGTGTGTGTGTGTGTGTGTGTGTGTGTGTGTGTGTGTGTGGAGGGGGGAGGCATTAAATGTGGTAGTGTGACAAATCATTAGATGCACACACAACTATAATTGGTAATGTTAGAACACTATTTCTAATTGTTTCACCTATCGTTCAATGGCCCCATAGAGAAGCTGTGCACACGTATAGCTAACCAATATTGATTTTCCCCCTTCCCGACACAACAGTATGATATTTCTCTGTTAGATTGTGAACAGATCGCCATTAAAAAATACCACAACAGTAATCACCATCAACAAACTGATTACTACAACACCTGTACCCTGGAGACCAGCTTATATATATATATATATATATATATATATATATATATATATATATATATATATATATATATATATATATATATATATATATATATATATATATATATATATATATATATATATATACCTTTTAAAACGCAAATGGCATGTTATGTGGAATACAATTACCTGAAATTTATCCTCAGCTTGGTCCGTAGACTGGAGGTTTTAGAATAATTAGGCATGAGTAAAGTGTTTTAGCTAGAATACAGATTGGTCACAGTCATTTGACTCACTCCTTCCGTTTGAAAAAATTAAGATCCTCCCTAATGTACAGCAGAACATGTAATTGCTGTTTGACCATCAAGCCTATGTTATTTGATTGTGTTGATTTTATTGACTCCGGAGATAGACATTTAAAAAGTGTTAAGGAACTGCTGGGAAAGGTTCCTCCAGACTGCAGCCTATCTTATTGACATGGGGTTTGTCTGTTTTGCCAATTGTAAAACATTTTAAGGATATAGTTTCTTTCGAAACAGCCATGCATGCACAACTTTATTTTAATGCATGCACAACTTAAAACTTTGAGACTGTACATTGTTTTGGTAGCCTTTTTACTTATTCATCGGTTTGTTGTTGTTCTTGGCAATAACAAAGGACTATTATTTTGTTCAGATTTTATGGCACGAAATGGCCTTTGTGGGCCGATATTTCTTTAACCCTTTTGCTGCTGGTGGCTAATCTTTGGCCAATACAAAATGATGCAAAAAACCTTAAACACATGGCATATGGGTACTCATCTAAGAGTGCTCAGCCAGAACTATCCAATGGATACCAACATGACAGGGTTTAGATATTTTTCGAAAAATGGTACGATCTCCTGTTTTAGACGAATGTAGCCCTAGCATTGGAAGGGTTAAGCACCCATTCATTCATTCATGCATTCATTTGCATGTATGTCATTTGAAACATATTATGTATGTGCATTATTAATGAAAGGATACAATGTGGGATGCAAAATATTTCACAGATACACTTCTCATATTAGTCGAATAATGTTCAAGGTATGTTTTAGAAAAAGTAGACAACGAAAAGGGTGGCAGACATTTTTCTTGAACCCTCAACCATTGCCTTTCATACTGTGTATTATTTATAAAATAGGTAGAAGGCTGCAGTCAAAGTAGCTTAGAGGGATAATTTCTTCGTGTCAGCGTCTCCTCCAACCAGATCTTATTTGATAATTCAGCCTAACAAAGCATATATCGCCTAAAAGGTGTTTCAAATAATTATTTAAAAGGGCTTTAAAAGGGAGCCGATATCCACCCTTGTGCACCTTTATATTTCACAAACATACGTAAGGAAGGGAATGCATCCTTCTAGAGGATGTAGGGTACACCTTCTTAATTACTGTGTTCAAATGCATAACCATTTCTCTCGGAATTTATATTCAGAATGCGAAAGAAATAATTATTACAGCTGCCAGATGACATTACTTTCAAACGAAGTCAATATAAAAATAAGCGTGACACTACAACACTCTTAGCTTTATCTATGACACATTTCAAGAAAACAAAGACACATTTGATACCCAGCATATATGTTTGAAGCTACCATGTTTTAAGGGAAAATTGAAATAGAGAAAAGAGCCAAAAGCCTTTCCTGCATGTGT
>OZ012691.1:8882084-8962084 GCA_963942565.1 Maea johnstoni | reverse complement strand
ATGACATAATCATATTTGTTCCTTGTTTACTACATTTACAGAGGCATCCTTCAGACCAAAGCTGTTTAAGATCAGGTTCAAGGGTCTGAAAGCTACTGACCACGTGATCAGCGCAGAAGTTTCATGTGATCTTCCCAGGTGTTCTCTGATGTGTACCATGACAAGTTCTTGTGGATCCTTCAATTTCAAAGATGACAACACCTGTGAGCTCATCCGTGGGGACAGCAACATTCTGCCAAACACCTTTATTCCTGAACATGGAACAAATTACTATAGCCCTCAGTAAGACTAAAGCAAAGTGTAATTAAGATTAAATATGGGTATTTTGCAATAGTTCGTAATAACGAATAACAACATTTGATAACATAAACCAAATTCTGCTTGATTTCCCTTATTTCTCATCCAGAAGCTCGTATGATTACTCCCATAACTGGGAGGTTTAATATGCCAAAAGATTTGGGATTTAGTCCTGCTTAACCCGTACAAAGCTGAGGCTAATTTGTCCATTGAAAACCATCATAACCCTGTCATGTTGGTATTCATTGGATAGCTTTTGCTGAGTACTCTCAGATGAGTACCCATTTGCCAGGGTTTCAATCATTCTCAGCTTTCTTGCCCTTATTTTGTATTGGCCAAATTGGCCACCAGCGTCATAAAGGTTAAGACATGCGAGAAAGATGCCTATGGGGGAATAAGGCCATGTTCACCAGTAATGGGGAGTAAGCATATGATTTAGACACATAGTTCATTTTATGTGGTTGTTTGGCCTATTATTAAATAATTTACAATTGTCTCTGTAAATGCGTGTGTCTATTCGAGGTAAAGATAATCTTTGACCAAACTCTGTTTCTAATTTAAGACAACATGAATGTTTCTCATTAGATTCGAATAATCTAACAACACAAACCACATTTTGTTATAGTCATATATTGTTCAGGTCGTATCCCTCCAGAAGCGTTACTCCAATGAACAAATAAAATAATAAAAACCGTAATAATGTGATAAATTATTGTTTGTCATTTTTACTTTGAAACATCACGTGAGTATGTGCCAATAAAAACCTCCTAATCTTTGTTCCTTCCTCATACTGGCACTATGGTTACGTTCTCTAGGATAGATAGATATTCCTAGGGTATTTATGTTGTTCCTTTATCTGTCAAATAGTAGTTTTTGTTTCTACTATCTCAGTAGAGGTTATAAACGTTTAGTTACATTTATAGTAGGATTAATCACTGTGTTAACAATCAAATACCTTCTTGTTTGAAAGTCTGTCTTTTCAAAATCTAGCCTTCTGATCAATATACTTAATTTTGGTCGTTTCTTCCTCACTAAAACTTAAAAAATTATAATCTATATATCAAGACGGGGGATGGTTTGCTTCCCTTTTTTAGAGAAGCCTGTGCCGTTTGACAAGGATTTGACCACAGCAATCTGATCTTCTCCCATGGCCATTTCAGTCAGTCGGCAAGAAAATGTTATACTAATTACATTCCCTCAGCCATACGCCACGATTTTCACTGTCAAGGAATTTCGACTGAAGATCAAGTTGGCCGACATGGTGTGAATTACATAGCCATCTACTGAAAATTAGCCACAATGCCTTAAGCGAACATAACTGGAATGTGAGCAACTACGTGACTATGTATAGTAGGTGGCAAAAGGTGTAGCGGTAACACTCCTGGCCGCAGTGGATGGTACTTATTTAAGGCCTTTGGCCTGGCTTACGATAAAAATAATATCTTTACTTTTTAGTAACGATTTGAGTTTATTGTATCATAGTTTTGTGTTTTTCATAATTTCCTGAGGCAGTATATAAATGCTCTCTCGATGGAATGTGTGAATGGGGAATCCCATGATCGAAATGCCAGTCAGCTTCAGCACTACAGCAGCGTGCAATATATTTGATTTTGTATTTAACACACACACACACATTCATAAGTTTGATTGTTCAAGCTCATCATCATATTAACACGTATGTTTGTTTTATGTAAGACATGAATGTATGAATACATTTCAGCCTTTACCCACCCAAAATATATTAAAAGTTGTTGAATTAACCAATTCATGGCCGCCAGTGCACCTAACGAGCATTCATTTCACCTTTTGCAAACCAGGATATGCTAAGGGATTTCAAATTAACCCATTCATAACCAGAGCACCTGATGAATATACATTTGACCCTTTACCCACCAAAAAAATATTAAAGGTTATTACATTAACCCATTCATGACCAGAGCACCTCAATGTTATTCATTTAATCCTTTGCCACCCAGAATAAGTGGAGGGTTATTTTATTGACCCATTCATGGCCAATGCATCTTAATATCATTCATTTATCTTTTTGCCACCCTGAATTGGTTAAGGGATATTTTATTAACCCATTCTTGGCCAGAGCAACTGAGCATTCAGATGATTCCAAGCCATTGCAAGACGAGTGGGCTGCTATTAGCTGGGTTGTCCTGGCCCCAGCTGGCCACAAAATGCTGCAGGCGCCCTCTTATGGTTATCAGCAGCACTAATCTTCCATGTGTTTGTTGGCCACCATTGCGTAGCGCTCGTCCACGCTTCACTGGTTGCTGCTCAACTCCTCACCAGCGTGTGTTGCTACCGCCTATTCATGCAGCAACTCTCTACGAGTTGCAGGTTGAACACTAACATCACTATTCTCCTCAACACGGCTAGCTGTCGTGTCAGACTCATTTTTAAACACGAGGAGACACTGTAAAAGCTGTAGACTCTCCAATGAGAAACCCACTGGTAAGCATGCAGACATGGAGCAGCAGCAAGCAGCACTAACGGACGAATCAGAGGTTAACCGGCTGACGACTATGGATGGGAGCCAACCGGAAACTTCAGAACAAATGTCTGAAGAGGAAGTGAGTGGTAATGGGGAAAGCGACAATTCACAGGATTCCATTCAGCAAGGAGCTACCCCAGTGACGCTACGCAAAGACTCAAGCAACATGGCTGATGCAATCGCATGCATGGCTGAATGGGGACTCACAGACATTGATGATGCAGCGGAACATTTGGCGATTCCACAACGATGGAGGAACAGGCCACGTAAGTCTGGCGCGGTCTCCACAGATCTTGCGCAACTCAGGAAGGCCGTGGCATCAAGGGTAAAGCAGGCTTTTCGCCCCGCCACCAGGAAAAATCTCTTCACCCATTTGCGTCTCTACTTCGTTTTTTGTAGACATTTCAACCTTCCTGATCTGCTGGCCTCCACAGCCAACTTGCTTTTGTTTGCAGAGTTTCTTACGCATTCTTATGCGAGCCCAAGTCCATTACTAATGTCTTGGCTAGTGTGCGCCATCTGCAAAGCGCCTTTGAGTTTGACCTCGCCCCCTTCACAGCCTATCCGCTGACACTGTTTGTGAGAGCGTTCCTCCTCATGCTGCGGCACACCCCTAACCCGGCCCGCCTTGCACCCGGGAACAACTCCAACGCCATCGACACTATGGGGCGTGGGGGCCTGGTCCTCAAGGCGGTGTGTCTTACAGGTTATTTTGGCTTCGCCAGGCGGTCTTCTTTGTTGCCCCTAGGCTGTCTGTTGGCAGCAGCCATTATCCAACA
Source organism: Maea johnstoni (assembly GCA_963942565.1). NCBI lineage: Eukaryota > Metazoa > Annelida > Polychaeta > Spionida > Magelonidae > Maea > Maea johnstoni. The sequence continues at coordinate 8,958,508 of OZ012691.1, read as the reverse complement.
CTCGCAGATGTCCGGCTGGCAGACGGGGGTCCTGACATTGAATTTGCTAAAAACGCTCAGGACACAGGCAAGTGGTGCACTGTCCGTCTCCTGCCCCTCAAATTCTCACCAGTCCAGACATCTCGCTGTCCAGACATGGGCACACGCCAAGGTATAGTCGCCTTCCAATATCACCTAGACTAAATTCTAAACTTTTCATCTCAAAGATTATGATCTTTTGAAAATCCATATTTGAAAATCCATATATACTGCAATAACTTATGTCATTTACATCCTTTCTATTCTTTTCATCCTGGTGAAATTTATTATACATGTACATCTATTTCGGACACATACTATCGTTCGACAAATTACATATGTTCTTTTACCCATCAATCCACATCGTTGCCTCATTTTGCTGCATACTGTATGCTGCATGTTCTGCTGAATACGTTCACAATAACCCACTCACACTTAAAGGTCAACTGAAAAGTATCATCCTGGTCTATGATACTTTAATACAACTTTGATATTGAGAAAGATTTAACAAAATATCTGAAGGAGAGTTGTTGGCGAGGTTTCAACAACATTTCTCTTCATAGAATAATTCTCAACTATGCCTTTGCCTGTAAGATTGCATCAGAATTATCAGGCTGCGTTTGGCCGCTGTAAGCATTAACGGATGAATGCCTACACTATTTGCATTATGCACATTGATCCCCCCCTCTCCCCTATATATGCTTCACATGTAGTGTTGACGTATTACGCACAATGACATGTCTTACATACCTTACGACAATCGTATTTATATCATTTCATGTTTTTGAAGGAAATAAAGCCAAGGTGTATGTTTCGCTATTAAGTTAAATGAAAAGGCTCTATCTACGATGCCAGTGACATTTCCTGTAAACATTATGTAGCACTATTTTGCTATAGGTAATGCATGTAGTTGTAGTTTTTAGACTACTCTAGATACACCTTTGGGCAATCTCATTAATTGGCTTTGATATCATATTACATGCGTACCTGGTAAATCATAAACTGATAAGAGTAAGAAGGTGATGAACTTGGTGTTCTGGGTATTGGTATTCATCAACCATGATATAAATCGATATTATATATAATGTACTGCACTATCCTAATGTGGTTTCCAAAAGAAATGGAGGTAATTAGCAAGCAGCTTTACCTTATTTAATTATCCCCAGGCTAATCGTCGGTGCTTGTACCATGTTTCACCATTTAGACGGTTAAGTTAATGGAAGTGCCATAAACCTCCGTATGGGAACGAATACTTTTTACATTAGTATTGACCTAATAATAATGTATATAATATTGACTGCCTTAAGCAATACATAATGAGAATGTATCTATCAATTAAGTAATACTCGTTATATCTCAGAAAAAAATAAAATAGACCATCACATTTGAATTTTTCAAATGTTTTGCAACTCAGCAAGCAATTAGGTATCCAAATTATATGAAGTTGTGGTCATGCACTCGAAAGAGAGAAGACCACTTCCAATTTGGTGCTTTCTGCCACATTGTGTTTATTTGGCATATTATGTGTAATAAAATAAATGTTTATCATTTCTATAATCTGAATTCCTATGTTTCGTAACACCACAATCACATAAACATAAATAAAAGAACAGTATCCAAGAATTTGGCTGCACTTGGGTATTTAGGGGAGTGCATACGTTCGTTATCAAAATTAAAAAATACCCCTAAAGCACTGATTCCTCGTCAAAAAAGCACCCTTATTTTGATAAAACGCTGATTTTTTTCCATTAAATAAACACCCCTTTTTTGTCAAAACGCTGACATTGGATGAACGGGTACACGTATTTTAACTTAAGATTGTATAATCCTCTGCTTGTTTAGCGGCAGCAAGTGGCGGCAGCAAACTCGGAAGCCCAGTCACTTCAGGAGTCACTCGGCGTCAGAGCCGCGTATATTTCGTTGATTGTAAGGGAATTTTGACCCCCATACTTCGTACCTGAGTACAAAAAAGTACCCTTCTTTTACAAAATCGCGGACATGCGGAGGTCTTAAAAAAAGACCCCTTCTTCCGCGAAATACGTAACGCAGGTGCGACCCCCCTCTGTGCCTGAGTGCCCCCCCCGGGATCCTCGGTGGCCTGAGCATATTCTGTTACCACGTTATCATTCAAGCCAATGCTGTACATGTCCGCAGCTATCTGCTTTCATCCTTGGCAGGGCTTTGCATGAGCGAAGGTATTCAAAATCTCCGCGGCAATCCGTGGGTGCCCAGCGGAAGAAATACTCTGAGGGGCTTCCCAAACTCTACCTCAGTGCTTCCGCAGCGATCCCCAGTCATTCAAGTCTATAGATACAGCACATACAGAATATTATCCACAAAGTCACAACGGCAGGACTTCAAAAGGGTGTTACCAACTTAGTTATAGAATATTGATGGACTGTACCTCTTTACTGCCTCTTATAATCCTCTCATCACAGCTACTGCCCTATATATTGAGAAATCTAAATGTTTGAGAAACAGTCCATTTCGGTAAAACTTTAGATCTATTTAACAAACAGATATGGCTTCAGACATTTCTCGTAATGTGTTATTTCTACTGACAAAGACCTCTGCCAATATTTGCAGAATATCTTGACACATCCCCTTAAGCAGATTATTAATTAGTTTTATTGATATTTTAGGATCTTTTCAGTGATAATGAATTTTATACATATTTCAGGATGTAGAGGACAACGGATGGCGCATTGATAAACGTTTGTTTACATTGACCCCAATAGGTGGCAGCACCTAATGGCGTGCTATGATATAGTGATTTAGTATGGTAGATGGATTATGGGGGGCTCTGTATTTTGGTAACTAGGTAACTTGTGTTATTGAATATGTGTAGTATTGCTCTGACAATATTTGTTTACTGTCTGTTGTGTTATTTGGTATTACTTGAAGGCTAGGGTATTGTTTGTGAGACCAAGTGTTATATACACTGTTTGAGTAGTATGATGTGTATATTAAATGAAAAAAAATGTCTGAGTATCTATTTGCACTTTAATTGCCACTTGTAGGTTGGACGCATATGAATCCACATGATCCCGCATGAACGAAGCTACACATCACTTAGGTCACGTGTTGTCATATTATATGCTGTCAGGTTGAAGTTAACAAAGACAAAGAAACCCTCCAATGAGATGCTGTATTTTCATAGTATTGTCATGATCCCCAAATAATCAATAAACAAAAATCTTCCTAAAATAAAAAAGAAAAACGGAAGGTAAAACTAAGATTTTTAGCTATTTATACACCGAATTCCAGTGCAAATGCATGAACAGTTTTGACTCAAAAGGCATTTTTGAGGCGACCACGTTTTGGTGAAATTCAATGTGTAGAAGTGAGCGATGAACGTTTCTCATCTGTTTGCAGGCCTGTGAGAGTTTCCGGGATATTCTTCCTCTACTCGGAGACCCAGAGTTTTTCGGAACTAGGGTTGGATGCCATGTGTCGGAAGTAGAATGGGTGTAGTAGTGGGGGGGGGGGGGGGGGGGGGTGTATTCTTAGTACAATTGGTCCATTGAATGTATTCATGCTGTTCGACCAAAACAGAGTGGACGCTATCATACATAACTGGAAGAACCAAGTTTTCTCTAATGAAAGAATCCATAGCGTTCCACAAAGGCATTCGACGTGTTTGAAGCCGCCTATCGGCGGGTTCCGGAACCTCGCGTCTAGACAGTCACAGTTAGTCTTATCATGGGAATAAGGCTGTAGCCTTTAAAATATGCAAAAATCTCAAAATGACCGTTTAATCTCAAATTAACCCACTACGTCACCTTAATACATTCCTAATATATGGGGCTGCTGCAGAAATTGACTTGAATGTATGTTTCTCTTTTTAAAATAGATTTTACAGTACAGATATTTAATTCCTGCACTATTCGACCGGACGTCGGCTAGTGCCTGGGTGTAAAAACACCAATGGATAACATGTCAAAAAATAAGCCAAACACATAAATGACCCACGTACCTTGCGAATCAAAGCTACATTTGGGTGTGAAGTCATCCATGCATCCATACCCAGGAAATTAGGAGGCAATCGGGCATGCGGTCGTGTATTGTGCCCGGGCTGCCCATGCATTTAGTGCAGGAATTGAATGTCGCCACTGTAGATTCTTCCTCTTCTAGTAGGCCACTATTTCCATACACCTGATCCTTTTGTCGTCATTTATCGTTTCTCATTATTATGTTAGTTCCCTTAACCCTTTCAATGCTGAGACAACTTTCGTCTAAGGCACAACAAATCTAAATATCTTGGAAATCATCTAAACCCTGTCATGTTGGTATTCATTGGAAAGCGTACCCATTTGCCAGGGTTTCAGTCATATTTTAGGTTTTTCGCATAATTTGTGGTGGACAAAATTAGCCGCCAGCAGCATAAGGGTTAAGGTTGGATAAGGCGTCTCTGTTCAGGTCTCTCCTGTGTTCTGAGTTGACCAGACCCACAAACAGTCTATGTAGCCTTGCCATGTTGTGGTCTGAAGTGGTAGATGTCATTGATGTATATCCATTGTTGGCTCATCTCATCATGGTTTATCATATCAACGTTAAGGTCCTTAACTGCTCCTTACACTACCTGGAAGATTATGTTATTTTTCCTAGCTGTAAATACATATACATTTATTTTGGCGAGGGTACTATCCCATACTTTTTTGAATTCCTCTAACTCTTCACTGACATTCTACATCGTTTCTACATTTCTTAGTCTGGCATGGTTTTTCGAACTCTTTTAATGCTTAGCATTTATGTTATCCTCCATCCTATCCATAAATGTAAAGGTATTCGGTTATACCTTTGTGCTCACCGAAATTTTCACACGACCTTCCTTCCCTAGCAGGCCTGTACAAACGGATACCATTTCAATCCCGAGGGATATCCCAGAGCAGCTAGCAGCATATATCACACAAGCTCTAAGCACTGCTTTATTAATGCTAGGTACCCATTTTGCAGCAGGGTAGACTGAGGCAATATGGAATAAACTGTCTTACCCAAGGACAGATCAAAGTGCCGCGGCCGGGTATTGAACCAACGACCTACTGATTACAAGTCCGATACCTAAGCAACTGAGCTACTTGTATCCACCAAAATGTTCACACGACCTTATTTCTCTATAGCCCACAAGCTCTAAGCACTTAGCTTCTTTCGCAAATGTATTGGTGCAGTCATACTAGCGTCTGAATTCTCAGTAGAATCCTGCCAATTCAGCTCAATCTGTGACCTGTGGAATCGTAAAGAAAACTAAGACCGCAATTGTGTCGACAACCCCTTTATTCCACTCACACATTGCATAGGAACATATTTACTGAAACAAATAATGACTCACCTACACACACATACATGTATGAATATCATATTTTGAATAGAGTGTTCAAAGCCATTTGTATCTCATTTGAACAGTGCTGTATTCTTCGAATAAACTACTTTGCAATTTCTCTACTGGTACTTACACATTACATAGGGTAAGGGTATTTGCTTTCATACAACATCAGTGATGTACTAGTCTTATTGATTGTTTGACAGGGGAAAATCATTGATCTGATGAATCACTCTGGTGTGAGGTCTCTATTTGCAAAGTGAAACGCATTATGTTCTAGACATATTTATATCATGGCGATACAATTAATTGACCTAGACTTGAAGTGTTTATCTTGACTAGAGCGTTAGTGCAGACCCTTGAATAAATTCATGCAATCCATGACTTTTGAATGCCTCAATCCAAATTGTCACCGTATCACATCACAAGATCGAAGTACTGAAATTAGCATGTTCTTATTCAATATATGGTTAAATCTAGTTACCCAATGTCAGCTTCTTTCTAATATTATCCCTTCTAATATTTTATTGTGGTTTCAGTAAACCAAGTAATACTATATGTTTAAAAGCAAGCAGGATAAAACATCTTGATGACTGTATGTCGAAGCATTATGGGTATGTGAAGGTGATTTCACTGTTCTTGACACATTGTGCATCAATAACGCCACAGATCCCTAGCTTTAATTCGTCCACATTTCCTAAATGTTAAATAATGGTATTCTTATGAAAGGTTTATTGGATTTGATGGCAATTACAGTTTAAGACCGAGGCATGATGGTTTCAGCTTGGTAGTAGAGGAGATACCCAGCGCCATGAAGGCAAAGTCAATGCATTCCGTAGATTTCGCCCATTTACCTTGTTCTGTCATATTACTCATGATCCGAGTGACAGGGTATCTCGACTCACATCTATGTAATGGCATAGAATTTTAACCATGGCCTCGGGGTTGTGGAATATTTCTCTACAGTAAGTATGAATCTTTCATGCCTTCGTTCAATACTCATACCTCCCTTGCTGTGATAAAAATCAATTAAGGTAGTTGATAAGGTTTATTTATTAGAGCCAGCTTCCCTCTATCCTGCTTGTATCTGACAATTAAGCCTATACAAAGTACATATTGCCTGAAAGGTCTTCTAATGAGGAATACGCTGAGCATTAGTTAGGTACCCTCAGTCACAGCAGGATGCAAGATTTCTGCTACAATAAAACTGAAAATATACATGCATAGTGTTTCTCCTTCCCACAATTATAAATCGGGGACCTTCGCAATTCGTACGTGTGAACGATAGGTCTTCCTGCACGAGTATCCCATTATTTCTTGTTTTGACTTCGCTCAAACTTTTTGACGGTTTCTTTGCGAAATTTTGGAAATAAAATGATTTCATTTATTTTTTAAAAAGTCGAAATTGCAAAACATTCTCGACAAGAATACTCTGCACTATTATTATGCCAGATTTCAAGCAAATCTTTCAACAATTGGTACCAAAAGGCATGTTGGAAACGACCATGATTTAGTGAAATTTGATATTGAGCAAAGGTCCAGAACGTGTCCAGCGTGTGTGCAAGCTTATCGGATATTCTGTCATAGGTGGTCTGTCAATAGGTGATGGCCTAGACATTGTCTGATTATAAAAGGATTTAGGCTTTAATTTTTGTAAAAGTCTAAAATGATCCTATGTTCACAAACTACCCATGAGCCAGCTTTTGTGAACATCAATATCCTTTGCAAGATATAACATTAGTTGCTGTTATATAATATAATGCATAATGTATTGGGAAAATTATTAATAGCACAATACCTGTCGTTTACTTTGTTCAACTGGCCAAATACTTCAAGCCCCCCCCTGCGTAGATATATTGCACTAATTGATTTCCAATACATTACAACTGGGAATTGCTCTTGAGAAGTAGAAATATTTGCTGTAGATAGTGCATACCTGTGACAGCACTGTGTTTTCCAAACCAATAACAGTGCGAGGAAAGTGTATTCTCAAGACAATAACTATATACATATACGTAAGTTCCAATATATACATAAACACACACACACACACACATATATATATATATATATATATATATATATATATATATATATATATATATATATATATATATATATATATATATATATATATATATATATATATATATAGAGAGAGAGAGAGAGAGAGAGAGAGAGAGAGAGAGAGAGAGAGAGAGAGAGAGAGAGAGAGAGAGAGAAGCTCTACAAAGGAAAATATGAAGTATACGTAAGAAACGATTTTGAATAAGAAGTATCAATATGTATAACACTGTCTATATTTACCATGAAATGTTTTAGAACAATAAATTATGAAAGAAATATACATATACGTAAATATGTAGTTATCCCGGTGCAGTGTGCCACGGTGGTTAACGATTTTATCTTAGTAGTCCCCGGGTTAGTGTAAACAAAAGCAAACTTAATACAATACTGCAGAACTGTATCGCTTGCTCCTTCCTTTTGACGGCTCAACGCCATCTTGTTTACCCTTCAGATGCCCGAAGAGATCTTACCACCGCCCAATGAAGCGAAGTACCAAACTACAACTGGCCTGCGATTGACCTTAGTATGTACATTGATAACTCTGATTCTACGCGTTCTGCTCTACAGTGACTGAGGGACTGGGCAATGTGTGTCATGCAACGCGCGTGACGAATGTGTTTTTTCAGATTGTAGTATGGTTAGCGGCATAAATACATTACCAAGCTGTTCATATACAAGTTTGATTCAACATAGTCATGTGCCATATCAAAATGAACCTTGAATGGAGCACAACATTCGTAGAGATAAAGGCCTAATTTTCCTGAAATGCCTTATTTTCTCTGTTAGATAGGCGAGAGAGGCCCTTTTCTTTTAGAATAATTTGATCATCCTACACGCATATATACGTGCATGGTTCTCTAGGTTAGTGATAGCACAACCGCATATGTGCATGCATGGCTATGGAGCCTTACGTGCCATGATGACATAGAGTGCAAGATTTTACTTTTGCGAATTCTGTGCTTTTGTTTCAACACTTTATGCTGTTGTTTCTCAACAAAACTTAAAATTGGAAAAGGGTGTGCTACACAAATTTCTTTTCTATTTGGATATTTCAACTCGCCAGTCATTCCTTTCTTGGCTATATAATGCATTGGTGTGTCTCTATATTCAAGTAGAGATCTATCTTTGGCATTTAGACTGGCATATTCAACAATCTTCATCTTTACTCCATATTTCTTGTGTATTTCTGATGTAGGCATCATGACATCAACTAATGTATAAGATCAACAACCCAAAACATGCTTTAATCATGTTAATCTCTCCTTACATTAAACTTGAAATTGTGTGTTTTTACTTTTAAAAATATTTTTGTTTATTCATCTTCACATCAATCAAAAATAATAAAACAGAGCGGCATAGATATACAAATTGTCAATCAATTGTGTATAGTTGCAGACTTATGAATAACGAATGTACAATGTTGTAAACCTCACGATCTGGTATTAATGTATAAACACAGTAATTGTAAATCTTGTTTCCTGATATGATGCACTAAAGCCAATTTTTTTTCAAATTTTACCATTTTGTTTATTATCCGTGTTTTCAATTTTCCTGTGTGTATGTCCTTCTTAACATATTTTGAAAATAGAACAAGATGGGGTGACTTGATAAAAGCACTTTTCCAAATAGAATTATTTGGTTAGTCAGCTTATAGTTTATCCAAATCACCCAAGATGCTTATGTTTTACTCAGGTCATATTAAAGTTCGCTTAATTCTGCGGTCCATCTTTCCATATATCATGCCATAAGGACACATTCACAGAACATGCAATCAGCATACGTTTGTTGCTGTCATTGTTAATAATTTGGCGCATGTTACACAACGGAGTGTTCTTGATGCCAAGCAGTCTATCATTAGTAAAACATGAAGAACACTGAATTTTATGTACTTCAGATATAGATTATATATGCATCTTTGGTGTCTGAGAAAGGACTGTGTGATACCAAAATGTGTCAAAACGATGTTTTCTTTTCGTTCCTTTTTGAGCATATTTCTGTAATAACATCCGAGTTGTTAACCCTTACACTCTCGTAAAATGTTGCTGCCCATTTGTTGTTCATCTTTTTTGACAATTATATCCATAGGAGTTCACAAGGCATTAAAATATCTCCTCTCACACAGACACCCTTATAAAACCAAGATATCTTAAAATGAAACTTCTAAGGTAAATTTAAAACAATGGCAATAGCATAATAACATTACTCGTGAGAATTCTACTATTTTTCCACATAGAATCTATAGAATCTAGCCAGAAGGGGATAGAAATAAACGCCATGTAATTTTCCATTTGTCATTATATGTCATTATATTGTCATTATATTGTAAAATATTGCCAATACATCCCAATATTTGTCCATTGGATTGACTGATTAGCAGTATTATGGCCTAACGTACTTATGTTATTATATATAGGTTATGTTATCTCAAACCTTCGTTTTATTGGCTTTTAAGATTTCCATGCGAAATTTGGTAGTTTTGATTTCCATAAGATTTTTTTTGTGATGCTGTAAAGTTTATCAAGTAGAGCTATGTCTGGGCTTGAGAGAGACAGGAGCAAAAAGGTGACTTAATATCTGAGGCTTTTCAGTAAGGATTTACAGTACGAGCACTCCATACCCGGGACTCCATACTCTTACACCTGTTCAATTTCAGTAATTTCCTTGTTGATATTCAAAAATGTTAATTCACTCAGCTTCCTGAAATTGTAGGCAATTCCTAGGACATGGAATTTCTCTGTCCACTCCATTTCACATTTTCTCTTCCATTCCAAGCTTCTTTCTCTCGAAGCACATTATTTCATTAACCTTCGTTTTGTCTCATTGATATCCCTCGAGAGTCCGTGCCACTGAGATAAAAGTTCACATTTCATTCTCTTTTTAAGCATTTCAGGGGCATCTGAGGATATTTGTATTTCTTGTAAACAGTTAATGTTTGCTCGTCCTCTCTTGAAGTTGTACCTTTTGTTTACTGAACTCAAACCCAATATACTGTGAGATTGAATGACACCACTGCACCCAACCTGATTTCTTTGTATCATATTACAATTCTCATTAAAAGATATTACTGACTCAACAATGTTTGCCACAGTACCGCATACATGCAAATGCTTCATTATCCAACACACATCACATACAATTATCACACACATGCAAGTGCATCAGTGTCCAACACACACCACATAAAACTAATACAGTGCTAAACTTAGCAAGCATGTGACAGTGTTTTCCTTAAGTAAGGTGTTGGGTTGATTTATACAAATCATACTATCAAAACAAATATCAAATCAAAGGAATATTGATAGAGCCTTAACATTTAACAAAGTATACCCCTATAATGTCTTTGCATACGTGGAACTAGAACTAATACATTACTAAATTTAGCAAGTAATGTGACCATGTCTTTTCTAAAATGATAGTGGTCTGAGACATCACTGCACCTGGCTGAAGTTCCATGTATTACACACAAAAAATGTGACAAGTTTTTTCTCGTCAAAACCTTGTCATATTGACAAGTTAAGGCTCGTCAAGTACGCTGACAAGTTTTTGACAACCCTGCAAAGTGGGTTGTCAAAAAGGTCGTCAAGTACGTATCCCATAATGCACTGCTCAATTCAGAACGAAGCTCTAATGGAGGACAAAGGAGCTGAATCAAAGTAATTACTGTATTTCATATCCATTCAATATCTACTTAAATATGATCCATCTTGCATTATTTTTCCAATAGCATATTAAACAAACTGACTATTTTGGACATGCAGGTATTTTAGGAATGTTTTGAGTGCAATGTGAAGCATATTTTCAAATGTGGAATTATTGTTTTCTTTTTTGTCAAAATTAGTTTATAAATGTGCAAATATCTCCAATTTGCCACTGCAAGATCCAGTAATGAACTTTTGGGTCAGTAATTTTTATTGTGTCCTTTTTGGCGTTTTTTTTTGGGAAAGAAATAAAAATAATTTGAAACTGACATATATTGCTTTGTTTTACTTGACGACCTTTTGACATGTTTTGCCACAGAAACTCGTCTTGACAAACGTAAACTCGTCGTTTTGGGCACCATCGAAATGACGACCCAAAACTTGTCAATATGAGAAACTTTTGACAAGTTTTTGAGCCCCATATTTTTTGTGTGTATGATACAATTCTCATCAAAAGATAACAGTATTACATAAAAGCAAATGCATTATTATGACTGACATACATCAAATTTGACCAAACCAGTGTTTAACTTATCAAGTCTTGAGACAATGTTCTTATGAAATAATATGTGGCTCTAACACCTCTCCACTTTATAAAATGTCCATGTATCATGTTCCAGTAATCATCAAAACATCATGCTGACAGTAATTCTTACAATAGGTGCACACTTGTCCCAACAATTATGATGTACTAAACTCTCTGCCTCAAGGTCTGAACAGTGATATCCCAAACCAGGGGAAACCACTTGGGTACAATATGGCTCGCTACGTTTAGTCGGTGGTATTTATTGATAAGTTATTGTAAACGATAAAAAATCAATCAATCTGGGAATAAAGTATCAAATTTATTCCAACTTTGAGGTTTTTCCAACATGGACCTCTCATTTATGTTGTTGGGTATTCATAAACCAAACTGTGAACATATATAATGGTTATCAAACTTACAAATCAATCAATCTGGAATAAAACGATCAGATACAGTCAAACTCTGGGGCTATCCCACCAAAGACCTCCTACCATTTTAGTGTTGGATGTTCACAAACTTAAGTGCATTAACACACATATACTGGTAATCAAATCTGGTCAAAGTTCTAAGGTTTTCCACCCAAGGCTTTCCACAGAGATAGTAATTGAACCAAATTGAGTTTTCAGGGCTTTATCTTGAACCAATTCACTTTTCAGAGGGGTTCCAGACTGAAAGTCTATCCAGGAATTTAGAGCATATAATGAAATATAAGTCGAAAGGGATTTCCCCTGTATACCATCATAAGATAGATGGATATTCTCTGAAAAGTGAGCTTAGTAAGCAACTTGATCCACTTTTGAAATAGAATCAAGTTGAATATTCTACCAGATTAACATTATTTTCCTCTCTCTCTCTCTCTCTCTCTCTCTCTCTCGCTCTCTCTCTCTCTCTCTCTATATATATATATATATGTATATATATATATACAGTCAAACTTGCCTCAACGACCACTTCTCTTAAACGACCACTTGCCTTGAACGACCGTTTCAAATCCCCCCAAGGCTATTCCCTGTATATTTTAGAGGTTTGACTGTATATATATATATATATGTGTGTGTGTGTGTGTGTGCGTTCATGGATGTTATATGAATGTATGTATGTAAGTTTGTGTGTGTATGTGTGTGAGTGTGTGCAAATTAACACCTTCACACTGAGGCAATAATTGAACCATATTCCTTTGATTTCACGTGGTTTTGCATTGCAATCGTAATGGCATTTTGGATTCTTTATTTACCCTTTTTCTGAATTTTTCATATTTAAATCTTGACAACTACGAAGTTGATGGATTGAGAGATCAAGAGGTTTGAGAAAAACAGGTTGCCAAGTTTGTTATTATTTTCAGACGTTATGATTCAATTTCTATTCTTTTCATAGTATCTTACACCCTTTCCGTCTTTCAAGTCACTGAGGGAAAAACTAGCATTATTCCAATTCAACTCGCAGTTATGGCCATTCTTGAAATTGAATGATTCACAGCAAGGTGTAGAGTCGCAAATGTCCACACAATCCAAAATATTCGCCACGTTTTGTGATCGGATCACACTGTTAATCAGCATTTTGCCGTCGTGCATGTTGTACAATATTCCGTCCTCAATGGATTCATCTGCTGGATAAAAAATAAACAACAATTAGCAAACTTCCTGGCAAAATGTATAGCTGAGTTGTACTGTTGTTTAAAGCAAGCATAATTGTAAAAATACCTTATCAATAAATATATTACTGTATAGGTCTTTAGTCCAAACTTGATACAGAAATGGTATTACATACGTTTTTAATTTCAGAGGACCCCTCACATTTTAGATATATTGATATGCCTGATAATGCCGGAATTCTCAAACCTTGATATTCAGATAGGTTTAGATATATTTAGGAACAATACCCACGATTCGGGCTGAACTCTAAACTACCTGAGAGTTCAAGTTTTTGATTCTTGGGGACTACGTGTAGGCCTTAAGATCTCTGATTAAACTTTGGATAACAACCTGTTACCCTTAAGCAGTGCATCATCTCAAACGTTTCGATAGATAAGGGATTGGAAAGATAAGTCAAGGGGGACGTTTTCTTTACTTTTCCCAAACTCTTTATATTGAAATCAGCAGCCCTGCCATATCCTACAACAGCCTCTGATCCGTCAGGAGGCAGCTTATTATTACTTTAATACACCCATCGTCAAATATATCGATAATACTCCGCCCTGTTCCACAGCCAATATTGAACTGATTCTAACAAGTCTTCGCAGAAGAGCCCAGTAGTTATTCTTATTCAAATAGCAAGTGTTTTCAATCAGTAAGAATTATAATCATAAAAGTATGATGGCTGTCAATTGTGAACAAATGTGAGCCTTAACACTAAATTTAAAAGAATTAGCAAAATAACAGTTTGAATTTGAATGAATGTTAAGGCCACATACCAAACCCATTTTCCTATAAAAGTCGATATTTAACATATGTAAGCTGGCAATAGACAAACAACTTTAAACTTACAAAATCATATTTTTTTACGATATTACAAAAAGCAAAAAAAAAAAAGAATGTCTGTAGGAGTTTTAATCAAAACGTGACCTATAGTGGGGAGGCTAAGAGCTAAAATTTGGGTGAATAGTTCACTTTTTTGACAAAAGTGTGAAGATTGGCATAGTTGTACTTTGGACAATGAAGAATCATTTAAAGCCATGGTAACCAGCGCCATATTGGATTTCAAAATGGCCACCACAAATATCTGTTTTTCTTCATATCTCAGCCTTAAAGTATGGTAGAAACAAGATCTAAGTGTCTAAAACCATGTTTTATGGGTTGTAGAATCAGTTTATGACATATTTAGGACACTAAAATGTCGGCCATCTTGAAATTCAAGATGGCCGACAGGATAAAACTTAACCTTTTCCTTACAATTTTTATAAAATTCTTGCCAAATATGATTTTATTTCTCTGTTTATTCTTAGAAATGCTATTTTTATTTTAAAATTTATTATTTGGGAAATAAGTGTCTCCTGACGATGTCAATCCTAACTTGGTTCAACAGAGTAATGGGTTTTATGAGGTTATAATGTGTTGTGTTTTGATAATGCTCTGATGCAAAAAAACGGCATAAAAATGACCTTACTCACCACTGCTGTAAGCTTGACCAGCAACATGTAAAGATTTACTGGCATTGCTAGTTCTTACTAAATAAAAAAAATGTAAAAGTTGGCACAGTTGTACTTTGGACGATGTAGAATCATTTAAAGCCAGATACCCACCCAGGTTGCCATGGTAACCAGCGCCATATTGGATTTCAAAATGGCCGCCACAAAAATCTGTTTTTCTTCATATCTCAGCCTTTAAGTATGATAGAAACAAGATCTAAGTGTCTGAAACCATGTTTTATGGGTTGTAGAATCCATTTATGACATATCGAGGACCCTTAGATGTCAGCCATCTTGAATACCAAGATGGCCTACAGCAGAAATCTTTATTTTGTCCTTATACATTTGATTTAATTCATGCCAAATATGATCTTATTTCTCTGTTTTGTTCGTAGAAATGCTTTTTTTATTTCAGAATTTATCATTTGGGAAAATGTGTGCCTTCAGAAGATGTCAATCCTGACTTTGTTCATCAAAGTAATGAGATTTAGGAGGTCATTGTGTTGTGCTTTGGAAATTGCTCTGATGCTTGGGACAGTTGTACTATGGACCATTTAGAATCATCTAAAGTCAGGTACCCACCCTGGTTGCCATGGTCAACAGCACCATATTGGATTTCAAAATAGCGGCCACTAAAATGTGTTTTTAGTGTCTAAAACTATGTTTTATGGGTTAAAAAAATAACTTATGACAAATTGTCTTGTCTTTCTATAATCTTTAGGTTACGCTTGTTCTTATCTGCCATATCAAAGACCTCTGCTCCATACAGGATGCTAGGGATAACTATTATCCGAGTTTTGTTGCTACTCCTGTCGTTTGGTATGGGTCTGGAGTTTCATATCTCATAAATTTGTTGTGAACATACCATTTACTCCTGAGAACCAGATTCCTAGGTATTTGCTTTCTTTCTCTTCTTTTATCTAAAACAGTAGACATTCCCTCTCCATTTGCCATATGCTGTCTTTGTTACATTTCTTTTGTATGTTCACCACCTTGGTCTTTGATGAGTTAAACTGCATTTTCCATTCTCTACTTTACTCCCCTCCCATTCTCAACTACTAATTTAAATCTCCCTCTCTTTGTTCCTTGACAACCATATCATCCGCAAAGAACAATCATGGTATCACTAAATTCCCAACTTTAATCCCTAGTCCACTTGTAATTAATGTATCTTCTTATTATGGCTCGTATAACATGAGGAGCACCAGGGACAGAGAACCTCCTTGTTTTAGTCCCTCAACCTCAAACCTGTCTGTCTCTATCTCCCCAAACCTCACCCTACATGTACCCTCTTTATATAGCTCTTTTAAGACTTGCATAACTTTTATTTTATAGGCCATCTTTCCATACATTATCATATGCTTTACTTGTCTAAGAAAACTAACTTAGCATTGTTCCTTCTTTTTTCTTTGCCAAAGATCTGTCTCAATATAGATGCTGCATAACAGGTATTTTCCTCTTTCTAAATCCAAACTGTATTTCCCTTAGTGTTCCTCTCACTTCTACTTCCCCTTCCATCCTTCTCCAAAGGATTCTGGTGAAAAGTTTATGTATGCTACTGTTAACTGTTATTCCCCATGTACTTCTTAAAATCTTGCTTTCTCCCTCCTTTGTACAAACCTGTTACTATCCCTCTCTTCCTATGGGTATTTTCTCTTCAGTTAACACTTTATTGAAAGTTATGTTAACCATTCAAGATCCTCCCCCATCCCCCCCCCCCCTTCCAATCTATCCATGAGAAACTAGCTAGGTACTGTAGAACACCCAATGTTAGCGTCTGTTTATATATAGCGTACATAGCGCGTCGTTCTGCTTCGCTATATATAAAAACGCTGTACTTTTTTCTTACTGTATTGGTGCTGTCAGCGGCGACTACCGTCGCTAACATAAAGATACGCTATGATGGGAAAACTCCCCAATTCACTATATTTTGGACGCGGGGCATATACGTGTTCTACAGTATATCATCTACTCCAACAGCCTGCCCCTCATTCTTTTACGTAGTTTCTCATACCTCTTTTTAATAGCCTCCCCTTGATATCTATCTATCTATCTATCTATCTATCTATCTATCTATCTATATATCTATATATATAATATATATATTATATATATATATATTATATATATATATATATATATATATATATATATATATATATATATATATATATATATGAGCCACATTTAAGGCTTTCCAATGATCTTCTAAGAGGCTTGCTCATTCTTATCTGTCCACTATATCTCTACCTTCGTCTAACACTACTTCCCCTTTTTGCCCTTGTCTCTGTTTGCCGTTAATCCTCATGAACCGTTTTACCTTCCTCCTGTTCCCTATTTTCATCCGGTTATGAGTTTAAATACCTTCCTCTTTTGTTCCTGTAATTTCCCCCCCAAGGTCTTCTTGTGTCCTCTTTTTGTTTTTTAAGCCCTCTCTTCTTTCTTTTATTGCCTGCCTCAGTTCTGCTGGTATACTCAGCCTCCCTTTTATAACCAACTCTGAAACTTATCGCCTCTTTCATGCTTCCCATACTAATTAATATAGGAGCACACCCTCTTGCCTTGCTCAATGATCTGCAATAGAAGCTGGCACCTCCTGGGGAACCCTTTGCTGGTGTGGCACCCTGCTTGCCTTATAAAAGAAAGGGGATGTGTGGATCTGTCTATCGATACCATGTATCTAAAAGATCCCATGGTCCACTTTTGATTTGAAGGCTAAAGTCTTTTTCTTTCTCTTTTTCTTTTTTCACCTATAATTAGTATGCTTTCTCATTGTACTTCAACAGTGAGAAAGGACCACTCTTCGGAAAATCTTTATGGCCTTAAATAGCCTTCATTCCTTATATCCTTGTCCACTTTCCCATCTATTTACTACCTCCAACTCTGCGTCAATTGCTGACTCCAATACCCTTCTACCATTCGCATATATTTCTTCTTTATTTCCCTTTATACCTTGTTCCTCATGTGTCTGTTAGTCTCTTCTGATCCCTTCATCTTCGGTATTTCTCCTTTGCCCCTCTCTCATCTTACATTGATTAGTTCTATACTGGCTTCCTTTTCTTGTCATATCCTTCTTGCCCCACATCTTTTCCTGTTTCTTCCCTCCCCTCCCCTTCCTGCAGTGTAAGCTATGCCGTAACCATTTTTCCCTTGATCAATTCCATCTGGCATAATCATCCTCCAGTGTTATATATATATATATATATATATATATATATATATATATATATATATATATATATATATATATATATATATATATATATATATATATATATATATATATATATTCCCACCCCCACCTTTCTATTACCCTAATTACTCGTTGTTAGCTTATCTAACACTCCTTATCCCCATCTCCCCCTGGTCCTTAAATTCGACCACATCCATAACCCTTTCCTAAACTGTCTATTTGGTCCATTAGCCTTTTGGCCTACTTTCCAGACTCTCCCACATCTAATTTCCCTGTCCCCCAATGTATGTTGCTCGTTTCCATATTTTCCACCACTAAGACTACTTTCCTATTTACCCAATTTTCATAGGTCGCTTAATGTCCCACATTAAGCCTCGACATTGATATCACAGATTAAGAAAAAAGAGGATATTTCAACCACTTTGATCTGCCTTCAAAATAGGTAAAATGCATTTCTCATAAGTAAACTACATCACATTTAATCCGTGAATTATATTCTCTTTAACATTTTTTTTATTTCACTGGGATGCTTAACTGTTCATATGTAATACGTACACACAATGTAGGTAACATGTTTTGCTAACTGGAAACAAACTTACCATAACTCCCAACTCTGGATTCCAATATGACTGTTCCCTAATAGATTGTTTTAAGTGTTGCTAAGGAGAAATGCACTATTGGCAAGAGGACAGTCTTTTATGGGTAATGATATCATTGGAATTCAATCATCTAGATCTTATCAACTCAGACTATAAGTGTTGTAGTAAAATTAACATAACCTCACCCATTTCTTTACACATTGTAACATACAGGTACCAATTTATAGGAAATTGTCAATTGCATCTATCCACTCTTTTTCTCTCAAGGTCATTTGAAAGTGACATGAAGGTCATGTGATGATCATTTGAGTATTTTTCTGTTTAGTACACACTGTAGGTAGCTCAGTGCTACTGTTTCTAACCACCTCTTTTCATTATAGTCATCTGGTGTCAAATACAGTTGCTTGAAGCTGAACTTCTTTATCTGTCAAACAGCCTCTATGTGTGAAAAAAGCCATTGTGTGGTCAAAAATAGAATAAATAAAACCTCTAGGGATGGCTAGATGAATTCCTGGTCCCTGACAATGTTGGTATTAGACACCAACATCGTTTTGCTAGGTTATTTAGAACTAAAGCTATGCGGAAAAACATAATTTCACATGGCGGCCAGCTTGAAGTCCAAAATGGCCGCCTTCTTGATGCTATTTTCCATATCAGACATAGAAAACATGGTTTAAGACACTAAGACTATTTCTGTACGTACGTATGTCAGTGCAACTGTTTCTAACCACCTCTTTTCATAATTATAGTTATCTGGAGCCAAATACAGTTGTTTGAAGCTGAACAACTTCTTCCCTGTCCAACGGCCTCCATATGTGAAAAAAGCCATTTTGTGGTCAAATATGGTGAAATAAGACCTCTAGTGAAACTGAAGATTTTATAAATGAATTCCTGGCCCCTGAAAATGTTGGGATAGAAACCAACTTTGTTTAGCTAGGTTATTTAGAACTAAAGTTATGCGGAAAAACATAATTTCACATGGTGGCCATCTTGAAATCCATGATGGCCGCCTTCTTGATGCTATTTTCCATATCAGAAATATAATCTTTT
This sequence comes from Maea johnstoni, assembly GCA_963942565.1. Taxonomy (NCBI): domain Eukaryota; kingdom Metazoa; phylum Annelida; class Polychaeta; order Spionida; family Magelonidae; genus Maea; species Maea johnstoni. The sequence goes on along the minus strand of OZ012691.1, from coordinate 8,938,913 downwards.
CCCAATAAAACATGGTTTTAGACACTGAGACTGTATTTCCGTTACATTTTAAGGCAGAAATATGGCGAGAAGGAGAGTTCAAAGGCGGCCATTTTGAAATTCAAGATGGCCGCCGGTTACCATGGCAACCGAGATTGGAACCTGGCTTTGAAAAATTCCCCATCCTTCTAACTACACCTGTGCCAATTTTGACGATTTTGTCAAAAAAGTGAACGATTTTCGCCCTTAGCCTCCCAACTACTAAGTATGCAACCTTATGTAAAACATTTTTCTCAATCATTTCAATAATAAAACCAAACGGTACATATATACTTAGCTAGTATGGAAATCATTGACGTAATCACTGATCATCTAAAGATTGAGATACGATTTAAAAGTGAGAGTGAGTTATAGATTATTACCTGCAATCCTATAAACATTATTTGCCCATCCGCCACCCTCGCCGTCAGCTGACAATCAGTAGATGGCCCATACCTGCCATATGTACTGCATGCGCTTGCACTAGATGCACACCAACCACCAACTTGAAGAGCAAAGCATTTATATCCAAGTGCACAAGCAGCTTTTTTGCACTTCGTTATAGGGTCAGATCTTGATTCGTGGTAACCATCTAAAATCGAACTTTGTCCTTCCAAGGTAGGAATCGCCCGATGTTGTGCATCTTTGAAGCATCCAAGTGGAATCAATGCTGCTGATATTTGCAAAACAAAGAAAGACGAAATTAGTCCTTTGTGATTAGGAAAATATCGATGCTTATAGCTTTACCTGTTACATGGAATGGAAAGTTGTTCAAAGATTATGCGCACTAACTGTGAACACGGTATTATCCTGCAGATTACAATCTTCTTAGTTTTCAGTGACAAACATTTGTTAAGAATGATTCCCATAGAAATGATATTATTTAATGCACGATTATCGTTTTGCTTTTGAGATACATTGAAATGGTTTATTCATGAGGTTCAATTCATTTGTGTAGGAAATGATTGTTTATAAATATATATATATATATATATATATATATATATATATATATATATATACATATATATATATATATATATATATATATACATATATATATATATATATATATATATATATATATATATATATATATATATATATATATATATATATATATATATATACATATATGTATATATATATATATATATATATATATATATATATATATATATATATATATATATATATATATGTATATATTATATATATATATATATATATATATATATATATATATATATATATATATATATATATATATATATATATATATATATATATATATATAGATTGATACATTAACCAATTTGTGGTATAAAATTACTTACCTAAGCAAAGCGGAAAGATAAATACTCCGATAAGTAGATGCCGCACCTAAAAGATGAATGAATATATTTTGATGACAACAATTATTTATGGATTAAAAAATAAACCAAAATTCCCCCATTGTTTTTTTTCAGTCCTTCAATATTTTAGAAAAGTTCTTTTCACCATTGATCCCTTAACTATATATCTCTTAATTCAGACAAATAGAAGATATTGCCAATTATAGAATAGTGGAAAAGTCCAATGCCAGGAAACCCCTAATGGAGCTTTTTCATTCTTTTGATATATATTGTAAGACTGTAAGATATCGTATTAAGTGTTGAAATAGGAATATTCTCTATGGATATGTTGATGGACATATTCGAGTTTGGTTTGTTCATTCGTAAACAAGGAGAGGAAAATAGCACATGACTAATTGCTATTTCCACATGATTTTATCTGCAGTTACTCATACATTTAAGGATAAGTGAGTTTCAAATACTTGAATCAACCATGCTATCTATACTCTGAATCTGTGCATGAAGGCTGATCTATCTCCTCTTTTGAGTTATTAGGCAGATAAGTACAGCTTAGATTATCCTCATGAGACAGGACAAACTATGACTGAAGCTATGGCAGATCTAGTGTTTAGATGCTATTTTTCCATCCATATTGCCACAAAGAATATTATAGCAGAATACCCACAGGGCAGATAGGAATGATAAACCACAATCATATCCATATTTGTCAGAATATGAATTATAAAAGCTCTTGGAAAAGTACAATTCCATATGCATACAACAGTTTTTTCTCGTGCTAACAATGATAGAGTAAGAAATAGAAAAAACAATTAAAACTGAAAAATAAATCATGCGCCCTTACCTATCTGAACCTATACATAACTAACAGAGATAATGTGCGCGGAATCTAGTGTTGTGTCCCTTTTTATGTTTTGATTCATGAAATATTTCCTTTTTGTAAATCTATAGTTGTTTAATTGTATTGGTATTTATTATTCAATCACAAAATGAAGAATGTAAAAGAATTTAATTTCGCATTCAAATATCAGATTTTATATTGGGAAATGTGCACAAAAAGTGTGATATACTGATAACTTCCCATAAACCAGATCAAAAGGGACCAGGCCATTCTGTTCGGCTTAGCCAAATTCCGATTTCCACATCAACCACATACATCTTGTTCATGTGGGAGCAGTTTGAAATAACTATATTATATCCAACATGTGTACTTCTGTAAACCGCGTGATGCCATCTTTGCCAGTCTAAATGGTGCATGTCGCTATCCACACGTGGCAAGTATTTTGGTCCTGTTTGGTGCAGATAAGGATATCTGGTATTGCTGTGTCAGTTCTCATTAAAGAGTATTGCCAGCTATACTGACACAGATAAAGATATCCCTAAATGTTATAGCGTGTACCAAGGACCGGCAAGGCAGTTTGGCTTGGCCGAAAACCGATCTTCTTTGACTACGGTTTGGCCTATACTATGTTGGGATGATGCAGTCTAGTCACGAGTAGTCCCTAATAAAGTTGAAATTTCAAAATATCACAAATGGATATACAGTTGGAATATTGCTTATGTGACGAAATTTCAGTGCCTACCCTTAATGGTAATTTGGAATTTGGAATTTCGATTTGTCGTCACTTTTTCTGCCATATTGCAGCTTATTCTTGACTAGTCAGTTGTAACTGGTGGAGGAAACCGGACTACCTGACGGAAACCACCGCCTAACCCCAAGTCAATGGCAACATTCTCTTGTAACTACGGAATGAGGGTGAGCCTTAAATGAACCAAAATCACTTCAGGACAGGTCCTAGTAAACGGTTGTATATGGTTTGATAGGGCATATACCATAAGGGGGCTGCAGATTTCTTTTTAGAAAATTGTATACATAAGGGGTAACCAATTTTACCATTGCGCGCCAATGGCTGTGATATGGGTACTGCTAGGGCCCTTAATAGGCACAAATGCCACAGTAACCCCCCATACTGGCATGGGATACTAATAAAGTTAGATAACAATTTGTGGGATTCCTATAAGGAGCTCCCTGAAATCTGGACTTAATAGGGGGCATGATATGAAGGCTAGAAGTTGACCTGTCAAAGCTTATTATTTCCAGAAATAAGGGTACCTTTGACCCCTTGTAACTACAGAATTAGGGTAGTTGTGCCTTAAATGAACCCAAACCATTTAGTAGAGGGCGTAAATAAGAGCTATTCATGGTTTGATAGGGCATATACCATTAGGGGTCTGCAGAAAAGTTTGCAAAAAATTGTATACGCAAAGGGTAACCCATTTGACCATTCCGTGCCAATGGCTGAGATAGGGGTACTGTTAAGGCCCCTTATAGGCGCAAATGTCACAGTAACCCCACTTTTAAGTTAGATAACTCTTTGTTGTATTCCTATAAGGAGTTCGCTGAAATCAGGGCATAATAGGAGGCACGATATGAAGGGTAGAAGTAGGGGGCTGCGTATTTTTTTTAAGTAGCATGTATACTCAAGGAGTACTAGTAACCGATTTGACCATCGCGTGCTAATAGCTGAGATAGGGGTACTGTTAAACATGTAAGTAGTTTGTATACCCAAGGAGTACTAGACATGTGTGACGAGTAATCCATGCCAACTCTTAAATGCGTACTTTGCAATTAAAACGTGAAGTACGCGACCTGGGAACTTCTCAGAGAGTATATTGGGGATTCGCCGTCACGCGCCTGATATAAGCCAACTATTTGTAACTTGGAAATGTGCATATTTCAAATGAGCCAATAAACGTTCTGTATGAAATCACGTGATTTCATTCACAGAAACAGGAAAACCCCAGGAAAATCCTTCACAGTTTTTGCCCATTTATCGATTTTATATTTTTTGGGATTTCGTTTCAAGATTCCTCAAGTTAAGAAAAAGGTGTGTTTATTATATTTTCTTGAGATAAAGGTGACTTTAAAGAAGATATTAACGATGTTGTTATTGTCTGCCTGACCCAATCTTGGTTGCAAAATGTACGTATTTGCCATCCAAACTTGGCAAACCTCTTAGTAGCCCGAACATCTGTATCTATATACCTACTTTCCGTCTCAACTCTATAAAATATTGACTTTGCCCACTAGGCCCCATTGCAAAACGTGACAATTACAAAATTGCGCGAACTTGTGAAAATAAAAAAAAGATTTTATTATCTTTCTCCAAAAGATGGTCATGAATTTTTTTTTTGCCTCTCCCTAAAAACGGTCGTCAAAATAAAAGAGTTTTTTATATTTACTTTCACATGGTCGGGAAAAAGATAAAGATTTCATTTTCTATCCCCAAAGAGTGGTCGTTTTTTATTTGCTCTTTCACACTTGATCCATCGTACCAATGCGACAGGAGTGTAAATATAATTTTTTTACACCCTCCATCTACAGAGGGAGGGTAAATAAAACTTTTTGTCTATACCCCCTCCATAGAAGGAAGCTACATATACATGTATTACAAGCAATGACTAGTTGCCTGGCTAATTTCCTGGCAAAAGGAACTAGCAATTTGCAAGAGTCGCAACAACAACCACATGCGTGCCCGCTCAGTATATCGTAGTATATCATTGGTACAAAATGTAAAACTGCCCTATCCCGCGCCCTATCAATAATGAAAACTCTATTTTATCTACATCAGATCTGTATGTATTTCCTTATGACCCTGCAATAAATAAACAAACCAAACAAGGAGAACCCAGATATGGCCAAATGAAAGAGGTACTGGGAGGACAGTACAATTACAGAGAAGGGGGAAGGCAAGTAGAAAATGACAATGTAAATAAGGATCCGTGCGCCCAAAAAGTGCGTGGCGGGCGCACATATCCAAGCCCTTAGTACTGGTTGAAGGTGCATTAATAGGGAGACGTACAGGTGGGGACGTATGAATGGGCAAATAGAAGGTGAATGAGTGGATGTTGCATTGAGTAATGGGCATGTGCAGCAGAAAGTGTGCATGCAAGTGACAATACCGACATCACCGGTAACATATCCTTCTATTACATATTTAAATTAATACTAACATCCATTTGATTATATATTTTCTTGAAGAAATTCTCAACTTTATCACTTAAGCTACTTTTTCTGTTGAAAGCAACAAGCTGACCACTTAACAGATTTCATATTCTATTTGAAGGCTAGGCTTTACTACAGCCATTAAACTATATATTTTCTGACAGAAATTATCAACTTACCGACTGCACCTACGGATTAAAGTGCCATTTGAAGTATATTGAAGCTAGAAATAAACTATCTTGCCAAAAACAAAAATCTTGTTATTACCTATTTGGCTATTTTTATTAATTACCCCCAAATTTATATACGGCCCCAAAATGAATTTGCTCCCCCCCCCCTTATCGCGTCAACATGTGGATCCATAATCATCCAGTATATGCTAACTAAGATGGCCCCACCCGTATATAGATCACTCGAATGTCGTTAGAAGCCAATTACGAGATAGTCCGGCACAGAAAGCTGGATTTTGGGCTGAACCTTTTTTTTTCATATATAGTTTTTTTTTCAATTGATTCTGGTAGCCAAGGGTACCCACTTTAAGAATCTGCCGGGTGCCGGGCTGGCACCCTTGAGCAATTTGTGATATTGACCCATCTTTGCCACCCCCCATGGTACAAGAAATGGACAAATTGGGCTTTCTCCGGTTTTGGTTGTTCCAGATATTAAAATCTAAGAGAACTACAGACCCATCAACTTACATAGGCTCAATATAGATAGCAAATAGGTATATGTTTGTGTTTGAACATCCGTAGGTACCTTAATTGCTGAGAACAGGGGTCAAGAATTAGGTCACTTAGCTAAAATGTACGATTTTCCCCTGCATTTTGCTCTTTTTTGGACAGCGTTATATTGATTTATATATAACTTTCATTATTTTCGTTCTAAATATGACTTATTTAGGTGGCCAATAGATGGATGATTGTAGTTGGACAACTGTAGGTACGCACACTGCTGAGAACAGGGGTCAGAAAGTAGGTCACTTAACTAAAATGCACAATTTTCGTCTGTATTTTGCTTTTTTTGAACAACATTACATTGACTTATAAAAAGTTCTCATTATTCTAGTTTTGAATATGACATATAGGAAGCAAATAAATTGAGAATTGGACAACTACAGGTACCTGAGAACAGGGGTCAAACAATAGGTCACTTAGCTAAAATGTACATTGTCCACCTGCATTTTGCTCTTTTTTGAAAAGCATAACCTCGACTTATATATGACGTTCACTAGTCTAGTTCTAGATATTACTCATTTGGCTAACACATAAATTGATAAGTGTAGTTAGACAACTGTGGGTACCTGCACCGCTGGGAACAGGGGTCAGAAAATAAGTCACTTAGCTAAAATATATAATTTCGCCTGCGTCTTACTCTCACTTGAACAGCACTATATCAACATATAAGACACCATCTAGTTCTAGATGTGACTTATTTATGAACCAAATGAATTTATATTTCTAGTAGGACACCATTAGTTTCCAAGATTTGTATACCATAACCATACACATTCAGCATAGACACATCACACGTACATGTATACATGTACATGTACAGTTCAGTACAGTGCCGACATTTAATTCCTACACTAAATGTGTAGGAGTCTGGGCATAATACACAACTGCACATCTGATTGCCACCCAGTTTCCTGGGCACAGATGCATGGATAAACTCACATACAACTGAACGTAGCTTTGATTCGCAAGCTACATGGGTCAGTAATGTGATTGGCTTATTTTTTATGACATGTTATCCATAGGTTCTGTACAACCAGGCACTAGGAGACGTCCGATCGACTGGTGCAGGAATTAGATGTCTATAATGTACATGTAGCTGCCCCTGTCGGCCAATATCACTTACATGTAGCTGCATAGCTTTCCCTATAAGACAATATCAATCACACATAAAGGAGTCCACACAAGCTGAAGGTTACATTTCATGAGTTCTATTTGGGGCATCTGAGAAAGTTACTACTGACTTGAAGTTATGTATTGTTCTCCACCATTTACAAAAGACAATTCACGACTTATCTTCTGTATGGTGGAAAAGGTGACAATAAACATAATCCCAAATCCTGATCCCGCGCTCCTAGTCAGAGTCTTATGATATATAAGCAACTGTCTAAATCCATCCAATTCAGGGGAATTCCCCATTATTCATGACATCGACTTGGTATTTTTCAGGAAAGTATGTTTCAAGATTTGTACCATGTGGCTAATCGACAAATCCCTATAATACCATCCGACAGAGGGCATTAAATATTGTTATTATTGCTATTCTGATTTTAACCATATGATTGTACCATGTGATAAGCTGATAAGGGCTGATATGATAATTTGACAGGTTACGGCCTTCAGGCCTATGACAATTATCATAGCGCCCTCTGCAACAGTCAATAAAGTTATACTAGTGTACAGTATATTCCTTTAAATATTTGAAGACATTGTTTTCCCACACAATGCAATTAGTGCGAAGACAAAGTGTTATCTAAGATTAAAGAGTAAAACGGAGGCAAAAATCATGCATTTTAGCTAAGTGACCTATTTTGACCCTTGTAGTGCAGCTACCTACAGTTGTCCAACTACAATTATCAATTTACTTGCTACCAAAATGAGTAATATTCCGAACTAGAATAGTGAAACTCTCATATAAGTCGATGTAATGCTGTTTAAAAAAGAGCAAAATGCAGGCGAAAATTGTACATTTTAGCTAAGTGACTTAATTTCAGACATCTTATCTCGGCAGTGCGGGTACCTACAGTTGTCCAACTACAATTATCAATTTATCTATTTCCTAAATAAGTCATATTTAAAAGCTGAGTGGTGAAGGTTATATACAAATGGATGTAATGCTTTTCAAAAAGTAGCAAAATGCAAGCGAAAATAGTACATTTTAGCTAAGAAACCTATTTTCTGACCCCTGTTCCCGACAATGCAGGTATTTTCAGTTGTCCAACTACAATTATCAATTCATTTGCTACCTAGATATGTCATATTTAGAACGGAAATAGTGAAAATTATATATAAGTCTATGTAACGCTGTTCAAAAAAGAGCAAAATGCAGGCGAAAATCGTACATTTTAGCTAAGTGACCTAATTCTTGACCCCTGTTCTTAGCAATGCGGGTACTTACAGTGGTCCAAGTACAAATATCAATTATTTGTTACCTAAATAAGTCATATTTAGAACTTGAATGGTGAAAGTTATATATAAGTCGATATAATGCTGTTCAAATTGCAGGCAAAAATCGTGCATTTTAGCTAAGTGACCTACTTTTTGACCCCTGTTTTCAGCATAGCGGGCACCTAACGTTGGCCAACTACAAATATCAATTAATTTGCTAGCTAAATAAGTCATATTTAGAACTAGAATAGTGATGGAATCTTTTATTGTGATTTAATGCTGTTCAAATATTAGCAAAATACAAGCAAAATTTTGTATATTCTAACTAAATGACCCACTTTTTGACCCCTGTTCTCAGAAATTAAGGTACTTACGGATGTTCAAATACAAACATATACCTATTTGCTATCTAAATTGAGCCTATGTAAGTTGATGGGTCTGTAGTTCTCTTAGATTTTAATATCTGGAACAACCAAAACCGGAGAACGCCCAATTTGTCCATTTCTTGTACCATGGGGGGTGGCAAAGATGGGTCAATATCACAAATTGCTCAAGGGTGCCCGCCCGGCACCCGGCAGATTCTTAAAGTGGGTACCCTTGGCTACCAGAATCAATAGAAAAAAAAACTATATATGAAAAAAAAAGGTTCAGCCCAAAATCCAGCTTTCTGTGCCGGACTAAGATAACGAGCGCCAAAACAACTGACCAAAATTTTTCGATCTCCCGACTTTATGCCTTAAATATATATATATTTGGCTTTCCATGTCTTTAATTTCACGGTCTCTTCACCGACTCCGGCAAATTCTCCCTACTATAGGATTTAATTATGCTATGGGTGTGTTCAGATTTATACAATTGCGAACGTTTCACTTTTCCAGCTGCTCAACGGCACAGTATTAACAATGGCGTCCAGCCTCTTGCAAGCTTTTATTTTCCGCTGTTTGTCGAAAGTTGATTGTCGGCTGTGAGCAATATTTTATTTTCTGCTGTTTTCAAGTTCTTCTCTTCTGCTGTGTGCTTGTACAGAGCAGAACATATAACTTATTTCGATTAAAAAGTTGATTTACTTGGTCACACTTGCACCATCATAACTCTAGGTTACGAGTCAAATCAGGGAATTAACGGATATACCCTACTTACAGCTAATGGGTGTGATACTTTTTTCTAGGGACACATCATTCGTTATCTGAATCCAGTACTGATTACACTGCATGCATATAAGTTGCTCTGGGCAACAGCCGTGAGCCTAGATTGCATCCAGGGCCTAATGTGTTCGTATAGTAAGGTTAAGGTGATAGTCTAGTACACCAAGATTATCACGACTAGGTGGTGTCCTTGGCTTGCCACTAAGAATGGATATCAAAACAAAAGATTACACATGAGCGGTGTTCTCTCCCCACTAACCCCCGACCTAGCAACTTTCAATTGTGGTACAGTCAAGAGAACAAAGGGCATGACATTTTGGGCCTTCCGTGTTAAATTGGTCCCAAACGACATGGCTGTCTGCTTTAACCATGCAGATTCATTCGGCCTAGACCATTTTGATCAAAATTTTCATCTCATTTTTTTGGCTGAAAGTGAATAACGATACAGTCTTCGAAGCCAGTATTTTAGAATATGACAAATATGAACCCCTTCTAGGTGCAAGGTTATGTCACAGGTACCTTGAATTCTGACAGGACCTGAGAATCAGCATTTACTATGTAAATCACGCGCTGTTAGAAATTTTGACTTATGGGAACATTCAAAAATGTTTTTTAAATACCCATCGTGCAGATTCCCTGTTGAGATAGGACCTTGCACCTTACTAAAGACATGACTATTCAAATGGTAGACTCTCATTTTTAAGTAAATGGTAAGTCTTGACATTTTGCCAAAAAACGAAACACATCCAGATATGTTTTATAAGGGTGCCGCATTACCTCAAAATAGTCACTTATTGATAAGTTTACCATTATTCGGCAATTATGAGATGTAACCTTTACTATAGCATAAGTGCCGTTGTCTTCATTAAACTCTGTTTTCAGATATTCAAGTTTTAAAAATGACCCGTGTATCGAGTAGGGATCTACCTTAATTCACCCTCATCAAGGTAGCTTGTAGGCTCAATTCATTTGACTCAGTGTTTTCCTCTACCCTGCTATTTTTACTTAAGTATAAATTATATATTGCGTGAAAAGTCTTTTTGTGGGGAATACACTTAGAATCACAAAAGTACCCTTTTGTATATGTATGATTTTTGTAACGAATATGTTACAGTCAACAACATCAACAATAAACTACTACTAATACTACTACTACTACTACTACTACTACTACTACTACTACTACTACTACTACTACTACTACTACCACTACTACTACTACTACTACTACTACTACTACTACTACCTCAGAGTAGTGTGTAAGATATTTGGGGTAGAAAATTGAAAAAAAACATGCATAGTGTTTTCAAACGGAGCTCTTACCAGCAATCATGTTTCCTGATTTTTTAAATTTCAGAGGAAAGAGCAATGAAGAGGGGGGGGGGGGGGGTGCCAGACTTTTTCCAAAATTCACTTTGTAATATGACTACAAAGCAATGCTTTAAATGCTTGTGCAGCTCGATAATAATTCTGCATTACCCTTCAAATACAATCATAAAGTTTGTGTTATAAGTATTAAGATCCGCCGCTAAGCATTGGTGCTGATTTATGGCCGAGACGTTGGTGCTTGATACCAAAGCCGAGGCCGCCAAGGCCAAAGCTTTGCAATAAACACCCTCAGCGAGGCTATAAATCTCCACCCATGCTCAGTGGCGGATCTTAATGGCTATTATAGCGGGTTTGAGAATTATAATCCAAATCTAGAAATTACAAAAATATCATGTTTGCTTATGGTTGAAGAGCAGGGATTAGGTCCTGGCTCAGTTGATATGGCACCAAACCACTAATGTCACATAAACAGCTTCTCACTGGACATAGTGTATAATAATATATCTGTTACTGCCATATAGTGACGCGTAATAATATCCGTGACTTCATTCTTTGCTTGTACTTCGCGGAAACATATTAGAAACTTGACATGAGCTTTATATTTGCGCAATAACCACACAGTATGAGTACTGATTGATCGATGGCATAAAATTTAATTCAACTAGTCGCAAAATCATCAATTTCACAACAGGTAGTACCCACGGAAGGCGGTTAATATTCAGCAGTCACAAAGTTATGACTAATCCATGAACGAATGCCGTCTCACCATGACGTCATTCTGAGCCATTTTCTTGTTATAACAGGTCGTAGAAAGTTCAACCCTGTTCGTTCTTCTGTCCCTATCTTATCCATTCCTTTGTCAATACGTAAGAGATTTTGGAGAAAGTATCTAGTTATACCACTTATCATAAAACATCCTTAAATAACCAAAATGGAGCACTTCTCAATGTTGCCATGGCAACCGTTTCAAAACATTTTACTTTTATTAGTGTGAAAATATAAAATTTCAATACCTTCATTTACGATCTTCAAAGCTTGAGAAATATTGGAAGAAGTTCACACTATGAAATAGCAGTTTAGTTTGGCATCAGTTACTCGACACACATGCCTAGTAACCACTCTTACCATCGCGTGCCAATAGCTGAGATAGGGTACTGTCCAGGCCCCTAACAGGCTCAAATGCCGCAGTAACCCCCCTCCCCCCCCCCCAAGAATTGCCAAGAAATGACGAATAACATATTGTTGCATAATGGCATCTTAATATAGCAAATCATTTTGTTTGCAATGTTTCCCATATAAAACCGCCAATTAGAAATTGATTTCATGGGGTGCACGCTAACCACTTTTTCTGACTAGACTACAAGTTAATATGTTCAAAACAAAGGTGTTTATGGTAAGATACTATGGAGCATGACAACTGGACCACATTTTCTTAAAACCTGGGATAACCAATAAGATAAGTTTGGTTAGAGCATGGTCATTGCTAAAATCTCTTTGAGTAGATATAGTTTGAAAAGAAATCAACTCACTATTTTCTTCTAGACTAAATTACGTCCAAATATGTTAATTCAAAATGGCCAACCACTTTGATTTTCAAAATGGCCTCCAAGGTCAGCGACAAATTTAAATTGACAAAAATGGCAGTACCTTGGTCCAAAAAGCAGATATTGCTATTATCTTTATTCAAATCATAGTTACTAAAAAAAGGTCTTTGCAATGAACATGCTACCACGCAACAGTTCTTAATGGTCATCTTGTAATTTGTTCATTTTGAGGCATTCCTCTACAGTGTGAATGCTGCCCCTTTTTATGTGTAAGTATTCAGGTCCTCCTTATGCTGTTTTTAGTGATAATATATATATATATATATATATATATATATATATATATATATATATATATATATATATATATATATATATATATAAATAAATATATATATATATATATATATATATATATATATATATATATATATATATATATATATAAATATATATATATATATATATATATATATATATATATATATATATATATATATATATACGTATATATTTATACATATATATATATATATATATATATATATATATATATATATATATATATATATATATATATATATATATATATATATATATATATATATATATATATATATATATATATATATATATATATACATACATACATACATACATACATACATACATACATACATACATACATACATACATATATATATATATATATATTTATATATATATATATATATATATATATATATATATATATATATATATATATATATATATATATATATATATATATATATATATATATATATATATATATATATATATATATATATATATATATATATATATATATATATATATATATATATGGGTATAACAGGGCCAGCCCTTGAATGGTTCCATTCATATCGTGGTGACCGTACTCTTCGAGTTCAGATAGATGATTCATTCTCCGCATCACAGGAAATCCTATGGTCTGTACCACAAGGATCAGTGTTGGGCCCTCTGCTCTTCCTGATTTACCTCCTACCCTTAGGAATACTGATAAGAAAGCATGGTCTAGAACTGCATGCTTATGCGGATGATACGCAACTCCACATCTCTATCAAACCTATCAATCAGCGTGTAGTGGACGAAGGTGTTGCTAAGTTGGAAAACTGCCTCACTGACATCTATACATGGATGTCTCAAAATAAACTGAAATTGAATGCAGACAAGACAGAGCTGCTGGTCATGGGTACCCCACAGATGCGGGCCAAAATCTACATTCCTAATATTACCGTAAATGGTGTAATAGTACCAGTTCTTAATGAACCCGCCAGTAATCTGGGTGCTGTCTTTGATCTGAACATGAATTGTCTGCACATGTATCAAAAGTTATCAAGTCTGCAAATTACCACCTTAGGAACATTGGGAAAATAAGGAAATTTCTCAATACTGATACAACCAAGAGTGCTATCGTCTCACTGGTGACATCACGCCTTGACTATTGTAATGGACTTCTCTGTGGAATTACTGATGAGCTGCTATGCAGGCGCCAGAAAGTCCAAAACAATGCTGCTTGAGTGGTCAGTGGCTCCAAAAAGTATGATCACATTACACCAGTTCTAAAAGATCTTCACTGGCTGCCCATCAGGAAAAGGATTTCAAGAGTTCAAGATTCTGCTTTTGACTTTCAAATGCATGCAAGGATGTGCCCCTCTTTACTTGAGAGAACTGTTAGTAAAACAAGCTAATACAAGGACTCTAAGATCAAACACTAAGAACTTATTAAAGATACCACTCACTAAGCTGAAAAGGTTTGGTGACAGAGCATTCTGTGCCTATGCACCACGCCTTTCGAATGAGCTCCCTGACAACATCAAGGCTGCTGATAGTGTGCACAACTTCAAGAAACAGCTGAAAACATTGCTATTTCGAAAGGAGTTTAATTGACTATATAGGCGGGTGGCCAAATGTCAGAATTATACTTTTGATGGCGTTTTTCGTTATAAGTCGTCATCCATGCTTATTCATCTCTACATAGGGTGGGCTTTAGCGTACGGGTGGATGACATTTTGATGAATTTTGGGGCATTTTATGCAAAAAATCTCCAAAAAAGCATGTTTTTTGGGATTTCCTTCTAGAAAATTCATTTTTTGAGATAGAAACTCAAAACTTGCTACGAATGTGTTCAAGAGGATGCTTTTGATCATAGAACATGTTACGTTAGTTTGACTTCAATGAACCCCCTGCTGTGAGTGATTTTGGGGGAAAATTCATCAAAAATGAGTGATTTTTGTAATTTCCCACAACTTGAATGTCACCCTGTGGACTATTCCAAACTCTCAACTAAACAGTTTGGTTTAGAAAACTACCCAAGAAGGTGTAGAAACAGAAAGTGAGTTATGTTTGAATATCTATATGATATGCTACGTTTTGGGGCATTTTACAGAAAAAATGGCATTAAAACTAGTGATTTTAGGGATTTGCTTCTGGAAGGTGCAATTTTCATAGTAGGAACTTTAGACTTACCATAAATGATTTCATAAGGATGTCTATGATAATAAAATGTATGAAATGTATCTGACCCCGGCTCTGAGTGATTTTGGGATAAAAACCTTTAAAATAGTAGGATTTTTGTTATTTCTCATTTATTTGAACAAAGGTATATTATATCTTATACCAAGTTTCTAGACTGATATTGTTGTTACAGAACATTAACTAAGAATGGGCATATAGGGAAAATAAGTTATGTTTGCTAACCTATGACTTGCTAAATTTTGGGGCATTTTACTGAAAAATCGTCAAAAGCATGCGTTTTTAGGAATTTGCTTCTGGAGAATGCAGCCTCAAATGTAGATGTATAAAACTTGCCACACATATGTTCGCATTGATGCCTATGGTTGTAGGATGTGTTGTGGTAGTTGAGATTAAATGTAGCTCCTGCTGTGAGTAATCTATGGGTAAAATCCTTTAAAATCATGCATTTTTTGTATTTTCCCAGGCTTAACCAGTCAACTTAAAGACTATGCGAATGATTTTAATTTCCCAATTCTGCCAAAGAAATCAGTTAAGAATGTGTTGGTGAAGGAACTGGGTTAGGTTTACTAGCTTTCAATGATAAGCTATTGTTTTGGGCATTTTAGGGAAAAAGTAATGAAACGTGAAAACTTATAGAAATGTGATTTTTGTAATTACATAGGCTCTATCATTATATGAAATTTTGAATTAATACCTCAGTCATGCTAGATTTTGGGTCATTTTGCTGTACATAATATAATGAGAGATGGATAATTTTAATAGTACCTATGTAGCAATCACAGTGGAACCTGTGAACATGGTGCACCCAGCATGGAGCAGAAATTTAAAAAGTGCTCCATGTATGCAGGTCCCTGACATCACAGGACATGCAGATCAAGAAACAGTGTCATTGATATAGCACCAATATCAATTTATGGAAGAGAATATTAGTAGAACTATTTTTACTCTCAGAGTCTAAGGTATATCTCACTCAGTTACATAAGTATCATTCTGTGAGATGTTATTTCATTTATAATTTGATATACATGTGAGTCATTCAAGTATGAAAAACAAAACACCCACATTGATCTTTCAAATCCCAGTCACTATGAGAGAAAGTTGCCAGTGACTTGGGGTTAGGCAGCGTTTTTTGCTGGGTAATCTGGTTTCCTAAACCAATTTCAACTGGTTAGTCATGACTTAACCATGGTATGGCAGAAAAGTGATGAAAAAACAAAATTACCAACTCCCAAATATGTGTTTGTTCCTTGATCCCAGACATGGCACGTGAGAAAGTGATCACTGACTTGGGGTTAGGTGGTTTTCACTGGGTTAGTATAGTTTTCTCCATCACTAACAACAGGCTAGTTGCAATTTAGCCTGAATCAGGATTCATTTTGACTCCTCCCTATTCATATCTTCATCATACTACTTTTAATACTTCCTATTCAGCAGATCATAGGTTGTCGCTGCAAAAACACTGCACAATTAGGACCACACCTTTTTGTCAGTTTGCTGCCTAAAGATTAAATGCCCCCACTCTCCTAGCACAAAGCTTTGGGAAATTGGTCTCCTATCACTTATGGTTAAAGATTACCAAAATATTCCAGTAGCCAGTGATGGACTACTTGTCCGCAGCATTTAGTAGTCCTTCCACCTATTCCCCTTATAATAACTAGCCCATGAGCATATTATGAACTTCGATAAGACTTTCCTATATATACAGTACTTAATAGCTCAATAGACCTACAAGCCCATTGTTTAAGCAGCCCTTCCATTACTTTTTAAAAGATTTGTATAGTCACAGGCTACAGGGTTACCTTGCGCTGTTACAGAATGCAGGTACTACTGTGAAAATGCTCTATGTACAGAGGTAACCTATCAGGTTCCACTGTATATTATCCTCAAATACAATTTTCCACCAAACAGTCTCAACAACTATTGAATAATTAAAATCAGTTCTATTTTTTTATACTTATACCAGAATATTAATGCAGCTTGCATTAGCTTGGTAATACATTCTTCCTGTTCCAACACATCTGAGGTAGCATTACAAGAATTAATAGTCAAAGCAATGTACATGTGCATGTATACTCATGTTAGTGATGATATTACTAGTACTTTTCAGATTCAGTTTCTACATCTAATCCCCCAAAACAGTAATCACCCAATTAGGCAATAACATTTAGAAGGATGGGCTTTTTCAGGAACACCTTCCAGAATTTTTTTCTTCTCAAACTGGTAATAACAATGTTGTTGTTGATTTTGAAAATTGTCATCATTAAAACCACTACTAGGAAGTATTTCCTGGTCATCAACTGGCCCAGTCCCTTATATTATGAGGCATTAACTCAGGAAGAATGCCTAATCGCACTCAGGAAGAAAGCTTTATTTTTCTTGAGGTCAAATTAAGTGTGATGAATGGGGAACATCCTCGAGGTAAAACCACGTCTTCATAAACCACTATTTTGTGAAAAGACTTTATTTCCTGTGTTCTCATTCTTATAGGGGTCTATATGGGATCATTTTTAATAATGATACACCACATCTACCTGAGGCACATCTTAATTGTTGAAATGCTGACTGGCAAACAGTGTTACAACTCCCATTAAAGGTCAATGTAAATGCTAAAAAGGGACTATTAAATGACATATTTCTTAATATTTTACTGCAAAAAGGTGAAACATTATGCATGCATGTTAGATTGATATGTGATATAATCAAATAGTCCATAGAATATTAGTTTCAAAGTTTTGTCCAAAAAATCGATTAAATTGGTAAGCAGAGGTCACATGAAACTTCACTATAATCACAGAAATCCTAATGAATATTATTGTACCAAATTTGAATTCCTACCATGAAGTTTACTCTCTCTAGAAGCAAATATCTAAATTCACATTTTTACTACTTTTTCCATAAAATACCCAAAACCATAGCTTATCATTGAAGGCTATAGTAAACATAACTGAGTTCCATAGTCAACACATTCCTAGGTGATTTTCTGTGGCAAAATTGTGAAATGGTCTCCAGGTTGACAGTTAAGCCTCGGAAAATACAAGAAAAATTGCATAATTTTAAAGGATTACCCATAAATTACTCACAGCAGAAGCTAAATTTAATCTCAACAACCACAACACATCCTACAACCATAAGCATCAATGCGAACATATTTGTGGCAAGTTTTATACATTTACATTGGAGGCTGCATTCTCCAGAAGCAAATTCCTAAAAACGCATGCTTTTGACGATTTTTAAGGTAAAATGCCCCCAAATTTAGCAAGTCATAGGTTGGCAAACATAACTTATTTTCCCTATATGCCTATTCTCAGTTAATGATCTGTAACAACAATATCAGTCTAGAAACTTGGTATAAGATATAATATACCTTTGTTCAAATAAATGAGAAATTACAAAAATCCTACTATTTTAAAGGTTTTTACCCCCAAATCACTCACAGCAGGGGCCAGATACATTTCGTACTAACACAAAACATTTTATTATCATAGACATCCTTATAAAATCATTTATGGCAAATTTTGAGTCCCTACTATGAAAATTGCACCTTCCAGAAGCAAATCCCTAAAATCACCTGTTTTATGCCATTTTTTCTGTAAATTGCCAAAAAATGTAGCATGTCATGAGATATGCAAACATGACTCACTCTCTCTATCTACACCTTCTTGGTTAGTTTTCTAAACCAGAACTATTTAGTTGCGAGTTTGGAATAGTCCACATGGTGACATTCAACTCGCGGGAAATTATAAAAATCCTACTATTTTATAGGTTTTTACCCCAAAATCACTCACAGCAGGGGTCAGATCGTTTCATCCTAACACAAACCATTTGATAACCATAGACATCCCTATGAAATCATTTGTGGTAAGTTTTGAATTCCTACTATGAAAATTGCACCTTCCAGAAGCAAATCCCTAAAATCACTAGTTTTAATGCCATTTTTTCTGTAAAATGCCCCAAAACGTAGCATATCATAAAAATATTCAAACATAACTCACTTTCTGTATCTAGACTTTTTTGGATAGTTTTCTAAACCAAAGCTATTTAGTTGAGAGTTTGGAATAGTCCACAGGGTGACATTCAAGTTGTGGTAAATTACAAAAATCTCTCATTTTTGATGATTTTTCCCCCAAAATCACTCACAGCAGGGGGTTTCATTGAATTCACACTAACTGAACATGTTCTATGATCAAAATCATCCTCTTGAACACATTTGTAGCAAGTTTTGAGTTTCTATCTCAAATAATGAATTTTCTAGAAGGATATCCCAAAAAACATGCTTTTTTTGTGATATTTTGCATAAAATGCCCCCAAATTCCCTTATGCAGCAAAATCAGACGTGTCATCCACCCGTGCGCCAAAGCCCACCCTATGTAGAGATGAAAAAGCATGGATGACGACTTGTAACGAAAAACGCCATCACAAATATTTCTAGAGCTCTTTTAGGGATTTGGCCACCCGCCTAATATGGACCATGACAACTGTCCAATGACTCTAAAGCGCTTTTGAACATTATAGGTGGAAAGGTCGCTATATCAAATATCAGTTATATATATATATATATATATATATATATATATATATATATATATATATATATATATATATATATATATATATATATATATATATATATATATATATATATATATATGCATTCAGTGTTTTCAAATGACCTTTTATGTAGATATTACCCCCCCCCCCAAAAAAAAAAGAATAGGGCATTTTTTGCGCTGCTACGCTATGATTGTTAAGGAAATGTGAAAACAAAACTATTTCAATAATTGTTGAAGGAAATTATTCCAAAGGAAGCATACTGTTCATTTAAAAACAGAGTAATTCCATGTTTTGACTTAATAGATACATGTACGCACTCCATGCATACCCTAAGTGCCGTCAGGGCATGTAGTGGTTCTAAGTATTTAGATATTAAGTTCCATCAAAATCTCTTTTGATAAAGATAATTGTTAAATTGTATCTACCGTATATCTGTTTTTTTTGGAGGTAATCTAATTTTGGCCTATTTTGGCTCTCCATCTTAAAGAGCCAAAATTAATATAAGCCAAGAATGCATACCTTGAACACCCCGACTTCAACCCTGAGCTTAGGTTGTGTTGAGCTTAGTTTCAAGTGTGGACACCAGATGTCAGTCACTGCATGGCATGTAATGTGAGGTAATCACTGGCCTAAGTGGCATGCTTCATGATTACAATCAAAAATCTCAGCAGCATGTTATGTATAGTTTGTTTAGAAAACACATGTACAGTTGTCTTTTGATCATACTCCCTTGCAAAATCCCTTTGTTTGTAATTACAAGGGGTGCCACTACGCACCTCCTGAGTTCTATTCACCATGGTAAACTCAATTACAAGTTAACTTCTTGATCAGGTACTCCCAATGCGTACATAATAAGTGCATTTAACACAGTGAGAACTCATCAAGCCTACCCAAATCAAATTGTAATTTAAACAAAACTATTTCTGTACAGAGTTACTTTTAACAGATTGAACTAGAATACATGCTATGCAGCGACAGACATTTTGTCATTTTAGGTAGTAAGATAATTTCAAAAGTAAGGTAATTTTGGCTCAGACCCTGGGAGGGCCAAAATTAATATGAGCCATAATTTCCTTACCCCTGTTTTGGCCCAAAAGAGCCAAAATTTCACACAGCCAAAATAACCAGATATACGGTATTTCAACAGTATGTAGCGTATATACTGGCTGACTGTCTGGAAATCTGTTTTTGGAACTATAGAAAATCTGGATTTTTCGTACACTCAAATGGTTATCGATGCGCCACCGTAGTATGCTGAATTCTCTGGGTTTGTTCCAATGCTCCCTGTCCAAGTGCACTATCGCTATTTGTGATTTCCCCAAAGGGATGTGTCTGGATAATATTAGCGCCCATGCGGGCATTGTCAAGGGTCTCCATGCCGCCTAAACCCTTCCGGTACATTCCTACTCTTCTACTACCTTTTGTATATATGTTTGCGTTGGCAAGTAATATACAATTAAAGGGCAAATGCACCATCATTCTGATGGTGCATTTGCCCTTTAAACTTTAATGAGACAATCAGCATTTGAGAATTGGGGCTATTTAGCAAATGTCATCCTTCCAAAAAGTTCCCTTTATCTAGATATAGATCAGGGAGTGACCTTCTCCATGTATACACCTAGGTCCTCTTGTGAATACATGTATGTAAGTTGAATTGTCTGGGGTTGTTCCAATGCTTCCTGTCCAAGTGCACTACCTCTATTTGTGCTTTCCCCCAAGGGATGTTTCCGGATGCTCTTAGCACCCATGCAGGCATTGTCAAGGGTATCCATGCCGCCTAAACCCTTTCGGTTCATTCTACTACTCTCAGATGAGTACCCATGTGTCAGGATTTCAGTGTGTTGTGTGTTTTGCATCATTTTCAGGGGCGGATCCAGCTTCCCAATTTGACCGATGCACAATCAGATTATTGAAAGATCATCATTCATTTTCTTCAGTTAAATGTCGGGATGGGGGTGGGGTTCTATATTGATAATATGTACGTTTAGAAACCGAAACTAATAAATTCGTCAAAGAATCCTAAAGGACAATGGCGCACATTCACGGCGGACACAACCATTTTTTTCAAACTGCTTTTTAAAGGCATAGCCTGGTATTCGACGACAGTGGTATTCGACAGTGGCATCTAAAACTTAAAATATATTCAAATTCATTTCAAATATACCCCGCAATATGAATTCCATAAATCTTTGCATAAGCTATCCTTGTAAGATACAAAATTCACTTCTAAAATTGAAAGTCCATTTAAGTCACCGCAATAAGAAGTTCATCAAACCTTGCACAGACTTTCATTGTCAGGTCCCCTTTGAATATCCAAAATTAAAAAGGGGGATCACCAGTTCTGCCGTCGATATAGGTGGCGCCAAAATGTCAAACAATGTAACTGAAGTGCCAAATTTAGCGCCACTTTGGCGCCACCTATATGGAAGGGATGACTGGTGACCCCCCTTTTCATTTTGGATTTCAAAAGGGGATCTTACAAAGATAGTTTAAGCGAAGTTTCATGGAATTCTTACTGAGGGGTATATTTTAAATGAATTTAAATATATTTTAGGTCTTAGATGCCTCTCTCAGCTTGTCGAATACCCGACCATGCCTTAAATGAAACATATTCTATACATATTCTAAAATTAAAATGAAAAAAGGGTCCCTACGCCAGCTTTCGGGTTAAACAACACCATCTTCATTGTGAATGCTGCCCATTTTTATGTGTGAGTATTCTGGTCCTCCTTATGCTGTTTTTTAGTGATAATATATACTAGTATTCTGGTCCACCTAATGCTGTTTCTTAATGAGTGTATATACTATGGTCTACATAATGCTGGTTTGTACTTATTCTTATAAGCAGACCACAAATCATGTATATTTTTTATTTTCACTTACATAAAAAATCCACTTATGCTGAGTTAATTTTAATATTTATAAGGTTTCGAATATGCAAACAATTTCATAAACAGATGCTTTTTAAAGGATATACGTTTTGGTCTGCCTAATGCTGTGGTCCGCCTAAGTCTGGATGCAGGGTTATATATATATATATATATATATATATATATATATATATATATATATATATATATATATATATATATATATATATATATATATATATATATATATATATATATATATATATATATATATATATATATATATATATATATATATATATATATATATATATATATATATATATATATATATATATATATATATATATATATATATATATATATATATATATATATATATATATATATATATTTGTATATATATGTATATATATATATATATATATATATATATATATATATATATATATATATATATATATATATATATATATATATATATATATATATTTCAATCATTAGTCAGCCGTTAAGTAATACTAAATCAGTCAGCTTCATACCTAGAAGCAGCATAGCAATTACGACCAGCGTATTGAGACATCTGATCGATGCACTTATCTGGAAAGGGCTTGAATTAAAAGGAATCTGGTTATCTCACTTTGCTGAGCTATACCTGAGTTGGAATTTGTGTCATTATACTTCTTTTAATTATTATATTAGGCTGGAAGAAATACCAACGATCGTTGGTATTGTTGACATCAGAATAATACCGAAATGTTCATTTGGGGGCATACGTTATGTCCTGAAATGTCTACATCTCTATAAACAATGATGAAATAACAATGTGTACAGTTATCACTGTGGTTAGATATCGTCCCTTTTATACCTGTTCACGTTCATGCCCATTTGTGTAAATGAAATGTCCAGTAGGGGACGTACGACAATTCTCTTGGTTTCAGGCCCACTACTGATACGGCAATGGCCACGGGTGACATGAAATGTCCAACCTTGTGACACGGATATATCCACATATCGTTGTGACAAGGACATATTCAAATTCTCCTCGAAATGTCCCTATTGTTATGTTCAACAGTCACTTTGCAATGTTCATATAGAACCTTTGTATGTTTACTGCGGACAGGGAGATATCCGTGATAGCCATTACCAATCACTTCTGTATTGAGGTCAAGAGGAGAGTTGGAAATGTCCACTGGTCACTGGGAGATAGTCACAAGGAATAACATCAATGTTCCCTCTCTAAACGTGTACGAGGGTCATTAAAATGTCCATCGCTGACATTTAAATGCCTATGAGGGACGTCCCTTCAAAATGTCTCCCTTTTACTTGTACGTCCCCACACAATGTCCCCCTTCTATATGTACGTCCTCTCAAAATGTTCCCCTGCCATATGTCCACGTTGGACATGGATAGGCCTAGCGGTTATATGACAATTTTCATAGGTGGCATTTAGATATTAATAAGGATTTTTCTCTCAATATGTCCACCTGCTTTATGTTCATGGTGAGCAATGTCTATCAAGTAATATTAAAGTATTGTGAAAGATCCATTAGAAATGAAATGTCCCCGCTGCTCTATGTCAACATTCTCTACTATGGACGTCCCTTTTAAAATGTCCCCCTGACGTATTTCACTGATAACATTGAAACGACCTCTAGCGACAAGAACATTTCCAAAGTCGAAGATCTCAAATTGCTGATGGAAGCACTGTATATTACATCGATTTCTAACTCAAGGCTTCCTGCGCAGTTCTTGGACCAACTCTGGCCACTCTGATTTGGTAAATATTGACTAATAGGACATCCGTTGCAGCGCCCAAGAAAAATGTACTGTTTGACAGATGCACCAAATATTGAGAGTATGTAGTAATACTAGCTTTAATCATAACTTTAGGACAAAGAATGAGTATAATCTTTTCCAAACGTTTGTTGTTTGCATTGTTCTCAATAACATCCCTCCGAATATTCTTCCATTCTTGCCTTTGCCTGCAAGATTTACTCAAAATTTCAGTGATGCTTTCGCCTCTGTGAACATCATCGCGGTAGGACATGATGATCAATTTAGATTTTGGTACCAGTCGTTGTCACTATGGTGAGAATCTGCTATCACGAGTTTAAAATTGAAAATCACATCAAATGACATACCAGTTAGAGTTATTCAATATATCCATTCAGGTATCTGGTGGAGATAAATATCTGCTGACGGGGAGCAGTTTCAAATGTGTGATTTTGAATTTAATAAGTGGTTGCTTAATTATGAATTGGACATCTTCGTGAACTTCTGTAGCTTTTGAATGTTTTGTGGTGAAAGAAAAATTCATAAAGATGCATGCCGCGCTCCTAGAGTTTGAAATGATTATAATCCGTTTATAAATAAGCAAGGACCTGTTATTCGCAAGCCTAATCAATTAAAACAAATTATTTTCTCCCAGAAAACTCCATGTTAGCAAGTTGCACACTTCAGATAATAGAAGTTGCCTATAGACTGTTGCTAAGACTTACTAGTAGCAAATGTTTATTAAGAATATCTAATTCCCATATTACTTTTTGCATATTCTGTAGTGAGGGATTTAATAATCAATC
Organism: Maea johnstoni; assembly: GCA_963942565.1. Classification (NCBI taxonomy): domain Eukaryota; kingdom Metazoa; phylum Annelida; class Polychaeta; order Spionida; family Magelonidae; genus Maea; species Maea johnstoni. The sequence goes on along the minus strand of OZ012691.1, from coordinate 8,913,877 downwards.
AAAATCGATGTGTCATAATTACTTTCAGTTGCATGCTGTTGTCTGCATTTGCTAAATTATGGACATGTTTAAACCCCTTGTTGGTTGACGCCTGTGACCATGACAACTTACGTTATTGATCTTTAGTCAAAGCTAACAATGATACACAATATTGAGAACAGTTAGGTCGGCAGTAAATCCAATATCACTATGCAAACAGCCAATAAAAATTGACCATTTCAGGCCTTTAGACTGAGTCCATATACTTTGAATGTTCACCCAACTACTAGTATATCATAGCCGGATGATCGATTTTGTCTTAGTACGAAACATAGTAAAGGCTTAAATCGATTAGTTTTCATGAGGTTTCTATAAATAGATTGGATACATGTCTATCAAGTTTCTTATGCTTTTCTAGGAAATTCATTTTCTGTTTTAAGATTGCAGTTAAAGTAATAGTTTACATTTGTCCTTTGTTAAGATTACCAAGCCTATTCTTTGCTTAATTGGTGTGTTTGTACAAGGAGTGGAACGGATACCAAAATCGATTTATTCTTTCGCTTACTGTATAACAGTCTACCACCCAACCCAAGCGCGGTAAAAATGCCAACCTTTCAGAAGTGCCATGCTTTAGATTACAAATCATTATAGATGGGTACAAGCTCAAAATTGTTTTTCACGATAAGTCATTTATCAAGCTATAACTTATTCCAATAAGGATTCGTTCCCCATGACTAAGAAATTGCTAAATTAATTCGGTCCTATCAGAAGTATATAACACCAGAAATGTACAACCAGAATAAGGAGGTTGGACTGTCCTCAACTTCAAAATACTGTGTGAAATGATTAATGAGATTTGAGAAAAAGGGGAGAAAAATCTCGCCCATATATATTTCTAGAAACTATCACTGAAAACCGAATCATTTGATCGAATAAGTCGTTTTCAATTAGACTTTATATGAAGCCGAATGTGGCAGAATATAGGGCCACATCAGTTTATTAAGATCTGTCCTCAAAAAATAAAACGATAGCCTCTTGGCTTCATTCAGAGGGGTATATCAGTCGAACCCCTGCTGTCACTTAAAATCCGGTACGTACTATGCTTTGTCTTACATGCTTTCAGTCAATGTAATGTTCATCTGAAATTCTGCAAATCGTGACTGCCCATTTGTAAAAGGAACTTCTTAAGATGCCTTATCCAGGATTTTTACCAGCCAAAGGCATGTACTAAACACCATCGATATGTTAGTGCCTTGAATGAAGATTTAGTAACTCAAAAGTTAACTCAAAAGTTATCTTGTATATTCTATTTTTGGAAAAACTATAATTGAATGACCCTACGCACGTTTCCTTATAATCAGACAAACTGTAATTGTCTAGTCCATCACTGAGCAGAAAAGGCCACTATGTCCGTGGACCTTCCATAGTCTTGCACAAAAGCAGCAAAAATTGTTGGCTCTTTTCTCCAATTGTTGAATTTCACCAAAACATGAGCGCATCAAACCTAAGTCCAAAATGTAACACATTTATAGTTTTTATAGTGTCACAGAGGTATGAATGTATGCCTTCCAATTATGACTTGGTTCCAAAGCTATGGAAAGTATAACAAAAATAATACACATTTTCTCATTCCCCCCCAAAAAACCAAAAGAAATGGTTATCAAATTCGAATGAAATAACAATTAGTTGATAAACTTCACTCCATATTAATCTTTCCACCACATATGTGAAATATAATGGTCCTCAGTCCATTATTATGGAAGAGACCTCAGTTTGAAGAAAATATGGACTTTTTCGCCAAAGTTTTATTTGGCGCCTCTTACAAAGTTAGCGGCCTATTTGGATTAGAATAGCCCCTTGCAATGGACATTGTTATACCTATTTCATTTGTATTATTGGTTGGCTTGTTATTTAAGATAATGTGCTTATTTTGTCATGCTCCATTTATAATTTTCAAGAATGCCTTTTTCAAAATACTAGTATTCGTTTTGGAAATATTAACGTGATTTATGATATGGCAATGCAATCATTTTGGAATTTTGATTTTGATATGGCACTGGCCAAAAGGTTGCCTGCCTGAACTAAAAGCTGCAGCGTAGCGAATCACAGTTCTGCTAGGAAACCTAAAAGACTGTGGCAAATCTCCCAGAAACCTTCAGGAGCAGTCGATAAGGCTTTCATTGTTAAAAAGCAAAATGAAATTGCAACACATCAGAGTAGGGACTTTGAACATGTTTTCAGCACATCTGAGGTCTGATTCACGAACATCAGATCATGGATTTGTTGTAAAATATTGAGGATAACCAATGGAACTGCCTAGCAGGCTAAGCGTTAAGGAGCCATTTGCACGGCTGAGACATATACTTCTTGTCTACAACAATGGCAATTATTAGATGATTGTTATAGACCTTTATCTTGTTGGTGCATTCAGGCTTATGAGGTGTAGACTATATTATTTACTTTATATGTCACAGTATACACGTCCATTACTAAACATGAATGAAGCATGCTCACTGCAGAAATACTAATGTGTGAAATTCTGTTCATAGAGTATCGCTGCAGTAATACACCTTCACTTGTCACTTGTAACTCACCTTACAAAGCCTGAACAAAAACATCGCCATGCGATAGAAGCTGCACCCCTCCGTGTAGGTGTTGAAGTTGGATTGATTGAAGACGATTTCTGTTAAAGTATTCGGAATGGTGATTTCGCTCACAGAAAGTAATTCGCTGACGTATTCCACTGCACTCTCTCTCTCTCTCTCTCTCTCTCTCTCTCTCTCTCTCTCTCTCTCTCTCTCTCTCTCTCTCTCTCTCTTGTAGAGTGTGTACAACTTAGTCTACTTGGTGTAGTTTTGTGTCTGTGTGTGTTCCTGTTGTTATTGGAGTTGGTGGATGGCTCTTGTTATTATAGAATGTGAAATAGGACATTTTACAATCGTGTCAAACAATTGATTGCGCATGACTGCCAAAGTGGGCTTCTTCATTTCGTCAATACCAACTAAATAATGCATAGGAATAATACATAGCAATTTACTGGGAATACAATTCTGAGGATTCGATTCATAGAAACAAACCTTTTAACTTTCATATTCTATCATGTTTCCACAAAAATACAATTGAACAGAAAACGATTCATTCACTTCCTTTTTCACATCTAAAGTATTAGAATGACTTCACTTTTTATAATTGGGAGACAGCACAGTGATTCCTCTGTTACGCGACAATGCCGTGGATACCGTCACCACGTTTTAGTTTTCTCCATTGTCTTACGCGAGTGTATTAGCGCCCGATTGTTGCAGTGATGCCCTACTCTGTTACGTTATTTACTTGCGCATTCACAGACATTAAATATTATTTTGCAGATTCTTGATTGGGAGTTGGATGCTGGTGGCTGTTTGATACCCTCTTAGGGTGATATGGCGGATACAGCTGGTGATCTAGAACTTAATCGTGGGACTCAGCCTACTAATGAACTCTTTGCTAAATTACCAAACTTATTAACGAATCTGCATGACCTTTCTGATCATACCCAAACTTCTATTTTCAGTAGCAATATGCTTGATATTTACACCAGAGTCTTTAAGTCGGGCGATTACAACTTTCGAGCTGCTACTGTTCCCCTTCCTAGCAGACTAAATACAGTCAATTAGGAACTTTTCTTGAAATAATATCACGATAGGGAAATTGTTAATTTCCTTCAATATGGGTGGGCAAATGACTTCAATCTAAGTAGTCCGTTGTTGTCAACTCTGAGAAAATCACTCTTCGGGGCTCTCTTCTCATTTATATATTCAGCCTTTCATTGATACTGAATTGTGTCATTGTGCTTTTGTTGGACCTTTCGACAGACCTCCAGTTATTCCTATTCATCTTTATCCAATTATGACTAGACCAAATAAAAAAATAAAAAAGAGACATATACAGTAGTGTGTTTGTCTTGGCCCAGATAAACATCAGTGAATGACGGATTACATTTAATAAATACCTTGGCAAACCTCTAAACCAGACTTTCCGGTCTCTCAGCCTGTCCTGGCGGCATACATAGAATTCCTTCTCCTTTCTTTTAGGGTGTCTGGATCTGTTAGATCTTATATTTCTGGTTTGGCTACTTTCCACAACTGGATGGGTTGGGACGCATCGGTGCCTCATTATGCACAGCTTAAAATTACCTGGAAGGCCATAAACCTCACTGTAAGACATGCTCCACTTTGTAGTCTTGCGCTTGATCAATCTAGCTAATTTGGCAGTTTTTATGAGTTCTCGCTCCATATCAGGTTCCAACTCACTTTTATTCAGATCCTTGCTTTCCTTGCTGTATTTCTCTATGGTCCGTATTTCTACTTTCCTTCCAGCTACTCACCCAACCTTTGATCGCACTTGTCATTTAAACTTAAATGATATTGTATTTATGAGTTCTGGCTTTGCATTGCTTGTCAAATGGGCTAATAACATACTATTGCCAACGCTTTTAAAATCCCAATTGACTGCAACAACTATAATCATGAAATTTGTTCTATTTATACTCTTCTGTTTTACCTTCAGACTTTTAAGATAAATCTGTCAAGCTTACCTCTTTTTCTAGTTAATGCCGGTGCTTCTATAACTTTGATTCCACTTTCAGTTGTATTGACTTGCAGCTGGTTACTGTCGGTGGTGGCAGCTTCACAGCTGGCATGCAGGAACATTACCTTTCATTCTTTCCAGCGAGGTTCGTGCATCCAGGTTTTTCATTCTTGGGCTTTCCTCTCCCTCATTAAATTCTTTGGAGATTGGAGAACTGCTTCGGTCCTTGACTATTTGCAAATGCCTCCTGCTCTTCTTAGGGTTCCTCACCGTTTGTCTGAACATGTTTATCTTCCTCAAACCCTTATAAACACATGTGCCCTTGTACACATTTTTTTCGCTTACATTAATTAATAAATACTTGGTTAATTGCGTTATTTGTCGGTATGACAACCCATTAGTTATGTGGTTTTGGCACCATTCATGATTAATTGTTTGGTGTAGGGTTGTATCGATGGCACCTTAGAGTTTGCTACATTAGTTAATTCGCAAATACAGTTTACTATTGTTATACTGCTAACTTGACATGTGTCCTTCAATGGAGTTAAAATGACTATATTTTCTATCATTGGCCAACAACAAATTGATCATTTTGGTACGTGACATTGCCTTAGCTTTTCGTGGATCTTGTCACCATGTTGTCTTACATGCATGATTTGCATCCGATTGTTGGTGTGCGCTCCCCTATGTTACGCTATTTACTTAGCGCATTCATGGAAGTTAAAAGTTCTTCCACCCACAAAAATACAATGTTGTCACCAAGCAGTTTCATCAAGAATGGGAAAATAGACATCTTTAATCCACTGTATGATTCAACAAAAATTGGCCCACTTCCATTTTTCACTTAAAAATTTGTTTTTAGAGCGTGTTTTGCAAGACTACAAGTGACGTTTACTCCATTATTTTGAGCAATGATTCACACAGAGTTCTAATGTCACCAGTTCATTAGAAAATTTCAGGGAGGTTTGTTGGCCATTCTGAAAATACTTTGAATAGGGGTCCTTTTTTAAGAAGAAGGGCGCAACCTAAGGGTGAATTTTGATATTGTCCAATCGTTATGTTGAGCAATATTACTCCTTATACATCTTGCTCGTTTTAAATATTACAGTAATGAAGGATTTGGCACTATATTCATAATAACTTCAGAGAAAATCTGTCTTAGAGTTAAGATATCTAGGAGAGCTTTCACTATGATTCATATTCCTTAACTTACTATTACATTAATGAATTACAAATGAACGTTAATGGAATGGGAATGTATGCATAGGACAACGAATGGTGCATTGATAAAGATTAATTTACATTGATGTCAATAGATGGCAGCACCTGATGGTGTGGTATTACATAGTTTCAGGTACAGCTGTTTGTCCTGAACTACATTATACCGAATGTCATTCTCGTATATGCTTCTGCAAGGAATGAACATTAAAACAATAAGAACACTATCTAGTAGGCCAGAATACTGAAAACTCCAGTGCCTTTAAAACTGAATTTGTTTTGGAAAAATCATATATAATTTACTTTCGCATGAGCTCCCCTGTATTATAAAAATGTTACGTAGTTTTTGTTTTTAATGGTCATGGGTCCCCTCATTTTATATTCCCTGAGGTTTTCTAGTTCCTTTCTTTTGCTTTCTAAGTATTTAGTGAGAGTTGGTAGATTAAGTAGTATTGTCAATGGCGCTCTTTTAGTTTTGATTCTGCATCCTCCATATGTCATGTGCCTTAATTAAGTTTTAAAGTATTTTTTGTTTCTGAATCCAGCGGAGTTATATAAGTCTTTTATTTTCAAGGGTATATTCCAGTCCGCAACCCAAATTAGGGTTTCCTTCAAGTGTTGTTCAATTTAGCATTAAGGAAAGGGAAGGAATTGGGTTTTACGTCGCTTTCAACAGCTTAGGTCATATCACGACGAGATAGAAACCCAGAACCGGGAAGAAATTACCTACTCTTCACGAACAGTTCCAAGGGGTCTTTCAGTTGCAGAAGGACCATAGACAGTCCCCCACAACGCTGCACATTTATATAGCGACCAGGCCAACCCGCTTGAGGATCCAGCGGAGACTTGAACCTGCAAACTCACGCTCGGGAGGCAGGCATCGTAACCCCTAGGCCACGGCGGATCCCTTATTTAGCATTAGCCCTGGCGATCCAGTCTGCATCATCTTCATTAGTGCCATATATATTGATTATGGATGAATTGCACCCAATACTCTTATGTTGACGAGTTAGAATCTACCTGAATGATCTCTTAAGTGTTTCCGTAACTGAGGGGATAGTGTCAAGGGGGCAGAGACATAGGATGAACAGAAGACGAATAAGGACCGACATAGAACACATCACACATCAATCGAAAAGTAGACATACAATATAATACAAAAAAATGAGAGCGGCAAGCTAGACATAAACACAGTTTTCATATGTAACTCTTGATTGTCAAATGTCATATGTAATACTTTAATTATATATGATTGTCATGAGACAATGCTGTTCCCGTATCCTGTTTATACGATATACAATAAAATAATGTATTAAGCTTGTTTTTGATGTAAAGACTACAATTTGAGTCAGACTCATTTAGAAAGTAGTATCTTTATTGACGAAGTAGAACCAGAAGTAGAACAAGAACAAAAGAAATTAAACAGGACAGTGACCAAATTAACTTCAAAGATCTAAGTTGACCTCGTTTGTTATCGATACCTAGAAATTTGAGACAAGTTGAACACTGATAATGACTATACAGTTAACATCAGTAACATATTGGAGTAGCCTTATCTGCTATCAACTGAAATGATCCCACACAAGATTAGTGTGGATAACAGCTACCTAGAATTAGATGAGTTAGAAATAAATTAGTGACAATTAAGGGAATCAAATACTTCATGTAGCTATACCTCATGTCGCGAGTTAATTCCCATAAATATTCAACAGCGTACAAAAACTAAATTAGATAAGGTCAACATGATTAAAAAGGAAAGACAGGAAGTTCGGTTTGAGCAAGGGGATAGAACTCAACTCGCTTAGCAATGAACATTACATATTCTAGCCTATACCAGCTCTGGCTGTTACAGTATAGTTGTATATCTTGAATATCTAAGATCCGGCAACATGCCAAACTTATAGTTGTTCAGTATCAGTAAGATAGGTTAATCTCTTGACAAGGAGATAATTTGTCCTCACCCAGTGTGGATAGGCATCTATTTTGTTCATTTAAGATCCCATATATGGTGCCAAGCGTCTCATCTCGTTCTCCCTGTAAAGCAGGGCACTGTTAAATAATATGTCTTGCTTCCTACAAATCCCATATCACACATTTGGTACACTTTGTTATTCAAGTTACACCTTTATAGCTACTATCATCAGCGTTAGGTATACTACATATACACATTATTAACCAAACACTCACATATTCTCATAAGTGAATGATTGGCATTTGAAATAGTCCACCAAATAAAGCACTCCTGAGAGTATTATTAGAATTGATACTTAAATGGTGTACTAAGATAATGTCTAAGCGCCACCTTTTGTTACTGGCTATCCATGCTTTCTGCCTTACTAAATCAGGCCAGACCTCCTCTGAATATACCCTTTTATACCTAACTTTCAAGCAATATTAAGTAAGTCAAACGCATGGCTATGGAATCCAATTCTAGAACCTGCTTCAGGGTTATTGCAGAAAAGCAGATGAGTCACCACTAATCTGTTGCTAGATTCCTTATTGCTACTGATCTTTAATATATAAAAGGTAGTCAGTTTGAAAATCAAAAACACCTTGAAAAGAATTGATGACCTAGGTCAATATGAACAATAGTAAACTAATTCAATAATTAAATCTTAATTCATTCTAGCATGACTTGCATTAGAGTTAGCGTGCTGTTGAAAAACTTACCTATCTTTGTCAAATCCCTGGCTGAAACCCGGGAGAGCTTACCACAAGTCAAACTAACGTCAGTATCATGAAATTGTAGGAATGAAACTAAAACCTCAAACAAAATAAAATATATCAACCTATGCAATCTTTGTATATTTAGAGCAGGAACTAATACAATATGACACTTGGCAAGATATGTCACAATGTTTTCCTAAAACTAGATTTGCCTCAGACACCACTGTACGTGCCAGGTACGTTGTCCATGTATCATGTGACAATCCTCATCAGAAAATATTACAATATCACATAAATAAGTACATTGTCAAACACATCACATATAATTTATACAGTTTTAAACTTAAGCAGGTCATGTGACAGTATTTTTCCAAAGTGAGGCGTGCCTCTAACGCCACTGGGATTGATGAATAAAAGTCAAACTATCATAATAATTTTCATATTAAAGGATTATTGATAGAGCCTTAGACACTTAACAAAGTATTCCATATACTGGGTTTGCATATGTAGAACAAGAACTTATACAGAATTAAACTTAGAAACTATTGTTATAATATTCTTTTTATATTTAGACGTGTCTCAGACACAACTACACCTAACAGAACTTCCATGTATTGTGTTACAATTCTAATCAAAAGATCTTGAGATACTTCCCATAATATTACATATCAGCAGGTGCACCATTGACAGACACACATCAAATCTAATCAATACAGTATTAAACTTATCAATGGGGTTACCGATTTATCAGTCTACTCCTCCAAAAAGGGTCTCAAACTCAGTCCCTATATTCTTGGAATAACATTCTGAATCATAAGGCTAACAAGCATATTGTGACTAGTAAAGATCTTGATAAAACGATCTTCTTGTACCTTAAATTATCTTAAAGATCAGTTACCTCTTCCCCTTTATAACTTTCCAACACTTGGATATTTCACTTTTGAAAAGTATGCCTCACTAATTTCAACAAGAATTAGTGTGTTCTCCCAAAGTTTACTCAGGTTGGCAAAAGAACGAAACATGCTTATTTTCAAACAAATTCTCCTTTATAGATGTTAGTTCCATGAACTTTAGAGAGAGGAAGTGCTAGAGTAATCATCACATTGTTTCAATACTTCTCGAAAAGGACATTTCTTGCATGAAGTGCTTATCATCATCAATAATCACTATTATTATGATCTGACATTTTAAGGTAAAAAAATGAACTTTAATGATTATTATGGTTACTGTCCACAGGATGGGTACTCTCTCTCTCCCTTCTATCTATCTACCTACCTATATATCATTATTATTATTATTATAATTATTATTATTATTAGTAGTAGTAGTATCATTATAGTATTTATCAATGTTTATAAATATGTATGTGTGTGTATGCATGTGTGTGAGTGTGTGCAAAAAAAAACCTCTACCATAAACCCACAAATGAGTTTTCCTTTGATATCACTTGGTTTGGCAGTACAATTCGCTATGGCATTTTAACTTCTAACTTTTAACTTCTATATTTTCACTTTTTCTGCGTTCTCATTATTTCATTCTTGACAAATTAGTAGTTTGTGGATTAAGCGTTTGTCAGTCATCAAGACTTATGACTCAATTCCTATTCTTTTCGTAGTAGGTTACACCCTTTTCGTCTTTCAGGTCACTGAGAGAAAAACCAACGTTATTCGAATTTAACTCGCAGTCATGGCCATTCTTGAAATTGAATGATTCACAGGAAGGCGTGGACTCGCAAATGTCAACACAATGCAAAATACTTGCCACGCGTTGTGAGCGGATTATACTGTTGAGCAGCATTTTGTCCTTGTGTATGTTGTACAATATTCCGTCCTCAATGGATTCATCTGCTGGGAAAACAATTTACAACAATAAGCAATTTTCCTGGCAAAATCTAGAGCTGAGTTATACTATTGTTTAAAGCATAATTCTGAAAAATACCTTATCACTATAATTTTACATTACATTATAATTCTATAGTTGAAATATGACACAGAAATGATATTGCACAGAATTCTCAAACTCTGAAGTCAAGATAAGTTTAGATATAATTAGGAGCAATATCAACTTTCTCAGTAATACTGCACCCTATTGCAAACTAAACACTACCAATGTGGAGGTGATTCTAACAAGCCTTCGTTAAAAAGCCCAGTATTTCTTTTTAATCAAATGGCAAGTGTTTGCAATCCATAAGAATTAGGGTCAAAGACATGATTGATGTCATTTGAAAACATATGTAAGCCTCAATCAACACCACATTAAAAGCAATTAGCAAACTAACAGTTTAAATTTGAATTAAAGTTATGGTTACATAACCAAACCTTTTTTTCCTATAAAAATGAATAATTCACATATCTAAGCTAGCAAAAAATATATGCATCAGAAGAACTTTAAACTTACATACTCGTACTCATATATTCATAATAATGCAAATAGCAAAAATAAGAATGTCTGCAGGAGTTTTATTCAAAACATGATAAAAAAATGTAACCTAAGGTGAAATATTTTTCTCAAACATTTCCATACTAAAACCAAACAGAACATATATATGCTTAACCGATATGGAAATCACTAACATAATCACTGATCATCTAGAGATTTAAAGTACAATTCAAAAGTAAGAGTGAGTTATAAATTATTACCTTCAATCCTATAAACATTATTTGCCCATCCGCCACCCTCGCCGTCAGCTTGACAACGAGTAGATGGCCCATACTTGTTATATGTACTGCATGCACTTTCGCTTGATGCACACCACCCACCATGTTGAACAGCAAAGCATTTATAACCAAGTGCAGAAGCAGCTTTTTTGCACTTCGTTATAGGGTCAGATCTTGATCCGTAGCTGCCATCTAAAATCGAACTTTGTCCTTCTAAGGGTGGAATTGCCCGAGGGGATCCATCTCTGAAGCATCCAAGTGGAATCAATGCTGCTGATATTTGCAAAACAGAGAAAGACGAAATTACTCCTTTTGTGATTAGGAAGATATCTATAAATAAAGCCTTGCCTGCTGCATGGAATGGAAAGTTGTTTAAAGAATATACGCACGAACTGTGAACACGGTATTATCCTGCAGATTCCAATCTTCTTAGTTTTTAGTTACAATCATTTGTCGGAAATGATTCCAATAGAAATATTGTTATTTGATGCACGATTATCGTTTTGCTTTTGAGATACATTGAAATCGTGAGGTTAAATTTATTTGTGTAGGAAATAGTTGTATATATATATATATATATATATATATATATATATATATATATATACATATATATATATATATATATATATATATATATATATATATATATATATATATATATATAAATATATATATATACATATATATATATATATATATATATATATATATATATATATATATATATATATATAAATATATATATATATATATATATATATATATATATATATATATATATATATATATTTATACATTTACTAATTTGTGGCATAAAATTACTTACCCAAGCAAAGCGGAAAGATGAACACTCCGCTTAGTAGATGCCGCACCTAAAAGATGAATGAATATATTTTGATGACAACAATTACAAATGGATTAAAAAAGAAACCAAAAGTCCCCCATTGTTTTGTTTCAGTCCTTCAATATTTTAGAAAAGTTCTTTGCACCATTGATTCCTAAGTCATATATCTCTTTAATCAAGAAAAATAGAAGATATTGCCAATTATAGAACAGTGGAAAAGTCCAATGCCACGAAACCCCTAATGAAACTTTTTCATTTTTTTGATATATATTGTAAGACTGTAAGATATCGTATTAAGTGTTGAAATAGGAATATTCTCTATGGATATGTTGATGGACATATTCGAGTTTGGTTTGTTCATTCGTAAACAAGGAGAGGAAAATAGCACACGACTATAATGCCTATTTCCACATGATTTTATTTGCAGTAACTCATACATTTCAGGATAAGTGAGTTTCAAATACTTGAATCAACCATGCAGTTTCAAATGTGTGATTTTGAATTTAATAAGTGGTTGCTTAATTATGAATTGGACATCCTCGTGAACTTCTGTAGCTTTTGAATGTTTTGTGGTGAAAGAAAAATTCATAAAGATGCATGCCGCGCTCCTAGAGTTTGAAATGATTATAATCCGTGTATAAATAAGCAAGGACCTGTTATTCGCAAACCTATTCAATTAAAACAAATTATTTTCTCCCAGAAAACTCCATGGTAGCAAGTTGGACACTTATGATAATAGAAGTTGTCTACTCTTGCAAGGCTGACTGTTGCTAAAACTTACTAGTGGCAAATGTTTATGAAGAATATCTAATTCCCCTATTACCTTTTGTCATATTCTGTAGTGAGGGATTTAATAAGAAATCAAAATTGATGTGTCATAATTACTTTCAGTTGCATAATGTTGTCTGCATTTGCTAAATTATGGACATGTTAAACCCCTTGTTGGTTGACGCCCGTGACCATGGCAACTTACGTTATTGATCTTTAGTCAAAGCTAACAATGATATACAATATTGAGAACGGTTAGGTCGGCAGTAAATCCAATATCACTATGCAAACAGCCAATAAAAATTGACCATTTCAGGCCTTTAGGCTGAGTCCATATACTTTGAATGTTCACCCAACTACTAGTATATCATAGCCGGATGATCGATTTTGTCTTAGTACGAAACATAGTTAAGGCTGAAATCGATTAGTTTTCATGAGGTTTCTATAAATAGATTGGATAAATGTCTATCAAGTTTCTTTTGCTTTTCTAGGAAATTCATTTTCTGTTTTAAGATTGCAGTTAAAGTTATAGTTTACATTTGTCCTTTGTTAAGATTACCAAGCCTATTCTTTGCTTAATTGGTGTGTTTGTACAAGGAGTGGAACGGATACCAAAATCGATTTATTCTTTCGCTTACTGTATAACAGTCTACCACACAACCCAAGCACGGTGAAAATGCCAACCTTTCAGAAGTGCCAAGCTTTAGATAACAACTCGTTATACATGGGTACCAGCTCAAAATTGTTTTTCATGATAAGTCATTTATCAAGCTATAACTTATTCCAATAAGGATTCGTTCCCTATGACTAAGAAATTACTAAATTAACTCGGTCCTATCAGAAGTATATAACACCAGAAATGTACAACCAGAATAAGGAGGTTGGACTGTCCTCAACTTCAAAATACTGTGTGAAATGATTAATGAGATTTGAGAAATAGGGGAGAAAAATCTCGCCCATATATATTTCTAGAAACTATCACTGAAAACCGAATCATTTGTTCGAATAACTCGATTTTAAACAGACTTTATTTGAAGCCGAATGTGGCATAATATAGGGCCACATCAGTTTATTAAGATCTGTCCTCAAAAAATAAAACGATAGCCTCTTGGCTTCAATCACAGGGCTATATCAGTCGAACCCCTGCTGTCACTTAAACTCCGGTACGTACTATGCTTTGTCTTACATGCTTTCAGTCAATGTAATGTTCATCTGAAATTCTGCAAATAGTGACTGCCCATGTGTAAGAGGAGGAGTCACTGGAACTTTGTAACAAGCCTTATCCAGGATTTTAACCAGCCAAAGGCATGTACTAAACACCATCGATATGTTAGTGCCTTGACTGAAGATTTAGTAACTCAAAAGTTAACTCAAAAGTTATCTTGTATATTCTATTTTTGGAAAAACTATAATTGAATGACCCTACGCACGTTTCCTCATAATCAGACAAACTGTAATTGTCTAGTTCATCACTGAGCAGAATAGGTCACCATGTCACTGGACCTTCCATAGTCTTGCACAAAAGCAGCAAAAATTGTTGGCACTTTTCTCCAATTGTTGAATTTCACCAAAACATTTCAAAACTGCCTGGACTAAAAGCTGTAGCGTAGCGAATCACAGAGTTCAGCCTCAAAGACTGTGGCAAATTCCCCAGAAACCTTCAGGAGTAGTCATAAGGCTTTCATTGTTAAAAAGCAAAAGGAAATTGCAACACACCAGAGTAGGGACTTTGAACATGTTCTAAGCATATCTAAGGCCTGATTCACGAACATCAGATCATGGTTTTGCTGTAAAATATTGAGGATAACCAATGGATAGCCAGTTCATTTTGGATTCACAAATACGACTAAGCCATTAGTTATCATGTTGGGGTGGAGAGATACGTACGAACTGCATGATGGTGCATTCAGGCTTATGAGGTGTAGGCTACACTATTTACTTTAAATGTCACAGTATACACGTTCATTACAAATCATGAATGGAGCATGCTCACTGCAGCAACACTAATGGGTGACATTCTGTTCATAGAGTATCGCTGCACTAACACACCTTCACTTGTCACTTGTAACTCACCTTACAAATCCTGAAGAAAAACATTGCCATGCGATAGAAGCTGGTCCCCTCCGTGTAGGTGTTGTAGTTGGATTGATTGAAGGCGATTTCAGTTAAAGTATTAGGAATGGTGATTTCGTTCACATATAGTAATTCGCTGACGTATTCCAATGCATTCTCTCTCTCTCTCTCTCTCTCTCTCTCTCTCTCTCTCTCTCTCTCTCTCTCTCTCTCTCTCTCTCTCTCTCTCTCTCTCTCTCTCTCTCTCTCTCTCTCTCTCTCTCTCTCTCGGCCGTCCAGCGCTCTCACAACAATCGGATTTTCTGGTGAGTGGGTGCTGGGACGTGCTTCCGCCGCAGAAAGTAGTTCCCCCATGAAAGTTCCCGTACTTTTCGAAATGGTCATGCTGGTTTTGGGCACGTATTTGCGATTGCTCAAAAACGTGTTTTTCAATAATAAAAAATCGATTTTCCTTTTTAATGTCTTAAATAAGATACAAAATTTACATACTAACATATTTTGATATAGAAATTGTTTATGAAAGTGAAATTATGAGTTCATAAATATTGTGAAATAAAATTTGATAATTGCCATATATAAATGTATTTAAAATGTACCCTTATTTACAAAATGGAACAAATTTGAATTATTCTTTATTTCAATTTGTTCTTTCAATAGAGTATTGCTGGAAATCTGAATTTTAATTTGATGTATAACGAAGGCATTGTCTGATTTGCCCCCGCCCACTATTTCAAAGGTTCAGGCCTCTGAAAATAGAGGGCGCCACATGCTATTTTCACAGTATTTTAACCATAGATTTGAAATCCCACATAGGTATGTTTTGAAATAAAGGTTTTAAAGTTATAAACATATAAATTTGTAGTACAAATCTCGCATATTCTTTGCTTTACAGCTTGTTCCTACCATAAATTCATCCTGCAGTCTTGTCAGTCACCTCATTTAGCTACCTTGTCTCCCAGTGAGATGGGGCAACTTCGGTATATAGAGGGGGGCGGGGGGGATACATACGCTCGTTATCAAAATTTAGAAATACCTCTAAAGCACTGATTTCAATTTCAGATTAAAAGAGAGGTCTTCTTTCAAAGAAACACTGACTTTTTCCAGTATAAAAACACCCCTTCTTTTATATCAAAACGCTGATATTGGATGAACGGAACATGCATTTTAACTTTTGATGTTATAATTCTCTGTCTGTTAAACGGCAGCGGACTCGGAAGCCTAGTCGCGTGGATTGTAAGGGGATGATTGTCACCTCTCATAATTCGTACCTGGGTACAAAAAAGACCCCTTCTTCCGCGAAATATGTAAAGTGGGTGCGGCCCCCCTTTATACCTGGGTGCACCCTAGTTCAGACATTAACACTACCTACTAGTATTTTCCCGTTCTGATATCATATGGACGGTAGCGTTCAGCCCTATCTCTTATAAAATATGTTAGCAGATTTCCGCCCAAAAGCATTTTGTCATAATCTGGGCACATACAAACAGTTGGGAAACGTATTTTTCCTCGTTGCACTCACCGACGGCTAGCTCTATGGATTGCCGTCATAAGTAAAAGTCAGCGCCGTTTAATTTCTCTCCAAATACATTTTAAGGTGACTTTGTTCGAAAGGTAATGCCTGTTACTGGTACTGCAGGAACGAATAGGCCTAATTAAATGCATTCAGCTGTCCAATTCCCATTATGAAAATGAAGATTTTACGTATTTTAACTCTTCCCATGCTGAGGCTACTTTTGTCCAAAACTCAAGGACGTAAACTTGATTGAAAACCATTCAAACCATGTCAAATTGGTATTCATTAGATAGTTTTAGTATTCTCAGATGAGTACCTATGTTACAGGTGTTCGGTCATTTTTCAGTTTTTTTTTGCATAATTATGAATTGACCAAATAAGCCACCAACAGCATAAGAGTTAAACTCAATTGCTTGCATTTCCTTAATTAACTATCTCGGTCATGGTTTGTTTCTTTTTTATTGTTTTTTTTTCACAATTTTCCACTGCTCAGTTTAACCTTATGTGAACATTCAGGTATAGTAAATGAGATGTATAGTGATGTATGGAATAATCTTAAGTGAGAAAACCATGGCTTAAGTGTAAATGGAGGTGGGGGCGATGTCGACTGTCCTTGGTTGGCCTTAATGTATGGACATCAAAGCAATGGGTTAAAACTTGAGTGGTGATCACTGGCCATAAATCTAGATGAAGCAACCTTCTATTGTCTTGTGGTCTAGAAAACATAAGGAGGGATGGTCTCTTGGTAACACCTGTTTCTGTATCAACTCAACCCAGTCAGTGTGAAACACATACACCCTTTTGGTCTTAAAGTGGTTGAACTGTCAGAACCATTGGCCTTTTATTAATCATGCCAATTACCACCCTAAAGCTACACAACCAATTCGATGTATTTCACAATAAAATTAGGAATGTGTCACAATCCATCGGAAGTTTATGGAGTTAAATATATTATTGCATACATGAGTATCACATCACCAATCAGATCCTCAGGGCTGAGGGGGTTTACTTGTAAAATTCTCCCAAACGACTTGGCTGTCAGCTTCGATCATGTCGATTCCTTCCAGCCAGATCATTTTGACTAATATTTTCATCTCATTTTTTGGGTGAAAGTGAACAAGGAACGTCTCTAAAGCCAGTGTTTCAAAATGACAGATATGAACCCTCTCTGGGTCCAAGGTCATGTCACAGGTACCTTGAATTATGACAGGACCTGAACATCAGCATTTACTATATAAACCATATTCTTTTATTAATTTTGAGGTTTTCGGGAAAATTAATGTTTTAAAAATACTCATTGGCAGATCCCCTGTTGAGGTAGAACCTTAGACCTTACCAAAAATATGAATGACCAAATGGTAGGGTCTGACTTTCAAGTGAAGAGCAAATCTTGATATTTTGCCAAAAAAAGAACACAGCCAGATATATCAAAGGTGCCACATCACATCTTAAATAGGCACTTTTTGATGAGTTTATTAATATTTGTTAACTATGAGATGTAACAAATGCAATAGCGTAAGTGCCATTGGCTTCTTTTCACTGTTTTCGGACTCTCATATTTTAAACATGACCCAGGAATTTGAGTAGGGTTCTACCTGGAGTAAATTCAAACACCTTGTATGCTTAGCTCATCTCATATATGTATGCCAAAAGATAATTCTAAATACATGGTAACATCTTAAGTAATGTGGCAGATAATTTCATTTTTGAGTGTTAGTATAGGATATTTCATATAGAAAATAATAAGCCTCGCTTTAGTAATGATTGCTAGTTTAAAAATCCTTTTTAAGCCTTTCATTGCTAAGGCTACTTTTGTCCAAAGCACAAAATTCTAAACTCTGTCATATTGGTATTCATTGGCTAGCTCTCACCGAGAATTCTCAGATAAGTACCCATGTGCCAGGGTTTCAACCATTGTTCAGGTTTTTTTGCATGATTTTGTATTGAATAAATTAGCCACCAGCAGCATAAGGGTTAAGATTTCTTGAGGGACACTTGGACATCATGAAAGTTTTCAGAGGTCTTGTAGACAATCATCACTTTGAGTCTTACTTTGGGACAGTATGGTATACTTTTAGGCTTTAGGCTGAGATGAATTGATAAGACAACTGAAGCACACTGGAGCATTTAATGGTATTACTTTGGGAGTTAATTTCCACAAATTCGGACGTAAGAATTGTCATGATTCCACTGCTATAGCCCAGTCTCTTACATACCAAAATTGATCACTTTGGAGGATATGTCATCACATCTTAGTGCCTAATGCTTAGTTCAAATTTTTTAACCATTTCCTTCCATTTTTTGTAAAAATAAAAAGAACATTTTCAACTCCTTGATGGCATAACTTGAGAGCAAAGTACATGTAGAAAATCGGGAAAACTGTGATACCCTTCTTTCTGTAATAGTAGCTATAACCATGCCAAATTCTTACTTTGATAATATTCAATAAGGACGAAAAAGCCTGTTCGTATGCAAGCCTATGAGAGTTAAGTGTCTTACTATTCTGCGAAATACACCACAGTTATAGTTGGTCTGACAGTGAGGAAAAGGGTATATGCTTTAACGTGTGGAAAGCTGAAAATTACTTTAATCCCCTTGTACATGTACAGATTAACTCCATAATCCAACCTAAATAAACCTATATTCCAAGAACATGATACTAGCACGTTGAGAATCTTGACATGCAGGTAATTCATTTGATTGCCTCTGTGATGCAGGCACCAACATACTTTCCAGTACTAACTTATCATGCCGGGCAAGTAGTAGACTTGCCCGAAATAAATTAGAACATATGCTAGAAAAGTCATCTATTGTAATTCATTTGATTGCCTCTGAGTTGAATCCTATACATGCGATACATTGGCCCAAGATGTAAGGATTTTTGAGATACACAACCGAGTCAACTTCTGGAAATAACTTATTCATTTTAAACAGTAACCAAAGATATATTGTTTTTATGGCTTTGATACTGTGATGTTCAATTCCAAAATCTCATTAAATATAAGAAATATAACACATTCGAACAGGGCGCAATAAAGGTTTTTTGCAGAGCAGGCAAACTGCCCCTTAAGTAAACTTGCCCAGCCACTCTGTTAAACAAAGATAAGTTACTCTCAGCTCAAAATATTACTTGCCGAACGGGGCAAGTCAGGGTATTGTTGCTGAATGCACTTGCAACTGATGACAGGGCAAGTGGTTATGTTGCACGCTGTTGAAGTAATGTGTGCCAGCCTAGCCCTGTTGACATATAACCAGTCACTACCAGGGTATATATCACCAGGCCAACACAGCTATCTTTTGGTCACAAAAAAGTAATAAATAAATCAGATATTGCAAATAGAATAAAAATATTTCTGGAAATGGAAGGGTGAGATTGCAATCACTTTTTTCCTAGTTTCTTGGGAGGATACAGGATTGGACTAGAAATGAGGAATTAGGAGCAAAAATTAAGATTTCTCTTTGACTTTTCAACAAACAATTTTCTTGGAAGATACTCTTATACTTTCATGTATCAATTTCACTTTTTTCTTATTCTTAAAATGTTCACTTCACACAATAGATATTCTGCAATACACCGTGTAGTTATCGAGGAACTTGGAAGAGGGGGCAGGTAGCATGATATTCATGATATAAGGTTGGAAGCAGCACAGCAGGCTGAAAACAAGAAAGCAGGAGTAATATTTCAAAAGGATATTTATTTTTCAAAAAGAGAGGTTAATTTCTACATACAAGTGAGCATTGGTATTTTGAATGTTGTAATTTTGTGATATTGGATTTATCATTATGACCTTGGCTTAGAACTTTATCATCACTTTTTCTGCCATATTGCAGCTAAGAAAAAGAAGGAATAACTTTCAACCAGGGACTTAGCCAGGATTTAGAAACTGGGTGCCCAAAATTGCCAATTCTTAATTTTTTGGGGGTACAAATTGAGGGGGACCACAATCACAGTATACTCAGATTTCAACCATAAACATGTAAAAATGTATCAAGATAAGGGCATGATATCCTTATAAAATTTCTTTGGAATTACATGGAGATGTCAAAAATGAACTATATGCATTGGAATGACATTTTAAGAAATTTCTCACAACAATTTGCGGGTGTCCTGAGGAGGGCTTTGTAAGGGTTTGGGTGTCCAAAAAGGCACCCAGACGCCCTGCTGGCTGAGACCATGCTTTCAACAGCTAAGTTGATATCACGACGAGATACAAAGCCTGAACCTGGCATAAATTTCCTTCCCTTTATGACTGTTGCAAGTGGTCTTTCGGCTACAGGAGGACCATAGACACCCTACATGGCTGCATTTTTATCAAGCGACCAGGGCAAGCAGCTATCAAATGCGGATTCAGCCCAGCCTTGAATCTGCAACTTTCTCACATGCCTCCTCAGCACATCATCCACCTTCTTCTCCAGCATTCTGAAATAAAAGAGAACTTGTATAGACATTCAGCCAACAATTTGTGGAAAAGTAATCCCCATGGCCAATAGTATATATGAATAACAAATGAAGCTTTAGTTATAAAAAATGAATTTTCTATTACGAAATTACAAAAATCGAACATCATTGGCCATTTTTGGTTAGTCCATTTCGATAAGCAATAGCCAAGTAACTAGTACAGAACTGAGTGGAATGCTACTGGACTTGAGTTGTTTAAAGCCAAGAGAGATCATCTTCAGCTGGCAGGGACCGACATAAGTACTAGCCCGCTTGCCCCAGCAAGTGATTTCTTGAAAAAAAGGCTTTTGGGCAAGTACATTTTGGTTTTCACTTGCCCAGGGTCTGACACTTAAATTTTTGGCTAGGTGCCCAAAAAGCCTTTTGATAAGAAATAGTGCTCAAAACAGGATTTTTGGTTAATATATACATGCTAATTTGGGCCCCTAGTCTTAAAAATCTAGGGGCCCACAGCAAAATCTAGGGGCATATGCCCCTGGGCCCCTGCGAAAGTCGAACCCGACACTAACTTTTTGAGGCACTTGCCCCGCAGGCAAGTGCCTTGAGACTTTCACTTGCCCATGCTAAGTTTTACTTGCCCGACCTTACTACGGGTATTATGCGTCTAATAATTCCACTGGTCAGCCGTAACAGTAACTTAACAGAAGTACTTGCCTGGCGGTCAATATCACTTGCCCCAGAAGAAAGGACAGTGCTTAATGTCAAGCCCTGCAGAAACATGCAAAAAATGCAAAACTGAGAAGAAAATAGCATTCAAATCTTCAAATCCATGATTAACAATATATGCCTTTCTAGCATATATGTTATTACTTGTTTCGGGCAAGTCAAAAATTATTTCGGGAAAGTAAAAACCATTTACTACTTGCCATGTATGGCAAGTTCGTAATGAAAATCGTGTTGGTGCCTGGCTTGACTCACATACATGCAGTAATTTGAAGGAATTGATTATTTACCAACAGGGTCTTAGCAAGGATTTCAAAAATGCCTGTCCATAACAGAAATTCCAATGTTTTTCTCATCTAGATTTAGCAGCTTCAAACCCTTATACCAGCTACATGGTTTTTGTGTCATTTCCACAGACTTGTAGAATAATGTTCTATCACTCATATAACTAGGACTGTCATTGACATCCATTTTTTTTCGATTCGATCATTGACATTTTATATTTCGATTCCGATTTTTAAAATTCCATTTTGAAGAACTGTACTGATAGCATATTATTGATAGCCATAAATATCTGCCACTGACCTCTTTAAATCATACACAAATTGAAAAGCTAATATTTGTGTTCTTTCAATGAGATATAAAAAAATAACCTGAGGCTAACACCTTGATTATTCTTTTGATTCAGGACAAATTAATTTATAAAATGGAAGTCATGTTTTGATATTACAAATTGATTTATAAGATTTGAAATGTTCTAACATTTTTAGTATTTATAATTCATTTCCTAGCATTTATAAATCATCTATAATCATTTATAAGTATTTGTAAATGTGGTGATTGTGCAAAACAAGAAAGCGATTTGTTGATACTAAAATGACTAGAATTTATAAAGGATTTCCTTGTATTTGTAATTGCAGTTTTTAGAAATACCATACACAAATACCAGAAAATGACTTATAAATACAAAATCATCTATTAATACATGTACTGGCCTACTGGGAAATGAATTACGTGTATTATAAATACTTGAAAATGATTTATTAATATTAGGAAATGTGTGTGATTTCCTAATACTAAAACTTGCTTTTATAATATATGATTTTCCCAGTAATATGAATAAATTATTAACCCTTCCAATACTGATGCTACCTTCAACCAAAAAATAAGGATGCATGATCTTAGCCAGCAGGGTGTCTGGGTGTTTCTTTGGAAAAAAAGAACCCCCCTCCCTCCAAAGGACACACACATTTTTTGTGAGGACTTTCTAAGAAATGTCAATCTCAACCATATAATTGAATGTTTTCATCTCAATATAATTACCATGACATGCTGAGGATTAAATTCCTTATCTTGATAGATCTATATATATGTTTATGGTTAAAATATGAGTATGTTGTGGTCCCCCTTAAAAAATGTGAGCCCCCCCCCCCCCCCAAACAAACATTTTTTTACAATTGTCAATTTTGGTCACCCAGTTTCTAAATCCTGGCCAGGACGTACCCTGCAAGGATGCAAAGATTTTTGAAAACCATCTAAACCCTGTCATGAGTATCCATGTGCCAGTTATTTGCAAACTCGAACGTTTTGTCACAAAAAAATGGAAAAAGTGATTGCCAAACTTGAGTCTGACAGACTATAGTAATGGCCAAATTAACCACTAGCAGGGTTAGTGTTTCAAAGCTAATTCTGAAATTATCAAAAATTTAGACAGGAAAATAAATAGTCTATATAGGATCCAGGATAACTATATCTAATGATCTGCTAAATGTGCGACATTCTGAAATCACAACCCTAACTTAAAAAGTGGAACAAATTTGTATTGAACCTCCGATTTCTATCATTTAAAGTTTGATTTGTTGATAAGAAACTGAATTTTAATGTGAACTATGTGCAATGAATATACACGTGAGCATACGGACGCAGCACGTGAAAAAGCGGACGCTTGGCCTGGAGCATTAAATTCTCAAATCTTTGCCGCTTACATATGCAGTCCGTATTTAAAATTTAATTGAATAATCCTTTCGAAAATAGGTCTCGATACAAACTAACATGGGAGCTATATGCACACTAAAAATCACAGAAATCTGACAATAACTAACCTCCCAAACGGTCGAGCTCCGTTTCCATAACAAATCCACGTGTGGAGCGGCTCACACGTGGATGACCTGACGAAAGTAGTTCCAGCGCGTTAGACTATTTACTACGCCTGACGCGCTGGACGGTCGACTGAACATAAAATGGAGCTCTCACCCAACGCTGAAAGTAAAGGAGATACCCAGCTCCATGGAGGCAAAGTCAATGGCAGATTTCGCCAATTTTCATCAATCTGTCATATTAATTATGATTTTCCACATAACAGTGGTAGACTGTCAAGGGAGTAAAGTTTATTGAATATGCTCCCGAGTGACAGAGCATCTCGACTCACATCTATGTAATGGCATACAGTTTTAACCATGGTCCCGGGGCAGTGGAATATTTCTCTACAGCAAGTATGAATTTTTCATTTCTCCGTTCAATACTCATACCTCCCTTGCTGTGATAAAAATCAATTAAGGTAGTTGATAAGGTTTATTTATTCGAGCCAGTTTCCCTCTACCCTGCTTGTATATGGCAACTGATCCTATACAAAGTACATTTTGCCTGAGAGGTCCACTAATGAGGAATACGGTGAGAATTAGTTAGATACCCTCAGTCAGAGCAGGGTGCAAGATTCCTGCTGCAATAAAACTGAAAATATACATGCATAGTGTTTTCACGTGGGGCTCCTCCCCACAATTATAATTTGGGGACCTTCACATTCGTTAATGTGGTCGAGAGGTCTTCCTGCACGAGTAACCCTTTATGTCTTGCTTTGACTTTGCTCAAACCTTTTGACGATTTCTTTACGAATTTCTGGAAATGGGATATACATGCATTTAAGATTTCATTTATTTTTTAAAAAGTCAAAATTGCAAATCACTCTCGGCGAGAATACACTGCACTATTCTTATGCCAAATATCAAGAAAATCTTTCAACAATTGATAGCAAAATGCATGTTTGAAACGAATATTGATTTAGTGAAATTCAATATGGAGCAAAGGTCCAGAACGTGTCCAGCGTGTGTGAAAGCTTATCGGAGATTCTGTCATAGGTGGTCTCTCATTAGATAATGGCCTAGACATTCAAGAATTGTCTGATTATAAGGAAAGGGTCAAGGCTTTAATATTTGTAAAAGATTAAAATGATCCTACATTCACGAACTACCCATGAACCAGCTCAAGTGAATATCCTTTTCCAGATGTAGCAATAGTTCCTGCCATATGATATAGTGCATAATTTATTGGGAAGATTATTAATAGCACAATACCCGACGTTTACTTTGTTCAACTGGCTAAATACTTCGAGGCCCCTCCTGCGTAGATATCTTGGACTAATTGATTTCCGATACATTACCACTTGCTTGATTGGTTCTCTAGGTTAGTGATACCACATCCCCATATGTGCATGCATGGCCATGGAAGGGGTTAAGGAGTCTAGTGTGCAAGCTAGGCGGATAGACACAACATGACTCAACTTTGCTTTTCGTGTGTGATTTCAGAATGCCATGATGTGGTGATGACATAGAGTGCACGTTTCTTTTTACGAATTCTGTACTTTTGTTTCAACACTTTAGGCTGTTGTTTCTCAACAAAACTTAAAATTGGAAAAAGGTGTGCTACACAAATTTCTTTTCTATTTGGATATTTCAACTCGCCAGTCATTCTTTTCTTTGCTATATAATGCATTGGTGTGTCTCTATATTCAAGTAGAGATCTATCTTTGGCATTTAGACTGGCATATTCAACAATCTTCATCTTTACTCCATATTTCTTGTGTATTTCTGATGTAGGCATCATGACATCAACTAATGTATAAGATCAACAACCCAAAACATGCTTTAATCATGTTAATCTCTCCTTACATTAAACTTGAAATTGTGTGTTTTTACTTTTAACAATATTTTTGTTTATTCATCTTCACATCAAACAAAACAATAAAACAGAGCGGCATAGATATACAAATTGTCAATAAATTGTGTATAGTTGCAGACTTATGAATAACGAAAGTTGTAAAACTCACGGTGGTATTAATGTATAAACACAGTAATTGTAAATCGTGTTTCCTGATATGATGCACTAAAGACCATTCTTTTTCAAATTTTACCATTTTGTTTATTATCAGTGTTTTCAATTTTCCTGTGTGTATGTCCTTCTTAACATATTTTGAAAATAGAACAAGATGGGGTGACTTGATAAAAGCACTTTTCCAAATAGAATTATTTGGTTAGTCAGCTTATAGTTTATCCAAATGACCCAAGATGCTTATATTTTACTCAGGTCATATTAAAGTTCGCTTAATTCTGCGGTCCATCTTTCCATATATCATGCCAGTAGGACACATTCACAGAACATGCAATCAGCATACGTTTGTTGCTGTCATTGTTAATAATTTGGCGCATGTTACACAATGGAGTGCGTTTGATGCCAAGCTTGTGCAGTCTATCATTAGTAAAACATGAAGAACACTGAATTTTATGTACTTCAGATATAGATTATATATGCATCTTTGGTGTCTGAGAAAGGACTGTGTGATACCAAAATGTGTCAAAACGATGTTTTCTTTTCGTTCCATTTGGAGCATATTTCTGTAACAACATCCGAGTTGTTAACCCTTACACTCTCGTAAAATGTTGCTGCCCATTTGTTGTTCATCTTTTTGACAATTATATCCATAGGAGTTCACAAGGCATTTAAATATCTCCTCTCACACAGACACCCTTATAAAACCAGGATATCTTAAAATCAAACTTCTAATGTGAATTTAAACAATGGCAATAGCATAATAACATTACTCGTGAGAATTCTACTATTTTTCCACATATAATCTATAGAATCTAGCCAGAAGGGGATAGAAATAAACGCAATGTAATTTTCCATTTTGTCATTATATGTCATTATATTGTCATTATATTGCCAAATACTGCCAATAAATCCCAATATTTGTCCATTGGATTGACTGATTAGCAGTCTTATGGCCTAACGTACTTATGTTATTATATATAGGTTATGTTATCTCAAACCTTCGTTTTATTGGCTTTTAAGATTTCCATGCGAAATTTGGTAGTTTTGATTTCCATAAGATTTTTTTTGTGATGCTGTAAAGTTTATCAAGTAGAGCTATGTCTGGGCTTGAGAGAGACAGGAGCAAAAAGGTGATCTTAGAGGAAATTAGTGACTTAATATCTGAGGCTTTTCAGTAAGGATTTAGAGTACGAGCACTCCATACTCTTACACCTGTTCAATTTCAGTAATTTCCTCGTTGATATTCAAAAATGTTATTTCACTCAGCTTCCTGAAATTGTAGGCAATTCCTAGGACATGGAATTTCTCTGTCCACTCCATTTCACATTTTCTCTTCCGTTCCAAGCTTCTTTCTCTCGAAGCACATTATTTCATTAACCTTCGTTTTGTCTCCATTGATACCCCTCGAGAGTCCGTGCCACTGAGATAAAAGTTCACATTTCATTCTCTTTCTAAGCATTTCAGGGGCATCTGAGGATATTTGTGTTTCTTGTAAACAGTTAATGCTTGCTCGTCCTCTCATGAAGTTGTACCTTTTGTTTAGCGAACTCAAATCCAATATACTGTGAGATTGAATGACACCGCTGCACCCAACTTGATTTCTTTGTATCATATTACAATTCTCATTAAAAGATATTACTGACTCAACAATGTTTGCCACAGTACCACATAAATGCAAATGCTTCATTATCCAACACACATCACATACAATTATCACACACATGCAAGTTCATCAGTGTCCAACACACACCACATAAAACTAATACAGTGCTAAACTTAGCAAGCATGTGACAGTGTTTCCCTTAAGTAAGGTGTTGGGTTGATTTATACAAATCATACTATCAAAACAAATATCAAATCAAAGGAATATTGATAGAGCCTTAACATTTAAAAAAGTATACCCCTATAATGTCTTTGCATACGTAGAACTAGAACTAATACAATACTAAATTTAGCAAGTAATGTGACCATGTTTTTTCTAAAATGATAGTGGTCTGAGACATCACTGCACCTGACTGAAGTTCCATGTATTATAATACAATTCTCATCAAAAGATAACAGTATTACATAAAAGCAAATGCATTATTATGACTGACATACATCAAATTTAACCAAACCAGTGTTTAACTTATCAAGTCTTGAGACAATGTTCTTATGAAATAATATGTGGCTCTAACACCTCTCCACTTTATAAAATGTCCATGTATCATGTTCCAGTAATCATCAAAACATCCTGCTGACAGCAATTCTTACAATAGGAGCACACTTGTCCCACACAATTAAGATGTACTAAACTCTCTACCTCATGGTCTGAACTGTGATATCCCAAACCAGGGGAAACAACTTGGGTACAATATGGCTCGCTAAGTTTAGTCGGTGGTATTTATTGATAAGTTATTGTAAACGATAAAAAATCAATCAATCTGGGAATAAAGTATCAAATTTATTCCAACTTTGAGGCTTTTCCAACATGGACCTCTCACTATTGTGTTGTTGGGTATTCATAAATCAAAGTGTGAACATATATAATGGTTATCAAACTAACAAATCAATCAATCTGGAATAAAACGATCAGATACAGTCAAACTCTGGGGCTATCCAACCAAAGACCTCCTACCATTTTAGTGATGGATGTTCACAAACTTAAGTGCATAAACACACATATACTGGTAATCAAATCTGGTCAAAGTTCTAAGGTTTTCCACCCAAGGCTTTCCACAGAGATAGTAATTGAACCAAATTGAGTTTTCAGGGTTTTATCTTGAACCAATTCACTTTTCAGAGGGGTTCCAGACTGAAAGTCTATCCAGGAATTCAGAGCATATAGTGAAATATAAGTCGAAAGGGATTTCCCCTGTATACCATCATAAGATAGATGGATATTCTCTGAAAAGTGAGCATAGTAAGCAACTTGATCCACTTTTGAAATAGATACAAGTTGAATATTCTACCAGATTAACATTATTTTCCTCTCTCTCTCTCTCTCTCTCTCTCTCTCTCTCTCTCTCTCTATATATATATATATACATATATATATATATATATATTTATATATATATATATATATATATATATATATATATATATATATATATATATATATATATATATATATATATATATACATATATATATGTGTGTGTGTGTGTGTGTGGTAGTAGTAGTAGTAGTAGTAGTACTACTACTACTACTACTACTACTACTACGACTACTACTACTACTACTACTACTACTACTACTACTACTACTACTACTACTACTACTACTTCTACTACTATTACTACTACTACTCAGGGGCGGATCTAGTATTTCGGTGAAGGGGGTTCGTGAGGGATTTCGTGTTCGCAGAGGTAATATGACATATTGGATTTCATTCAGGCAACATTAAAGAAAAGTGAGACTTTGAGCAGGCAGAGAAATTCACATTTGGGTCTTAAATGGGTGGGGGGGGGGGGGGGGGGGTCCTCTAATCCCCCAAACCATCTCTGTTCCCACAAATGCCACCTGAGGCATGTGAAAAGATTACCAGTGACTTATGGGTTGGTCGCCGATTGTTCCGATGGACACGCTACTATAGCAGGCCGTCACGAATTGACTTAGAATGGCAGGTCGCGTGACGATAAACAAGTGTCCACTCCATTTCAATACTAGTATGCATCTCCTCCGAATAGGAAGCTGTGGGTGAACCCCCGCCACCACTATCGCGGGGACGTAAATGACAAATCTTCGAAGTGTCACTGAGTGACAGTTTTTCTGCCGGATTCTAAGGATAAACACACAGCACTCTGATTCTGAGCCAGTTGTTCTGAGCACTGTATAGGTTGGATGGATTTTGCACTTGCTCTCCAAAGTTTCTCAAATATTGTACGAGAGATCTGTAATAAACCCCCGCCAGTTCCACCTAGACTGAAACCACTACTAAGTGAGTATGCATTATCGTTTTGTTCCTATAAATTGATATTTGCTCAAGAGATGTTATTATTTCAGGTTTTGCTGAAATAGTGCGTTTCCAAAAATACCCGAAAAAACAACAGCTTAGTAATCTAACATATTCCACTGATTTCTGCTTGGTAGAAAATAATAATAGGATTAAAATATATATATGTTCTCTAGTATGGTACTCTAGAATGGATACGCACAACCCAGCAAGGTATTTCTAAAAATGATGAATCATTTTTCAACGTATATTTGCGAGAGATTAAAAATTTTCCCTCCTGTGAAAAAATTCGTCTGGATAGACGACACAAACCAGGTCTAGATTCGCCTCTGATTTGAACGGAGATAGATGATCTTGACTGCATCGAGATTTGTGGTACAATTCGCCCTAACCCACTCCCCCCGACAGGCGCACATCGAGGCTTGCCCCCCGTTCCCGAAAATGCGTTTATTCATTCATTCACACAGCCGTACTACTACTACTACTACTACTACTACTACTACTACTACTACTACTACTACTACTACTAGATGCAATTGAAAAAGGGCCCATTGACATCTCGGACTCGTACACTCATCATCCTTATCTGATGCGTATTGTCTCATTTCCCCGTTCTGTCTATGCTTGCTATGTATGTGCTTGTCTAGTACAAACAAAAGAAAGTTTCCTGTTTCCCAGAAGTGGCTTATTGTTATCATTAATCATTATTATTATTATTATTAAATTTGAATTAAAGTTATGGTTACATAACCAAACCTTTTTTTCCTATAAAAATGAATAATTCACATATCTAAGCTAGCAAAAAATATATGCATCAGAAGAACTTTAAACTTACATACTCGTACTCATATATTCATAATAATGCAAATAGCAAAAATAAGAATGTCTGCAGGAGTTTTATTCAAAACATGATCAAAAAAATGTAACCTAAGGTGAAATATTTTTCTCAAACATTTCCATACTAAAACCAAACAGAACATATATATGCTTAACCGAAATGGAAATCACTAACATAATCACTGATCATCTAGAGATTTAAAGTACAATTCAAAAGTAAGAGTGAGTTATAAATTATTACCTTCAATCCTATAAACATTATTTGCGTATCCGCCACCCTCGCCGTCAGCTTGACAATCAGTAGATGGCCCATACTTGCCATATGTACTGCATGCACTTTCACTTGATGCACACCAACCACCATGTTGAACAGCAAAGCATTTATATCCAAGTGCGCAAGCAGCTTTTTTGCACTTCGTTATTGGGTCAGATCTAAACCAATAGCTGCCATCTAAAATCGAACTTTGTCCTTCTAAGGGTGGAATTGCCCGATGGTCTGTATCTTTGAAGCATCCAAGTGGAATCAACGCTGCTGATATTTTCGAAACGAAGAAAAACAAAATGACCTCAATTGTAATGAGGAAAATGTTTATGCATATAGCAATTGAAAAAAGCCTTACGTGCTGCACGAAAATGGAAATGTGTACAGAGATTATGCGCACTTACTGCAAACATGGTATTATCCTGCAGATTACAATCCAGATTACAATATTTTTCAGTTACAATTATTTATCAGAAGAGATTCGCATAAAATATTGTTTTTTGAAGCACAATCATCGTTTTGGTGTTGAGATACATTAAAATCTTGTATTCAATAGGATCATTTTACTTGTATTGTAAATAGATGTACATATATAGTAATATATTTACTAATTTTTGGTAATAAATTTACTTACCTAAGGAAAGCGGAAGGAGAAACGCTCCGGTTAGTAAATGATGCACCTGAAAGATGAATGAATAGATTTTAATGACAACATTTATAAATGTATTAAGAAGAGACAAAAAGTTGATAAAGCCCTCTCCTTGACAATGTTAAGGAAATATAGCTATTTTGAAGGAGTGGAAAAGCTGATGATAATTTTTTCCCTCCTTAGTCAGGAATATGGTAGTTTTAGAGTGAGGAAGTCCCCCATTATTTTGTGTTAGTCCTTCAATATTTTATAGATCTTTTTTTCACCATTGATCCCTCAACTACATATCACTTAAATTCCGGAAAAAGAACTGATATTGCCAACTTATAGAATAGTGGAAACTTACAATGCCAGGAAACCTCTTCTGGAACTTATGAAATGTAGGACTGTATGTTATATTGTATTCAGTGTTGAAATAGAAAATATCCCTTTGGATATATTCAAGGACATATTCGAGTTTTAGGTTTGTTCATTCGTAAACATGGAGAGGAAAAAAACATGACTAGTATCTATTTTCGGGATAAGTGAAGTTCAAAATGATTGAATCAAACATGATATTTAGACTCTAAATCTGTGCCTGAAGGCTGATCCTAC
>OZ012691.1:8852084-8877084 GCA_963942565.1 Maea johnstoni | reverse complement strand
ATATATATATACATAGAGAGAGAGAGAGAGAGAGAGAGAGAGAGAGAGAGATGTATAGAAAAATGTGGTGCATTGATGATAGTTAGTCTACATTGACACCAATAGATGGCAGCACCTGATGGTCTGCTAGGATATAGTGATTTAGCATTGAAGATGAATTATAGAGGGCTCTGTACTTTGGTAAATAAGTCACTTGTGTTATTGCATGCGAGAAGTATCGTAATAATTCTGTTCATGTTATCTGACTTGAGAGGTCTTTTGTTACTGTATGTTGAATTATTTGGTAGTACTTAAAGACTAATTGCTGTGTACACTGTTTGAATATTGTGATGGTTATATGGATAACATGATTTTATTGTCACTTCTAGGTTGAACCAACGAGTCCACATGATTAACGCTACACGTCGTGTATGTCGTTTGTCAGCTGTCAAGTTTGAAGTCAATATAGAAACTGGAGATGGAACGTCGTGTGTCCTAGCCAAAATATGTTGTCCACTACTATACACATAACTTAGCCTAAATCATGAATATTCACAATTGGTCAACACATCGTCAAAACTATTTCATTAATACATTTTAAAATGTACCTTAATGAACTATGAATATTGTAAAATCATATAAATAGATATCCATTATCCAGTTTTGAATACTGAAAGTAATATCTTCAATATCCATAAGTGAATGGAAGAATCTTAAAATATCAGTATTGTATATTAATTTGTAATTACAAATAGAAAGAATATATGAAAATATTTCATTCAAAGATATGAAAATATGAATACAAAATTAGAGAAACTAGATAATACACAGTAGGATAACTGAAAAATAAAAACAAACTAAACAGAGTTATATAGGACAAGACACTATATAGGACGAGTAAATATGTAACTATCATACATTAGTCAGTAAGAGTATTTATTGATATCCAAGATGTCTTATGGTCTAAGGTTACATCCACTCAATCAATATATACGGAAAATCACTAGCATAAAGCTACACAGGTAAAAATTACATTGTATTTGACTTACACCTTGCCTGTTTTGACAATGTCTACATATATTGCATTTATAGCTTCTCCACCTATAGACCAAAACTTCAACATCTTGTCCTAATCCAAATTGTCAATGTATTCCCCTAAATCCCACAAGAATATCATTGTTGGATTTTGTTCTATTTCATCTTTAATTTCGTTTAAATCACACAGTTCTTTATAATACAAGATCTTTCCTTTCGATGCAGGGCATTAGGCTATATGGTGTTTCATATGTTCGCATGCTGCCATATCGCAACTCAAACAGAGACTCTGACTCATGTCCATGTTTGTAAATGATATTTCTGTTCATATTTTATAAACCATGTCTTTATTTCGACAATTCAACGCTATAGGGATATTCAATTACAGCGTGAACGTTTTTAAACACCATAAAAAGCATGTGTTCAATATATTATGCAGGAATTCAACTTCGACATATCTACTAAAACATATTTTGGTAATTTTGGTATGATTTCAGATGTAATTATCCTATGTATAAGACTACAATCATCATTCAGAATATTCCTCATTTAACCTGATTACATTCATAGCGTTTTCAGAAGTTTGTTGTATAATTTACCTATTCATTTACATTTTTCCCATTTGAATTAATCTTGTCATCCACAATAGGTAAAATTGGTCCACTCTTTTTACATATTTGACAATCTACATGCATCTTACAATACTTTGTTTCATTGATTTATATTCTAGAAAATTGCGCACAAGGTCGTTTACTAGCAAGTGTTTCAAAGATATAAAGGATCCATTCATGGAAAAATGGTTTACATACACGTATATATATATATATCATCCAAACATTTTATCACTAAATAAAAAAAACATTGTGAATCCAAGAACTATTTGGGTACATAATCCAACCTTCTTTACTTTTTGAAATGCTCCTCATATATGTTACCTTGAGTGCTTCCATATTCTGTATGGTTATCTATTTCATGTCTTGATTGTGTGGCGGCAACATTTTAAGTTATTGTGTGTAATGTCCATTGACCACATTTAGAAAACGAGAAATACAAAATACATCAAAAAACAAAAAGAAAATAAAGTAAACAATTTACATAAATATAGACTGGAGTTCATCAAGTAAACTTAGGCCTGTACAATCATATCAAAAATATATAAATACATCTTGTTACATGCTCGGGGCTGCTCTCTAGGCCTCAGCATGTAGAATAATACACTCAGACACTTGTTGTGTGTACTTAGCTTTATTGTAGCAGATCAGAGAGAGGGAGCATACGCATGCTCAGTAATACAGTATGATAAGGGAGGCTTTATTATTTAAGTTAAAAGGGAGTAGTCATTATATGATATTGTAACATCCTTCCTCTTTTATGAAAGTAGTCTACCTTATAGAATTTACTGTAGTTCATCAGTAACATGATTAATAAACTTTGCTTGCATTTACCAGTGATAAAGTTTATAAGCCTCGAATTCTTATTTCTATGAATAATGATTCTTTAACTCTGATTGGAAATTATAAATGTTCATTTTCCTTAGATATTCAGTTCAGTTAGGTTAGAAATTCTAATAACTTTGTGGTCATCATAAGTTCATGTATAAAGTTCTTGTTAGAGTTCATAAACAGTTCTTGTGTGATTTTCTGTCTAGTTTCTGGTAGTCATATACAGTAATGTTCTTGGGGGAGCTTTGTAGAAACACAGTTTTGTCATTTTTCTAATCTAACAATTGGAGGAGAGGTTACTAGCACGTCACTCCATAAACACAGACTTCGCGTCGTGTTTTCTAACTATATTTGGTGATTCATTTCTTTTCTTCTTTTTTTTTTTTTCTCGAAATGAGAAGTTCTTTCTTCATTTTGTGAATCACTTCTTTGTGTTAACAATGAAATCACCAAATCGTGAAGGTGG
Organism: Maea johnstoni; assembly: GCA_963942565.1. Classification (NCBI taxonomy): domain Eukaryota; kingdom Metazoa; phylum Annelida; class Polychaeta; order Spionida; family Magelonidae; genus Maea; species Maea johnstoni. The sequence continues at coordinate 8,874,162 of OZ012691.1, read as the reverse complement.
TTTAGACACACGTTGAGATCTCCGTGGAGCTGGTGCTTCCATTTTCACTTCAGTGTTGCTCACCGCTGATTTCTTTGGTGACTGCAAGACCGAGGTATTTGAAGTAATATCTTCAGGCTTATTGTTAAGCTTTGTTGGCTCAACATTCATAGGTTGCATTCTGATTTCTCGATCGGTTGTCGATGAGCCTTCATTAGATTTCTTCAAATGCATTCTGTTGCGTCTGTAAGTACCATCATCGGTTTCTACTTCATAGGAGCGTTCGTCAAGGCGATGTTGAATGACTCCTTTGTTCCATTTTTTCTCTCCAAGCTTAAATGGTTTCATTCTTACCACGTCACCTTCACAGAGGGGTGGTAAATCCTTTGCTGACCTGTTGTAGTAGGTAGCCTGTTTATCCTGACGGGTTTTCAGTTTGGATCTATCAGATTTGATATCCACGTGACGAGGTTCCAGTAGACTAGCAGCAGTCGGTAGTAGAGTCCTGGTGCGTCGGTTTAACATGCGTTGAGCAGGACTGCTATTGACTCCTTGTGTAGGTGTATTTCGGTAGTCAAGAATAGCCAGATATTGATCTCTTCCAGAATCCTTGGCTTTTTTCAAAAGTTGTTTTGCTACTTTAACGCCAGATTCTGCCTTGCCGTTGGATTGTGGGTAACCTGGACTGCTGGTCAGGTGTTCAAAATCATAGGTTTTAGCAAAGTTCTCGAATTTTTCTGAAGAGAATTGAGGTCCGTTGTCACTGACCAATTGTTCTGGAATGCCATATCTAGAAAAGTGATTTTTCAGTTTTCTGATCACTGTTGCTGATCTGGTGTCTTCCAGTCGATCAATTTCCCAGAAGTTGCTGTAGTAGTCTACAGTCAGAAGGAAATCTTTGTCATCCATTTGGAACAGGTCAGTTCCAACTTTTTGCCACATCCTGTCTGGGACTTCATGGCTCATTAAGGTTTCTTTGCCTTGACTTGTTTCATATTTTCTGCATGTTTCGCAGGAGGAGATATACTGCCTCATGTCACTTGTCATGTTTGGCCAATAGATACATTCGCGAGCTCTTCGTAGACATCCTTCAATGCCCAGGTGAGAACTGTGAATTTTCTCTTTCATGATACTTCTCAGCGACTCTGGTATAACGACTCGTTCACCTTTAAAGATAAATCCATCTTGTAGTGAAAGTTCGTCTTTACTGCTGAAGTAAGGTGTCAAAAGTGTGTGAACTTTGACCTTAGATTCTGGCCATCCATGTAGTATGACATCTTTCAGGAGTTGCATGGTTTCATCTTGCTGAGTTGCTTCTCGAATCTGATTAAGCCTTTCCTCCCTGATTGGTAGAAATTTAACCATATTCACTCGCTCAAACTCAGTCTGTCCATTCAACTCGAGCGGTAGATATGCACGAGAAAGCATATCTGAGGTGAACATCTTAGTTCCTTTCTTGTATCTCACTTGTATGTCGTAGTTGTGAGCTCGACATAGGGGCTTCTGTATTATTGTTTCAAGGGGCTGGTGATCACTGTACACAGTGACTCGACGACCATACGTGTACTGATGAAATTTCTCCAGTGCATAGACAATTGCCAACATCTCTTTTTCAATTTGTGCATACCGAGTTTCTGTATCGGTAAGTGCTCGGCTGGCATATGCTACTGGCTTTCCATTCTGTGTTAGAACAGCACCCAATACTCTTTCACTAGCATCACATTCTACATCCAGTTCTTGGCTAGGATCGTAGTAGGCTAGGACTGGTGCTTTCATGACCAATTCTTTAACCTTTTGAAAGGCTGTTTCTTGGGGGTCATCCCAATGCCACTCTACATCACTTCGTGTGAGCTGTCGAATTGGTTCCATGACATCGGATAAGTTTGGCAGGAATTTTGCCAAGTAGTTGACAAATCCACTAAATCTTCTGACTCCAGCTACATCTGTAGGCTTTGGAAGATTCTTGATTGCCTCTATTTTGGACGGATCGGGTCCTAGGCCATCTTTAGTTGCACGGTGACCTATGAAACATATCTCCGATTTACGAAGTTCTGTTTTCTCTTTATTCAGCTTGATACCTTTATCTCTGCATCGCTGTAAGAGATTTTGAAGACTCTGGTCATGGTTTCTGTTGGCATCTTCTAGGGTCTCACCCTTGCCATATACTATTATGTCATCAGCTATGCACAGAACACCATCTAGGCCTTCTAAAGCTTGATGAAGACGTTTCTGAAAGATTTCAGAAGAAACGCAAATACCAAATGGTAGGCGGCGCCACTTGTATCTTCCAAACGGTGTGTTGAAAGTGGTAAGTAGGCTTGATTCTTCATCTAGCTCTATGTGCCAATATCCTGATGCCAGGTCAAGTTTTGAGAAAACTTTGGCCTGCGCTAGTTCAGGAAGCACTTCTTCGATAATCGGTAGTTGATAATGTTCTCTTTTCAGAGCTTTGTCCAATTGACCTGGGTCGATGCATATTCGGAGATCGCCAGACTTCTTTGTTCTTGTGACAAATTGGCTGACCCAGTCAGTTGGCTCATCCACCTCTTGGATAACCTCCATTTTCTGTAGTCGTTCAAGTTCCTGTTTCAACTTCGGTTTTAAGGAAACTGCAGTTCGACGTAGTGGAGCTATCACAGGTGCTACAGTAGGATCCACCTGCAGATGTGCTTTGCCTGGCAGTCTGCCTAGGCCACCATCAAACACATCAGCATATCTCTTGAAGATATCAGTTTTGTCTTCTTCCATTTGACTTTCAGTCAAAATATTCACTTGTTTGAAGTGATCAGTGTTCACTGTTATCAACTTCATCTGCTGGGCTGCACTGGCACCAATCAATGGAGTTAGTGATTCTTTCACTACTATGAATTCCACTGAATATTTCTTCTTAGTCTTGCGATTCTTCACTATGAGTCTGCAAGTTCCTTCAGGCTTCAGCTTGTCCCTGTTCCACATTTGTAAGACTTTAGACGTCTTCTCAATCTTGTTGGAGCCTACATACTTTTTTGGCAGTATGTTTACAGTTGCTCCGCAATCAACTTGGAATCGGACAGGATTAGCGCCAATCTCCATTTCTGCAAAGATGGATTTCCTGTTTTTAGATGTGATGATCTGTCCCACAGTTTCAACTGTTTGAATGAGTTCTACCTCACTGTCATCAGAGTATTCATCATCATTGGTCACAGCATTGACAGATTTGCGAGAGGTCCCTTTCTTTGTGCATTTCTTTGCAAAGTGGTTCTTCCTCTTGCACTTAAGGCATACTTTGCCCCATGCCGGGCATTTTTCCTTAATTTTCTGGTGTCTGAGACCACAAAATTTGCAGTCAATTTCTCTTGAACCTCCATCAGTTTTCTTTTTCGAGAAGTTGACCTTGTGGATTTCCTCAGCTTGGCCACCGATAGACTTTAGTTGTGATGAAGTAATTTCTGCACTCTTGCATATATCAATGCATCTTTGTAGAGTGAGATTTCGCTCTTGGAGAAGCTTCTTTCTTGTCTGCTGATCCCGGACTCCCAGAACCATTCGATCACGGATTAATTGATCGTGTAGGCAGTCGCAAAAGTTACAAGATTTCGCCATGGTACGTAACACAGTTGTGTAGTTCTCAATGGATTCTGTTGATTCCTGCGATCTCTTGTTGAACAGGTATCTCTCGTAGATTTCATTGGATTCACCAATGATGAAATCATCAAATTTTTTTATGATGATTTTGATGTCATCCCTGTTTTCTGCTTCTGTGTATACAAATGTATTGTACACCTTCAATGCGTCTGGGCCAATAGAGTGTAGGAATAGAGCTATCTTGAAATGTTCAGGTTGTCTGTTTATTCCTGCAACAATTGAATAGTTCTCCCACATTTGTTTCCACGTCTTCCAATTGTCAATTGTGCTAGCACTTGATAGATCTAAAGGCTTGGGAGGAGCAATACCCTGCATTTGCATTGTGATCCCTGGTGGGAGGGTATTCTGATGTTCCCCGGCTGCCTCAGCCGCGACTTCCCCTGCATCAGCCATCTCAAGTGGCTTGGGTACAAAGTCCAGCGTTTTATTGCCCAATGGAATGTCCTTGTCTTGGGCTTACTGCTACACACGCTAATGCTGCTACGCTAATGCTGCTTTGACTTCTACGGAAGATGGAATGTTCATGCTACAATTTCTTCTTTTTATCTTAGATTTAACGGTCTCCTTTAACACATTTTGTTCTATATGTGTTAGTGCACCGCTGCCACCATGTTACATGCTCGGGGCTGCTCTCTAGGCCTCAGCATGTAGAATAATACACTCAGACACTTGTTGTGTGTACTTAGCTTTATTGTAGCAGATCAGAGAGAGGGAGCATACGCATGCTCAGTAATACAGTATGATAAGGGAGGCTTTATTATTTAAGTTAAAAGGGAGTGTTCATTATATGATATTGTAACACATCTGGCTGGGTTTACACTTCTTGTCTAAACTGATCCTACTATAAACTTAGAGTATATCCAAAACAGGGTAGCGACTAAGGCTGATAGCTTTGCCTGTAATTATCCATAAATTCATCATTTCGTCCTCCTCACGTCCATCTATTTGACCCCCATTAGCCAATCAATAACATATGCTGAATTATCACCCAGAATTGTTTATTGTTTGTATTGTGTATTTAACAAATTTGTGTCATTGAACATTTGAGAGCTCATCTCCTTGAAAGCTGAACACTACATGCTGATGTGATTAATAGTAACCACATCGTATACACACTCTATGGCTATGGGTTAAGGCCATAAGCCTACAGTCATCTGATTTAAGTTGACTAGCCCTGCTAACTAGTTTCGCCATCACCTCACACATTCTGATTAGGTTTGGGTGTTTATCCTATACTGCTCACCACCTGAGGTATCTAGCTAGGCGTAGGGTTCTGTATACATATTGATTATCATTATCAATCATTTGGACAGATTTCCAGTATGCGTCATCTAGTATGGTCAAGCTTTGTCCCAAACTATTTTTGACCATGCAGCCTTATAATACTAGGTATCATAAGGCCATCTTAAGGTTGCTATTTAGGAGTGCTAATTCGGAGCAGGCATGCAATATATCAAAAATTGGACTAGCTATACACATTATTGGATGCTCCCCTTATATCATGTTTATAAGCATTCAACCTTGACCGAAAAATCTTTAGGACCACATTGTCTTTGTCCATTTTTAGAAATGTCAATATATAGGCAACCTTCTTCACAAGAATGAAAGTAGTGAGTTAAATCCAACCTAATCAGCAAAAGCTTGTATAATTAGGATATCCATATATCACTGCCGAAAGTGAGAATGAGAACAATGAATGCCCAGAAAATATGCTTGCACGTCATCATATTTAAACCATTTTTTTCTTTATTCCTGTGCCAAAGGCCGCGCCCAGAGCTTTCCTTGCCTTGGTGAACCTTTCATTTACTCTTACTTCACAATCAGCATATAGACAAGCTTTTATAGCAACATGATCGAAATCCTGTTTTTCATGGATACAATCACACCCAAGTCTGAATATGCGGTCATGTGGGTTTCTTTCTTGTTCGCTTGGGTTTTCACCATACACCAAAATGGCTGAGTTCTTAGCATTAAAGCTAAAATGCCACTTATTGCTATATTTATACACCATGTCATTTATTCTGTCAGTCTTAGTTTTAGAGATGGTAGCTGCCACCAGGTCATCCGTGTAACCTAGAGCACGCAGTCAACTCAATAGACTGAACAGACCAAACCAGATTTCTGAATGTCAACTATCGGTGGATCTATAAAAATGTATATTTAATCAATGACAGAACCCTCCCCCCTTGAAACCTGTATGCCATTATTAGGTACCATTGTGAAAAAGTTCCCCCTATGCGCACCCGACACTGGATTTTCAGGTATTTTCTTGAAGCAATCAAAAAAATCAAAGATAACGAAATGTCAGATATAGCGCTTGACTGCATCAGTACTAGTATATCAAAACAACGAAAACTCAGAAATGACCAAAAAATCGATACGACCCCTCAACCTGCCCAACTCAATATGCGAATTTTATTCCTCAATGATTGCTTGTAGACTTAAAAAAACTTTACAATCTATTATAAATGAAAACTCAACTGGCTTTATTTCGGGTAGTTTTATCAGAGGGAATACATGCACGGTTTACGATACAGTTGATTTCTGTGAAATCTATCAAAAGAAAGGCTTCCTAATTATTCTAGATTTCTTGAAAGCTTTCGATACAATACAGGGGTGTCCAACACTAGTATTTTAGCATATTTGTGCTAGTGGGCAAGTGGCTGACTTCAACACCACCTAGCGACTTTTTTGGAACTAAGAAATATGTTTAGAAATTTATCTATATACTTTGCTTTGAAAACTGTACTTTCCTGAAAAAAAATAACAACAGTGAACTTAAAGACATTCCCATTTGTTATGATTTAATACCTTTTATATATACAAGTGTACCCCGGGTGGATAGTTTCAGAACTATAAGTTACTCAAGTGGTTGTACCCTGCATTAATTACTAGGCGGGTGGCCAAATGTCAGAATTATACTTTTGATGGCGTTTTTCGTTACAAGTCGTCATCCATGCTTATTCATCTCTACATAGGGTAGGCTTTAGTGCACGGGTGGATGACACGTATGATTTTGCTGCGCAAGGGAATTTTGGGGCATTTTATGCAAAAAATCACCAAAAAAGCATGTTTTTTGTGATTTCCTTCTAGAAAATTCGTTTTTCAAGATAGAAACTCAAAACTTGTTACAAATGTGTTCAAGAGGATGCCTCTGATCTTAGAACATGTTGCGTTAGCGTGACTTCAAGGAACTACCCGCTGTGAGTGATTTTGGGGGGAAAATCGTCAAAAATGAGTGTTTTTTGTAATTTCACACAACTTGAATGGCATCCTGTGGACTATTCCAAACTCTCAACTAAATAGTTTTGGTTTAGAAAACTACCCAATAAGGTGTAGATACAGAAAATAAGTTATGTTAGAATATTTTTGTGATATGCTACGTTTTGGGGCATTTTACAGAAAAATGGCATTAAAACTAGTGATTTTAGGAATTTGCTTCTAGAAGGTGCAATTTTCCTAGTAGGAACTCAAAACTTGCCACAAATGATTTTAATAAGTATCTCTATGATTATCAAATGTTTTGTGTTAGTATTAAATGTATCTGACCCTTGCTGTGAGTTATTTGGAGTAAAAACCTCTAAAATAGTAGGATTTTTGTAATTTCCCACAACTTGAATGTCATCCTGTGGACTATTCCAAACTCTCAACTAAATAATTCTGGTTTAGAAAACTAACCAAGAAGGTGTAGATAGAAGGAAGGAGTCATGTTTGCATATTTTCATGACATGCTACGTTTTGGGGCAATTTATAGAAAAAAATGCATAAAACAGGTGATTTTAGGGATTCGCTCCTGAAAGGTGCAATTTTCATAGTAATAACTCAAAACTTGCCATAAATGATTTTATGAGAATGTCTATGATAGTCTATGATAATCAAATGTTTTCTGTTGGTATGAAATGTATCTAACCCCTGCTGTGAGTGATTTTGGGGTAAAAACCTTTAAAATAGTAGGATTTTTGTAATTTCTCATTTATTTGAACTATTAAGGTATTTATATTATATCTTACACCAAGATTCTAGCCTGATATTGTTGTTACAGAAAATTAACCAAGAATAGGCATATAGGGGGAATAAGTTATGTTTGCCAACCTATGACTTGCTAAATTTTGGGGTATTTTACTGAAAAAAAATCAAAAGCATGCGTTTTTAGGAATTTGCTTCTGGAAAATGCAGCCTCCAATGTAGATGTATAAAATTTGCCACAAATATGTTCACAAACTTCACATTGATGCCTATGGTTGTAGGATGTGTTTTGGTAGTTGAGATTTAATGTCGCTCTTTTGGGTAATATCCTTTAATTTCATGCATTTCTTTTGTATTTTTCCAGGCTTAAATTGTCAACTTGGAGACTATGCAAAGATCTTAATTTCACAATTTTGCCAAAGAAATCACTTAAGAATGTGTTGGTGAAGGAACTGGGTTAGGTTTACTAGATTTCAATGATAAGCTATCGTTTTGGGCATTTTATGGAAAAATGGAGAAATTATAGAAATGTGATTTTTGTAATTCCATAGGCTCTATCATTCTATGGAGTTTTGAATTAATACCTCAGTCATGCTAGATTTTGGATCATTTTGCTGTTATATAATGAGAGATGGATACTTTTGATAGTACCTACGTACGTTGCAATCACAGTGAAACCTGTGGACATGGAGCAATCATGAGAAATTAAGAAGTGCTCTGCATATGCAGGTCCCTGGCATCTCAGGTCATACAGATCAAGAAACACAGTCATTGAAATAGCATCAATATCAATTTATGGTAGAAGTAGTAGAGCTCCTACTATTACTCTCAGATTCTAAGGTATATCTCACTCAGTTACATAAGTATCCTGCTGTGAGATGTTATTTCATTTATAATTTGATATACATGTGAGTCATTCAAGTATGAAAAACAAAACACCCACATTGATCTTTCAAATCCCAGTCACTATTTTAGAAAGTTGCTCGTGACTTGGAGTTAGGCAGTGGTTTTTGATGGGAAATCTGGTTTCCTAAACCAATTACAACTGCTTAGTCGTGACTTAACCATGGTATGGCAGAAAAAGGGACAAAAAACAAAATTTCAAAAATGTGTGTTTGTTCCTTGATCCCAGACAGGGCATGTGAGAAAGTGATCACTGACTTGGGGTTAAGTGGTTTTCACTGGGTTACTATAGTTTCCCCCATCACTAACAACGGGCTAGTTACAATTTAGCCTAAATATGGCAGAAAAAGGATGATCCAAATTCCCAAGTATTGCATGAATCAGGATTCATCTTGACTCCTCCCTATTCATATCTTCATCATACTACTCTTAATACTTCCTATTCAGCAGATTACAGGTTGCGCTGCAAAAACACTGCACAATTAGGACTACACCTAATGCTCTATGTACAGAGGTAATCTATCAGGTTCCACTGTACATCATCCTCAAATACAATTTTCCACCAAACAGTCTCAACAATATTTTGAATAATTAAAATCGGTTCTATGTTTTATACTTATACCAGAATATTAATGCAGCTTTTCCTGTTCTCACACATCTGAGGTAGTATTACAAGAATTAATAGTCAGTCATGTACATGTGCATATATACTCATTTTAGTGGTGATATTACTAGTACTTTTCAGATTCAGTTTCTGCATCTAACCCCCCAAAACAGCAATCAACCAATTACATTAAGAAGGCTGGGCTTTTTCAGGAACACCTTCCAGCAATTGTTTAATAACAATGTTGCATTGCAGCAAGAAAACAATAGATGTTTTTCATTTTGTTGATTTTGAAATTTGTCATCATTAAAACCACTACTAGAGAGTATTTCCTGGTCATCAACTGCCCCAGTCCCTTATACTAAGAGACATTCACTCAGGAAGAATGCTTCATCACACTCAGGAAAAAAGCTTTACTTTTCTTTATGTGTAATGAATGGCGAACATCCTCGAGGTAAAGCTAAGTCTTCATAAACCACTATTTTGTGAAAAGGCTTTGTTTCCTGTGTTTTCATTCTTATAGGGGTCTATATATAGGATCATTTTTAATGATGAAACACCACATCTAGCTGAGGCACATCTTAGTTGTTGAAATGATGAATGGCAAACAGTGGAAAACTTCTATTAAAGGCCTATGTAAATACTACAAAGGGACTATTAAATGACACATTTCTTAATATTTTACTGCAAAAAGGTGAAAAACTATGCATGAATGTTAGATTGATATGTTATATAGTCCATAGAATACTACTTTCTAAATTTTTGCCCAAAAAATCACTTGAATTGTTAAGCAGGGGTCACATGAAACTTAAAACACAACATCTCTATAATCACAGAAATCCTAATGAGTATCATTGTACCAAATTTGAATTCCTACTATGAGATTTACGCTCTCTAGAAGCAAATCTCTAAATTCACATTTTTACTACTTTTTCCATAAAATACCCAAAACCATAGCTTATCATTAAAGGCTATAGTAAACATAAGTGAGTTCCATAGTCAACACATTCTTAGGTGATTTTCTCTGTCAAATTTGTGAAATGGTCTCCAGGTTGTCAGTTAAGCCTCGGAAAATACCAAAAAATTGCATAATTTTAAAGGATTACCCAAAAATTACTCACAGCAGGGGCCAATTATTAATTTAACCTCAACTACCACAACCCATCATACAACCATAGGCATCAATGGAAACATATCTGTGGCAAGTTTAATATATCTACATTGGAAGCTGCACTTTGCAGAAGCAAATTCCTAAAATCACATGCTTTTGATGATTTTTCATTAAAATACCCCAAAATTTAGCATGTCATAGGTTGGCTAACATAACTTATTTCCCTTATCTGCCTTAATTCATGGTTAATTTTCTGTAAGAGCTAGAATCTTGATATGAGATATAATATACCAAATTTGTTCAAATGTATGAGAAATTACAAAATTTCTACTATTTTAAAGATTTTTACCCCAAAATCACTCACAGCAGGGGTGAGATACATTTCATACTAACAGAAAACATTTCATTATCATAGACATCCCTATGAAATCATTTATGGCAAGTTTTGAGTTCCTACTATGAGAATTGCACCTTCCAGAAGCAAATCCCTAAAATCCCCTGTTTTATACTATTTTTTCTGCGAATTGCCTCAAAACGTAGCATGTCATGATAATATGCAAACATAACTCACTACCTCTATCTACACCTTTTTGGTTTGTTTTCTAATCCAGAACTATTTAGTCGAAAGTTTGGAATAGTCCACAGGATGACATTCAAGTTGTGGGAAATTACAAAAATCCTACTATTTTAGAGTTTTTTTACCCCAAAATCACTCACAGCAGGGGTCAGATACATTTCATACTAACGCAAAACATTTGATAATCATGGACATCCTTGTTAAAACATTTGTGGCAAATTTTGACTTCCTACTATAAAAATTGCACCTTCCAGAAGCAAAACCCTAAAATCACTAGTTTTAATGGCATTTTTCTGTAAAATGCCCCAACACGTAGAATGCGAAAAAAATATTCAAAAATAACTCATTTTCCGTAACTACACCTTCTTGGGTAGTTTTCTAAACCAAAACTATTTAATTGAGAGTTTGGAATAGTCCACAGGATGACATTCAAGTTGTGGGAAATTACAAAAAACACTCATTTTTGATGATTTTTCCCCCCAAAATCACTCACAGCGGGTAGTTCCTTTAAGTTACGCTAACGTAACATGTTCTAACATCAATAGCATTCTCTTGAACACATTTGTAGCAAGTTTTGAGTTTCTATCTCGAAAAATGAATCTTCTAGAAGGAAATCCCAAAAAACATGCTTTTTTGGTGATTTTTTGCATAAAATGCCAAAATATTCCCATACGCAGCAAAATCATACGTGTCATCCACCCATGCGCTAAAGCCCACCCTATGTAGAGATGAATAAGCATGGATGACGACTTGTAACGAAAAACGCCATCAAAAATATTTCTAGAGCTCTTTTAGGGATTTGGCCACCCGCCTATACCTCACCTTGCAGTGTGCATTCTTCTCCCACTCCACTCACCCTGCAAAGCTTGCGCTAATGGTAATCTGAGGTCGGACACCCCTGCAATAGAATGGGCTTTCATTGAAGACACTTTGAAATTGTTTAACTTTGGTCCATCATTTATCAAATATATCAAGCTTTGCCAAACCAATTCTCAATCCTGTATAAAACAAAATGGCCACTTGTTCAATTTTTGTAAAACCTTTCAAAAGAAACGCTTACTAATTATTCTAGAATTTTCGAAAGCTTTTGATACGATCAATAAAATGGGCTTTCATTGAAGACACTTTGAAATTATTTAACTTTGGTACATCATTTATCAAATATTTCAAGCTTTGCCAAACCAATTCTTAATCTTGTATAAAACAAAATGGTCACTTGTTTAATTCTATGGCTGTTTCTAGAGGCTGTAGGCAAGGTGATCCTATATCGCCATATGTGTTTGTCTTATGTGCTAAGATACTTTCCTATGTTCTCAGGGAGAGCAGATAATGTCTAAGGTTTGAATTTTCATGATATAGAAAATTTATTTAAAGGTGTCACAATACACCGACAACACTATACTCTTTAACTTCAAGAAGACTATGATAGTGTGTTGCTGTGTTTAGAATGTACATATGGTATAATTTACTTATACTATTTGGCTCAAGTTCACCATAATTTATTAATGCTACCTAATTCACGTTCTATTTCAGCTGAACTCTCACATCTTCTCAGACATATAGTAGAGGATGCAATCTAAAATCGAACTAATTCCTTCTAAGGGAGCAATCAAGTAGTTGTATGGTGTATAACTACAAGTTGAAGGATAAATTGGCAGAAAGTAATCAAAGCGGATTTGATTATGTAACAAATTCAAGGGGAAATCATTCAGGGACAAGATCTGTCAGGGTTTCTCTGCCTAACTTGTTCTCATTGTTTCCTATATATCTTTACTGAAAACCTTGCTTATCTCGGACAAATAGTGACTGGAACATAGGGGAACTGTTACAGAGGTGATATGGCACGTTTCTTTGTTTCTTTTCAGACTCCTTCCTTACCTATGAATCTGTTACAGAGGTCAAATGACACGTTTCTCATTTCATTCCCCTCCTTACCTATGAATCTTTTGCTGACGGTTTATACCTTGGTTCGTTTCAGGATCTGAAATGAGGCTATACAACATACTTCTTTTCAAGCCTCTCTTTACTTATTGAACTGTACATGAGGCTATATGCTGTGCTCATTTCGGACTTTTCCCTAACCGTTGAGCTGCCCATGTATGTCCCTGTAATGGGGCTATGTACAATGCTCATTTCAGATTTTTTCCCTTACCTGTTGCACAGTATATATGAAGCTCTATGTCTTATGCTTATTTGAGACTTTTTCCTTACCCCTTGGCTATTTGTTTTCATTCTGTCATTACCACGGTCAAATATTTCATATAAATCCCAACATTTAGGCCATATCGTCCCTTTCGACTGGCTGATTAGTAGTCTTACGGCCCAACTTGATTTTAAAGCCTTATAAAAAATGCAATGCTATGTAATTTCAAACCTCCTTCCTTTACATCAGCTTCTTAGATTTCCTTTCGGAGTTTTGGTGTGTTTGAGTTCCATAAAAAGTGTGATGCTGTCAATTTATTGAATAGAGTTGTGTCGAGGCTTTGGGGAGACAGGGGCCGGTGGCCGATCTTAGAGAAAAGTAGTGACTTGATTACTGAGACTTTTCCACAAGGAGCCGGCTTCCGAGTCCTCCATACTCTTACAAGTTGTTCAATTTCAATAATCTTCTCGTTGATATATATCATTGTGTTTTCTCAGAAAAAGGGATGTCAAGACATTTATAGAAAAACTGGTAACTATGGAGATAAACTATTGAGAGAGGTGTCTCAAAAGTGGGAAATGGAGCTCTTGATCATTATTGAACCAGATGAAGTACAACAATCAATTAGATTGTTCAAAAAAACAACTAGAAATATGTACCTCTGGGATATTCAATATAAAATATGGTATACAAGAGTAGCTACAAACACAAAGCTCTTTCATATGAATATAAAAGATACAGAACATTGTGAATATTGTGAAATGAGAGAAACTAATGTACATGCATTTGTATCATGTGAGAGAGCACATCATTTTTTTGGCTGATATTACACTGTTCTTGAGAAGATTGGGATATAGAAACTTTAGACTGGAGCATAAGATTAAAATCTTTGGAGATACAGCAATGGATTTACTATTCAACCTGATAATTACAATCGCGAAAAAAGTTATATATCAAAAGAGGGGTAAAGGAGGTCCATATTCTGTGAGACACTTTGAGACACTACTCGAAATAGAAAGGGAATCAGAGGATATATATGCAATTAATAATGACAATATGGAGTTGTATGAGAGGAAGTGGGAGAAATATATTATTTTGCAATAAAGATGCTCTGTAACTAAATGCCACTTTATACTAGATGATTGATAGCATACTTGCAACCACTGTTGTGTACATATTTTTTTTTTATTTTTTTAAAGTCCTCCAATATCGTCCATTGTATGTTAAATAAGGAGGCAATGTATCACTTGTATATAACTTTAGATAAGATTTGATATTTATGTGATATACTGTACCTTTGTTATATGTGTTTGTACCCTGTTTTTTGGATTATATATGTTTTACACATTTGGAAATGAAAATAAATGAACTCTGGATTATCCAAAGTTCTTCAAAAACAAAAAAAAATGTTATTCCACCTAGTTTTCTGATATTGTACACAGTTCCTAGGAATTGAAGTCCTCTGTACAGTCCATTTTATAGTTTCCCTCCGATTGCAGGCTCCTGTCTTCAAATTCCCTTGCTGAAACCTGGAGGAGCTGACTACAAGTCTAATTAACTGAAACATCATCAAATTGTAGGAGTATTACTTAAATCGTTAAGAATTAACAAGGTATTACCCTATGCTGTCTTTGCATATTTAGAACAAGAACTAATACAGTATTACACTTTGTAAGTTCTTTGACATTGTTTTTCTTAAATCATATGTGCCTCTGGCACCGCTCACACAGCGATACTTCTTTATTTTCAATATTTCTATTGCAATAGAGAAAGACATCTAGCCAGGCGTTATGACTCAATTCCGAGCCTTTTCATAGTATGTTACACCCTTTTCATCTTTCAAGTCACTGAGAGAAAAACTAGCATTATTCCAATTCAACTCGCAGTTATTGCCATTCTTGAAATTGAATGATTCACAGCAAGGTGTAGAGTCGCAAAGGTACACACAAGCCAAAATATTTGCCACGCTTTGTGAGCAAATCACACTGTTAATCAGCATTTTCTCCTTGTGCTTGTTGAATAATATTCCGTCCGCAATGGATTTGTCTGCTGCAAAAAAGGATTTACAGCAATTAGCATGTTCCCTGGCAAAATATAGAGATTAGTCGTCTTATTGTTTAAAGCAAGCACGATTGTAAAAATACCTGATTGATATCATTGATATGAAGTCAAGAGTCCAAATATGATACAAATATAGTATTGATCATATTTCCGGTACGGTGATATGCCACGATAAAGCCTGAATTCTCAAATTTTGATGTTCAGATAGATTTAGAACCGAATTTGATTAACACTTGAATAACAACGAACAGCAAAAAAAGATTAAATTTGAATGAAGGCTATTGCCACGTGGCCAAACATTTTTTCCAATGTAATTGATATTTCACATACCTAAAGTGACAATGGTATATGTATCAGAATAACCTTAAACTGACATACTAATATTTACACAAATATGCAAAAAATAAGAAAGTCTGCATAGGTTTACATCAAACTGTGGCCTAAATGTACAACCTTAAGTAAACAGTTTCTCTAACAGTTTAATATTAAAACAAAAGACATATATAATCTGATAGACACGGTCAAAATGGAAATCACTAACATAGTCACTGATCATCTAGAAATTTAAAGTATGATTCAAAAGTAAGAGTGAGTAAGAGTATAAATTGTTACCTGTAATTCTATAAACATGATTTGCAAATGAACCACCTTCGCCACCAGGTCTACATCCAGCAGATGGCCCATATATGCCATATGTACTGCATGCACGTTCGCTTGATGCGCACCATCCACCGTTCTGAACAGCAAAGCAGTTATATCCAAGTGCACAAGCAACCTTTTTGCACTTCGTTATAGGATCAGATCTCAATCTATAGTCGCCATCTAAAATCGAACTTTGTCCTTCCAAGGGGGGTATTGCCCGGTTGGAGTGGTCTTTGAAGCATCCAATTGGAATCAATGCTGCTGATGTTTGCAAAATGAAGAAAGACATGATGGAAAATATATATGCATAAAGTATTTGAAAATAACCTTTTTTGTTGCAAGGTGTTTAAAGATTGTGAGCACTTACTGTAACCACCTGCATGGTAATATTGTGTAGTTTTCAATT
Source organism: Maea johnstoni (assembly GCA_963942565.1). NCBI lineage: Eukaryota > Metazoa > Annelida > Polychaeta > Spionida > Magelonidae > Maea > Maea johnstoni. Next base: position 8,858,146 of record OZ012691.1, on the reverse strand, counting down.
GCAAATATTTGTTTGGATAGATTCTCATCGAAATATGGTCGTTTGAAGCGAAATAATAGTTTCTGTCTCGAGATACATTGGAATTGCTTATGCACGAGGTTGATTTTGTTTGTACTGGAAGAAGTTGTACATATATAATTATACATATTTTTACTAATTGGTAGTGAAATTTGTTACTTGCCTAAGCATAGCGGAAAGAGAAATGCTCCAGTTAGTAAATTCTGCACCTAAAACATAAGTGAATAGATTTTTAGAACAACAACATTAATGGATTAAAAAGAAGCAAAAAAAAAGCAATGTAGCACTCTACATCATTAAGTAGGAAAAGGTGCTATTTCAAAGAAGTGGAAAAGCCAATGGTAGATTTGTCCTCATCCTTAGTCAGGAACATAGTGGTAAGTGAGTTACAGATTTTTTTGCCATTGATCCCTCAAATAGAAATCAAATTCTTCTCTAGAGACATTTAAATTATCGAACAGCACAGTGATCTAATGAATATTCAATGAGCCTGAGTAGATTAGAGAATCACCAATCAAAGAGATTCAATACACAAGGGCGGCATTCAGAGAATACCTAACAAATTTGCGCAATATTGATTCAATAGTCTATAATTCAGGAAAAGGGAAAATATTGTCAATATACAAAATAGTGGAATGGAGTCCTCACGACAAATCTCAGCAAAACACTTCTGGAACCTTTTCATTCGTTTGATATATACTATGAGATTGTGTTCTATATTATTAGATGTCGAATTGATAATATCATCTATGGGCATTGATGATATGGATATATCACCTATGGACATTCAAAAAGAAGTTGTTTGTTTATTTGTTAACATTTAGAGGAAAATAACATGCGACTAATATCTATTTTCTGGATTATTGAGTGGTAAATAATAAGTTCAAATATGCTGTCTAGTTTCTACATCTGTGTGTGTAGGGTGATATCCTCCTCATTTAAGCTATTTTATTGAACGTATATACCTTTAGGCATATCGGTAAAATTTGATATCCTCATGAGATGGGACTCATTTTCTTACTGACTTTCATAATACGGAACCAATGAAAGATCCATCATTTATATAACATTTTCCCATCTATAGTGCCACAAACAATATAGCAAAATCACCACAGAGCAGGTTATGATGATAAACCACATTTTTATTCACACTTGTCAGAATATGAAAGGATCAAATTTATTTTTTCCAAAATTAATTTATATGGATAAAAAAGGGTTATCAATGGGAGGTTCACTAAAGAAAATTCCACGGTAATATTTGACATCATGAATGAATATATGACCCTAACTTTAAAGGGGTTAATAGTTTTAATTGATTTTGGAAAGGCTTTGAATTCGTTAATTGGGGAATTTATTCTTAAATCTTTGAAGATATTAAACTGTGGAGAAAAAGTCATAAAACTACGACAATATTCAACTTCAAAAATACTACAAAACGGGAATCCTTCAGAAAGCATTCCTCTTGCGAGGGGGAATTCTTATCTGAGGCCATCAGGACCAACACAGAAATAAAAGGGATTAAATTACACAACACTCAGCAAGGTTGTAGGGAAAAAACCATAACATGTTGCAATGGAACCCGAAGCAGGTATGTAACTACTAAATGTTGCTATGCTCCTTAGTGTTTGTATATAAATGAATAAAATAGAACAGCAGTCTGTCGCGAGCAAAAAGCAGCAAATAACTAAACATTTAGGAGTAGTAGAGCTTCATAATACGAGCACCAAATTGGTCATGAATGGAAGTAATTTTCAGTAATACGAAGCAAAGACAATATAGTTAACATTTGTTATATATTTCTGATCTTATTCATCACTGATAGTGAGATCGTAATTACTGAAAATTCTTTTGTTGTGAAATCATATGGCTATCAATTCCATTAATAACAAGATCGATATTCATGAAATATTCAGACCCATACTACCATCCGTCTATTTGAGTTACTTATTGACATTTCATCACGACTACATTGATTTCAACCCAGGTGCTAGTTTTGCAGGAGCCTTAGCAATTAGAATAGGACCACTATCAATGTTGGATTACAATCCAATTGCAAATATCATGGAATGTGTTATGGTAAGGCCTATTGACTGTTGCTGAGGACGTAATTGGAATTTGACACTGTTCCCGAGGTTGCCTGTCTGGTCTGAGGGACGCAGCGTAGTGAAGGTTGCCTGGACTGAGGGCTGTAGCGTAGCGAAGTCCCAAAGTCCAGGTAGGGAGCCTAAAAAACTGGCCAAATACAGTACCCATGAAGCCCCAAGGAGTAGTCAATAAGACATTTATCACTGCTTCAACACAAGATTGAAATAGCAACACACCAGAGTAGGGGATCGGCCATGCTTTATCTTTCTATGGCTTGATTTACGAAAGTCGGATCATGGCTTAGGTGTAGGAGCTAAAGAATAACCAGTGGAAAGCCAGCTTATCTAAATTTCACAAAGAATTCTAGGGTAAAGGTTATGCCGTTACAATGGCGAAATGTCTTAACTAACCAGCAGACTAGCCGACCGGGGGTCAGTTGTATCAACACGCTAATGGCTTAGCCTTAGGCTTATTACATAAGCCCATTGTCTACAACAATGTCAATTATCAACTGATTGTTGCAGACAATCAAGCTTTGAATAATTCAAAACCTATCTCTTGTTGGGGCCACCGGGCTTAGGACGTGTAGACTGAAGTAACGTATGTAGACGTCATAAAATACATGTAGGTCACTTGACATTAATGGAGCATTCTCATTGAAAACCATTGAACATTTGATGCGATAATAATGTGTGATAATGCGCTCATAAAGTATCGTTGCACTAAACCACATACACATGTACGCACGCTTGTATGCACACACACAAGCAAACATACACACACGTATATATATATATATATATATATATATATATATATATATATATATATATATATATATATATATATATATATATATATATATATATATATATATATATATATATATATATATATATACATACATACATACATACATACATACATACATACATACATACATACATACATACATACATACATACATACATACATACATATATATATATATATATATATATATATATATATATATATATATATATATATATATATATATATATATATGTATGTATGTATGTATTGTACTTTTTTCTTGGCTGAATCAACCGTTTATTTCTTGTTCACAGGGTATTATGGTAGCGGTGTTCTAGTCTTTTCATTCTATATTGCGAGGGATAACGAATGAATATAGAAAATGTGTCAAATAAATTACACAGCTTGTCATTTAAACTGTTCCCTATTCTGTGCTGAACGGACGGTCGGTGAAAACGATCCTTAATAAATGTCCTTTACCTAAAACTCACCTTACAAAGCCTGAACAAAAACATTGCCATGCGATAGAAGCTGGTCCCCTCCGTGTAGGTGTTGTAGTGGAATTGATTGAAGAAGATTACTGTTGAAGTAATCGGAATGGCAATCCGCGCTCACAAATAGTAATTCACGCAGTTAGACATATTCCACTGCAACCTCCTCCTCCTCCTCCTCTCTCTCTCTCTCTCTCTCTCTCTCTCTCTCTCTCTCTCTCTCTCTCTCTCTCTCTCTCTCTCTCTCTCTCTCTCTCTCGTAGGGTGTGTAGAACCTGATCCTAATGGTGTAGTGTTATGTAGTGTTTGTTCCTGAATTGTTATTGGAGTTGGTCGATGGCTCTTGTTATTGTAGATTGCGGAATGACATTCTACAGTCGTGTCACACGATTGAATGTGCCTGACTGTCAAGATTAGGCTAATTCATTTAGTCAATACCAACCTTTCGTACCATGCGCAGTGGGCATGACGTAACAGGCCGTATGACGTAGCAGGGTCGAGGTCTTGTGTCCCAAATGATAAACTAGAATGTACATAGAAATATATTGGAAATTCATTTCTGACGATTCGATTGATGTCAATAGGCCGTTTTACTTTGATGTTACATATTTAGATACTCATGAATCTTTCCAATTAAAACAGTTAAATAAAAAACGATTTATTTACTTCATTTTTCATTCTAACAGTAATGTTTTGCGGTTACAATTCCCTCTTGAAGTCATTTAGTAAACAGGAAAGGCTTTGAAACACACATTTAAACCAATATCTGGCATCTATATAATTGTGACAGCTAGCGGTTTCACCCGGAACGTAAAAAAGACGTCTTCACCTGTATGGTTCAATAATATCTAACGTGATTACTGAAAAGTGGTGAGTGAGTTGTCATAGTCAGAGGAATTATTTCAATGCTGCCTGGACTACATGGCACCCCGTGCTGATAAGGCAAGTGACTAACGTGGTTGAAAGACAATAACAGTAATGGACATTCAGCTCGGGTGTTCTATATCTACCCCTAAAAGAATGTTGTTGTGCATACATGCATTATCACACTGGGTCAGAAAGCCTCAACATTGGGCACGTATCAATATGTCTCAGATGATATAACGATTCCTTTCGATACTTGGGATATGCAGTCTATGAGAGAAGACTTTTTGTTTTGTTTTGTTGTTTTTTTGCTCCATATAACTTTTTCAAGAATGCCTTTTTCAAAAGATTATTTTTGAAAATATCAACTTGAGTATTAATAAACCAAAGCTATCATTTTAGAATTTTGATTTTCTCATCCTAAATGCCTGAAAAAGGGCTAAAAGTTTAAACAGCATTATACTTCTTGTATGAAGGTTGGGAACATGGGTTTAAGTAGAGAATACCATAAGTAACTATTTGGGCCTCTGTTTTATACATGGTGGAATTGTCCTTTAACAATTGTCCCTGAGTGCTTTTCAAATCTTGATCCACATGAAGAGTCATGCTCAAAGTAGCCAGATAGTGTGGGCACTTGAGGTAAAATGGGGCAACCTCTTTCTAGTTAGCATTTAGTCTAAAATAGCATGCATACGACGACCGGAAATCCATTTCAAACTTCCTCCAGCACAGCTTTAGCAACATTTACTGTAAGCAGATTATGATTTGCGCAAGCGAACATTCTCGTTTTGTCGATTTTAAAGCCTACAAATAGGACTGTCTAGTTGGCATTTAGCATAAAATAGCAGAAACACAATAACCAGACATCCATTTCAAACTTCCCCCATCGCAGCTTCACCACAATAAGCAGCATATAATTTGCGCATATGAAAGTTCGCGTTTTGCCGAACTTTAAGCTTTTGGCGCAGCTAATTATTTGCTCATTCCCCCTCCTTCCCATCAAAAGATAGCTGACGCGCCGTGCTATATGGATAAGTGGCCGCCGAGCCAGTTGCAATTTGTCCGTTCTTGAATAACGCGAAATTAAATCTACCACAATGGATACTTGATTTCACACTGTGTAGTAAGGGAGTGTCACTCTCAGTTTCACATATTGGTTAATGACCTACATCTCAGATTACATTTTAACAACATTGCTTGATATTGACATAGCTTCTATCTATCATCCCTCGTGTAACCGAATGCACAGGTGAAAATATGCATTTGTTGTTCCTGTAAACTACCCTGACGATATCTGGTGTTAATTAATCGATGTAGGTACCAATGGTCAATTAACTTCCATACAAAGCCTCATGCTTATTGTAGTGAGGAACCATTATGGAACTAAGGTCACCCAGTAATGGAATTGCCTATTGGCCCAGCTAAAACCGCTTGGTATTAACTATAGCGAATTCATAGCTGTAGTTCTACCATATTTGCTATACAAATACAACGGATAATCACCCAATGTATTACTCAAACCAATTTAATGAATCAAATCAAAATCGGAATGGGCTGTGTAGTGTGTTGGATGATGGCACCATCGTGTGCAGAGATTGTGTATATATATATATATATATATATATATATATATATATATATATATATATATATATATATATATATATATATATATATATATATATATATATATATATATATATATATATATATATATATATATATATATATATATATATATACCACATCTAGCCTACCTGTGAGTAGGATATTTGTTACCTTTGCTCAGCGCTGTAATGATGTATGTTT
>OZ012691.1:8829584-8847084 GCA_963942565.1 Maea johnstoni | reverse complement strand
GGCGCCACCTCCACAAACAGGTACGTGCCAATAGGTAGCGTATGAGAAGCGTATGAAGGTCGGCAATAGCGTATGAAGGTCTGGAACAGCGTATAGCAGTCGTATAGACATCGGCGTCATGCGTATGCAAATCCGTGGGAAAGTTACATACGCTGTGCGTACGATCGTACAGGACTGTCATACGCTACCTAGCTAGTCAAGTCGTATAGCAAACGTATGAGTAGCGTATGATAGTCGGGATATACCTATGAGCATCGTATAACGGTCATACTAACTACAACTACATGCGGGTTAAGTCTTGAACGAACGTATTCATGTCCAACAACAGTCGTGGCTCCGTCGCCGTCAATCGTATGGCAATCTTATGCTAGTCGAATAACAGTCTAAATAAAAAAAGAATTGGCATAATATCGTACTCGAAACATCAAATTCGGTCTATTCGCTAGATCGGTATAGTCGTGGCTGAAGTCGTGAATGTGAGAATGGGGCTTTAGTTGTGTCAACACGTCCTTCATACGGTACAACACGTGTGTCATACGACGTTCATACGCCTCTCATATGGTTGTGCGCGTTCTTCATACGGTTGAACACGATATCCATACGCCTTTCATACGGTGCAACACGATGTCTATACCTGTGTCATACGGTTGAACGCGATGCTCATACGATGAAAATCAGTGAACACGATTGTCATACGCCCAAACACGTGTGTCATACGCCCGAACACCATGTCCATACGACGCTTATACTATTTCAGGTTGAATTACATTTAAAAATAGATTGAAAAGGGCCTTGATAACTTCCAAACCTACAAAACAAAAATATAACAATATTTCATACATTTATCAGATCTAAAAGGGTTTTGTCACTTTCTGTGATAAAACTCCATGTTCCTTGCCCTTGATTTTATATCCTTGCAATTCTTTGCGTTCCCAGAAGGTTTCACCTAAAAGCTCTACTGATGCAACGAAGAGGTAGGATAACGGGTTTAAAAACTTGTTTAGAAAGTAATTACATATATGTCATCTTGAATATAATCATGACCGGTAAAACATTTATATGTGCACTTTTTCAATCGTCCATCTATAATGACTTCGTGGAAATACTCAGCTGCCGACGTCTCCATAGCCCCTTCATGTTGTTTTATGGAAATGACAAAATGGCGGGTGCGAGCGTATCACTTGACTGAATTTGGCTGGCGTGTTCAAACGTATGAGAGGCATGTTCAACCGTATGCGAGGCGTATGAAGGGCGTATGTAATGGAAGAAACCGGAGTTTTATATTTATATATATATATATATATATATATATATATATATATATATATATATATATATATATATATATACATATATATATATATATATATATATATATATATATATATATATATATATATATATAGAGAGAGAGAGAGAGAGAGAGAGAGAGAGAGAGAGAGAGAGAGAGAGAGAGAGAGAGAGAGAGAAGGTAGTGTGTGCGTAGAAGTTGAATCCGTGGATACAGGTGTTGTAATAATCAGTTAGTTAATGGTGATTACTATTGTGGTATTTGGAATTGTGGACGAAATTGTGGTCTACTCACAATTAGCATTCCACTTACAGATGATGAAGGAAGGGCAATCGATTACGTATTAGCTGTTAATGTGCAGAGCTCCTCCTTGGGGCCAGTAAACCATACATGTAGCTTAATTAATTTGAAATATTGCTGTAACATTAACAATAATTGTTCTAAGCATAATTCTACCAGATGTATTGAGTTTGAGAAAGTATCTGCAGGTCTGTCTAGTGCATTACTTACTCAGAAGTTGAGTGGGGCGCAAATCCACATCCATATAGGTTTCTGGTCAGAGCTTTGATTAGAATGTCTATTTGGTCTTTGGTAGTTTAAAGAACCTGGCCAGAGCTTTGATCAGAATGTCCATAGTGGTCGTAGGTAGATGAAAGGACCTCGTCAGAGCTTTGATCAGAATGTCCATAGTGGTCGTAGGTAGATAAAAGAATCTCGCCAGAGCTTTGATCACAATGTCCATATGGTCTTTGGTAGATAAAAGAACCTGGCCAGAGCTTTGATCAGAATGTTTATAGTGGTCGTAGGTAGATAAAAGAACCTGGCCAGAGCTTTGATCAGAATGTCCATAGTGGTCGTAGGTAGATGAAAGAACCTGGCCAGAGCTTTGATCAGAATGTCCATAGTGGTCGTAGGTAGATGAAAGAACCTCCCCAGAGCTTTGATCATAATGTCCATAGTGGTCGTAGGTAGATAAAAGAACCTGGCCAGAGCTTTGATCAGAATGTCCATAGTGGTCGTAGGTAGATAAAACAACCTGGCCAGAGCTTTGATCAGAATGTCCATAGTGGTCGTAGGTAGATAAAAGAACCTGGCCAGAGCTTTGATCAGAATGTCCATAGTGGTCGTAGGTAGATAAAAGAACCTGGCCAGAGCTTTGATCAGAATGTCCATAGTGGTCGTAGGTAGATAAAAGAACCTGGCCAGAGCTTTGATGAGAATGTCCTTAGTGGTCGTAGGTAGATGAGAGAACCTGGCCAGAGCTTTGATCAGAATGTCCATAGTGGTCGTAGGTAGATAGAAGAACCTGGCCAGAGCTTTGATCAGAATGTCCATAGTGGTCGTAGGTAGATGAAAGAACCTGGCCAGAGCTTTGATCAGAATGTCCAAAGTGGTCGCATGTAGATAAAAGAACCTGGCCAGAGCTTTGATCAGAATGTCCATAGTGGTCGTAGGTAGATGAAAGAATCTCGCCAGAGCTTTGATCACAATGTCCATATGGTCTTTGGTAGATCAAAGAACCTGGCCAGAGCTTTGATCAGAATGTCCATAGTGGTCGTAGGTAGATAAAAGAACCTGGCCAGAGCTTTGATCAGAATGTCCATAGTGGTCGTAGGTAGATGAAAGAACCTCGCCAGAGCTTTGATCAGAATGTCCATAGTGGTCGTAGGTAGATAAAAGAACCTGGCCAGAGCTTTGATCAGAATGTCCATAGTGGTCGTAGGTAGATGAAAGAACCTGGCCAGAGCTTTGATCAGAATGTCCATAGTGGTCGTAGGTAGATAAAAGAACCTGGCCAGAGCTTTGATCAGAATGTCCATAGTGGTCGTAGGTAGATGATAGAACCCGGCCAGAGCTTTGATCAGAATGTCCATAGTGGTCGTAGGTAGATGAAAGAACCTCGCCAGAGCTTTGATCAGAATGTCCATAGTGGTCGTAGGTAGATGAAAGAACCTGGCCAGAGCTTTGATCAGAATGTCCATAGTGGTCGTAGGTAGATAAAAGAACCTGGCCAGAGCTTTGATCAGAATGTCCATAGTGGTCGTAGGTAGATAAAAGATCCTGGCCAGAGCTTTGATCAGAATGTCCATAGTGGTCGTAGGTAGATGAAAGAACCTGGCCAGAGCTTTGATCAGAATGTCCATAGTGGTCGTAGGTAGATGAAAGAACCTGGCCAGAGCTTTGATCAGAATGTCCATAGTGGTCGTAGGTAGATAAAAGAATCTCGCCAGAGCTTTGAACACAATGTCTATAGTGGTCGTAGGTAGATGAAAGAACCTGGCCAGAGCTTTGATCAGAATGTCCATAGTGGTCGTAGGTAGATAAAAGAACCTGGCCAGAGCTTTGATCAGAATGTCCATAGTGGTCGTAGGTCGATAAAAGAACCTGGCCAGAGCTTTGATCAGAATGTCCATAGTGGTTGTAGGTAGATAACAGAACCTGGCCAGAGCTTTGATCAGAATGTCCATAGTGGTCGTAGGTAGATGAAAGAGCCTGGCCAGAGCTTTGATCAGAATGTCCATAGTGGTCGTAGGTAGATGAAAGAACCTGGCCAGAGCTTTGACCAGAATGTCCATAGTGGTCGTAGGTAGATAAAAGAACCTGGCCAGAGCTTTGATCAGAATGTCCATAGTGGTCGTAGGTAAATAAAAGAACCTGGCCAGAGCTTTGATCAGAATGTCCATAGTGGTCGTAGGTAGATGAAAGAACCTCGCCAGAGCTTTGATCAGAATGTCCATAGTGGTCGTAGGTAGATAAAAGAACCCGGCCAGAGCTTTGATCAGAATGTCCACAATAGTCTTAGGTCAATGAAAGAACGTGGTCAAAGCTTTGATCAGAATGACCATAATGGTCGTAGGTAGATAAAGGAACCTGGTCATATATATATATATATATATATATATATATACTGTAGAACATGAAATTCACGCGTGTCCCAAGTATAGCGAATTTGGGATTTTTGCACCATAACGTATCTTTTTATTAGCGTCTCTTTACCGTAGCCGCAGACAGCGCCATCTGTCGCAGAAAAGACGAACTAATTTGAGCAGAGAATGCTTCCAGTTTGATTGAGCATTCGCTCAAAAGGGGGCGCCCGTATTTATAAACAGAGGGTTAAACAAAGGAATGTCCATAGTGGTCGTAGGTAGATGAAAGAACCTGGCCAGAGCTTTGATCAGAATGTCCATAGTGGTCGTAGGTAGATAAAAGAATCTCGCCAGAGCTTTGAACACAATGTCTATAGTGGTCGTAGGTAGATGAAAGAACCTGGCCAGAGCTTTGATCAGAATGTCCATAGTGGTCGTAGGTAGATAAAAGAACCTGGCCAGAGCTTTGATCAGAATGTCCATAGTGGTCGTAGGTAGATAAAAGAACCTGGCCAGAGCTTTGATCAGAATGTCCATAGTGGTTGTAGGTAGATAACAGAACCTGGCCAGAGCTTTGATCAGAATGTCCATAGTGGTCGTAGGTAGATGAAAGAGCCTGGCCAGAGCTTTGATCAGAATGTCCATAGTGGTCGTAGGTAGATGAAAGAACCTGGCCAGAGCTTTGACCAGAATGTCCATAGTGGTCGTAGGTAGATAAAAGAACCTGGCCAGAGCTTTGATCAGAATGTCCATAGTGGTCGTAGGTAAATAAAAGAACCTGGCCAGAGCTTTGATCAGAATGTCCATAGTGGTCGTAGGTAGATGAAAGAACCTCGCCAGAGCTTTGATCAGAATGTCCATAGTGGTCGTAGGTAGATAAAAGAACCCGGCCAGAGCTTTGATCAGAATGTCCACAATAGTCTTAGGTCAATGAAAGAACGTGGTCAAAGCTTTGATCAGAATGACCATAATGGTCGTAGGTAGATAAAGGAACCTGGTCATATATATATATATATATATATATATATATATATATATATATAAATACTGTAGAACATGAAATTCACGCGTGTCCCAAGTAGAGCGAATTTGGGATTTTTGCACCATAACGTATCTTTTTATTAGCGTCTCTTTACCGTAGCCGCAGACAGCGCCATCTGTCGCAGAAAAGACGAACTAATTTGAGCAGAGAATGCTTCCAGTTTGATTGAGCATTCGCTCAAAAGGGGGCGCCCGTATTTATAAACAGAGGGTTAAACAAAGGAAATGGGGCTATGAACCCTATCCATGGTGGCACAACAAAGGGGCCATATCAGGTTGTATTAAGTGTAATCTTCGGAAAATAAACAATCAAAACAGATCACAATGATTTTTCTTTGCTCTTTAAACATGTCTTTTGCTTCCTAAAGCCAGAAAAACACAAAAAAAGAATGGTTCAAGAGGGGCTACGTATGCTTCATGTTTGTACTAGTGGCGCCATCTAGCGGTCACCACGAAAACGGCGTCTCCTGAATGTTCATCAAATGCCTGTGCTTAAGGCATGCTAAAGGTGCCGTTTGTGGTTGTTTTTTTGTTATTTAGATGGAATGTTTATTAATTCAATGGAATCATGAGCTAGTCCACAAGCCCAGAAACCGATTTTGAAAAAGGGTTTCAGCAGGGCTACGTATCTTCTATTAGATTTACTAGTGGCGCTATCTAGCGGCCACCACTTAAACGAAAATAACGGCTGCACAAGAAACCTCCAATTCTTACTTCAAAGGGGACCGTCTCATTGACGTCAGCGCCACCAGTGGCTACAAAGAAAAACAAAAGTACAGCGTTTTTATATATACATATATTTTATATGTATATAAATATGTATGTGTGTATGTTTGTATATATACATATGTATATATATATATATATATATATATATATATATATATATATATATATATATATATATATATATATATATATATATGTATATATATATATATACATATATATATATATATATATATATATATATATATATATATATATATATATATATATATATATATATATATATATATATATATATATATATATATATATACTGTAAATAACTTAAGTATGGCGGGAACAATAATATAGCGATAATAGCGCTCTGTCCATATGCGCTATTATAAAATCTCCGTCTTTATTAAATTCTTAATTAAACTTGCTGCTGCTGTTCCCGTTCACCGCTATACTTAGATCACGCTATCCAGGGCAGTACCGTAATTGCGCTATATAATGTTCACGCCATATTTAAGTGATTTACAGTATATATATATATATATATATATATAAATAGTGCTGATTCTTGTTAACCCCTTTCCATAATGCACTAGTACCTTACATAACTCGACGGATAACTTAACATCAATGAATGTTTACCTCTGCGTTGCCATAGTTTCCTGTTATTGATTGTGATATGATATGAAAGGGCAAAGCCAGTATTCTGTAGAACATTTACAGATTAAAAATTTATGCCATAGCTTTGGTTGCCAATTATAACAACTGGGGGGCAATGTTACGTGGTATGCGAACTGGCCATTCAATGCAGGGGAGTTAATTGTCACCAGTTAACGCAATGGCGTCAAACAGTCTACCTGCTAGCGAGATGGATGGTGGTGATGCAAATATAAGCCACGGAGACAAGCTGAAACTGAATGTTGGGGGAACCGAATTCCTGACCTTTCGGAGTAGCATCCTAGCTTATCCAGAAACACGACTGGCTGCGCTATCGAACGACAGCCCGGAATATGACAGTGAAATTGACGCATTTTTCTTCGATCGAAATCCACACCTTTTCAATTTCATCCTCGATCTCTATCGCAAAGGAGAGCTGCATTTTCCTGACACCCTCTGCCAAAAGACGGTCAAGGAAGAACTTGATTTCTGGGGTATCGACTGTGAGTACATTTCCGAATGCTGTAAGGAGAGGCTCTTGGAGGATCTGCAAACGTCCCAGAGCGAGGAGAGATTGGAAGAATGTTTCACCGGAAATGAGATGAAAGACCGTGAAGCAGCCAGGAAGTCTAACACGGAGGGGACTCTGAGGAACAGGCTGTACATGGCGATGGAATACCCCCGTACTTCAAGAGCAGCTAAGGTAACCTAATATCGATAGCATATCTGATCATGTTCCCTGAACACATACGTGTGCTATCGTCCAGTAATCTCCGGTCCTGGGAGTATATTATATAACAAAGAATGTTGTCTTCTGGCCTGTAAAAGCGTTTTTCTTTGTTCTGAGAATCACAAGGATCACTGTCCTACCCCCGTACTTCAGGATCAGCTAAGGTAACCTAATGTAGCACCCCTGATCATGTTCCCTGAACACATATGTGTGCTATCATCCAGAAATGTTTTCTTCTGAACTGCAAGTATCTTCTTCTATCTTTAAAGTGCGTTCTTCTGTCCGTTGAATGTGTTCTCTGTCTTTTAAACGCGAATGCAATCTCCTGTCCTGGGAATATATCATATGACAAAGAATGTATTCTTCTGACCTGTGAAAGCCTTCTTTGTATCCGCACTGCTAAGAACATGGGTCAATAATTAGGTCACTTATAATTAGCTAAAATGTCAAATTTTCTACAGCAATTTGCTGTTTTTTTTTAACAGAGTTACATTGCCTGATATATACCTTTCACTATTCTTCTTCTAGATAAGACATATTTAGGTAACACAGCAATTGATACTTGAAATTGGACAACTGTAGGTAGCCGCACTGCTGAGAGCTGATGTCCTAAAGGAGGTCATTTAGCTGAAATGTACAATTTTTCGCCTGCATTTTGCTTTTTCTTGACCATCGACTTTTTCTTGACCACGCTGTTCAGAATGCAGGCGAAAATCGTACATTTCAGATAAGTGTCTTAATTTATGACCCTTGTTCTCAGCATAGCGGGCACCTAATGTTGGCCAACTACAAATTTCAATTCATTTGCTACCTGAACAAGTCATAGCCAGAACTATAATAGTGATGGACTCTATTATTGTGTTTTGACGCTGTTCAAATATTAGCAAAATAAAGGCGTGAACCTGTATATTTTAGCTAGATGATCTAATTTTTGACCCCAGTTCTTGGCGATTAAGGTACCTATGGATGTTCAAATGCAAATATATGTCTATATGCTATCAGAATTTAGCCTATGTAACTTTATGGGTCTGTAGGTCTCTTAGATTTCAATATCTGGATCAACCAAAACCGGAGAAAGCCCCGTTTGTCCATTACCGTGGGGTGGCAGATATCTAAAAAATCTATAATTTTGATGAAGGCCATTGTTGTGAGATTCAATGCCCGGTGATGGAGATTTAATGGTACAAATTCTGAATGCTGATTGAATAAGCCATAGGAAGCAATAATAATATCCAACATGACATCGATTGAACATATTACGTCAATAAAAAGAAAAAATCCACCAGGAAGTTTCTGAGTCGAATTCCAGTCTTGCTCATAGGCCCACGTGTGTTCCTAAATACTTTACTTCCGGGTTACTTTATCATAGTACTGTCTATAGTACTTCTATTCCATTTCCAATCTACCTACTCTATTTATCTCTACTACACCACTATGTTAAGTACTCTATGTACTACCCACAAATTAGTATGTATTAATCTATTGGATTTTTTCTACTAAATGTATGATTTTTTTGTAATTGAAAAGTTACAGTTAATACATATACATACATACATACATACATACGTTAAGGCTGTGATGCTATAATGAACGTTGTATAATCAATTAAACCCAGTTTTCAATATGGAGTGCACATAACAATCCTATATATTGAACCCACTTGAAATATTTGCCTGGAACACACACTGAGATCAAGTGCTTAACGACACATTATGTAATTACTACACGGTATTAAGCTTTAATTATATATGGGTGTCAATAAATGTCACTGTGGTCTAAATAGACCCTGGACCTGGACTGCGGGCTAGTGATCTCGCCGCTGTTATTTAAAGGGATACAATATTTATATTCTTGTATTGATCCAACGCGGGGATGAAATAAATTTACTTAACACAATGACCTATTCATGTGTACAGTGTACATTTGACTGGTAAATTCGATGATATATACTTCTTGAAATATTTGACAAGAATATGTTGCATCTGTGTGGTTTGATACTACCTCTTATTCTTTTTACCGAATGGGACTCAATTTGACGAGTTCATTTCAATGTTTCAGATTTCTACACTGTACATATCTTAATTGTCTTAGGGGATTTGTATGGCATATTGACATATTAACAGCACTAACAGTGGGTGTCGTATAAGCTTGTTCGTCGAAAATGGTATTTAGTGTATCGTGCATCGAAAAAATATGCAAAATGAGTTTTTTTAATGTGCAATTTTTTCTGACTTTTCAGCTGGATTTATTCATTCTATACAAAAGCCAATGATATCATTCGAAAGAGCTAAGCGAGAAAGTTCGTTCTATATACATATCTAACCATGATTTCGAGCTTTTTTTTTTCTTTTTTTTTTGCTTGTGACGGGAAGGAAAATAAAAATGATTTAAAAATAAAAATGATTTCGAGCTTTATTGAATTCAATTTGTTTTGTAAAAGAGAAGTAAAACCGACCAGCATTTGAAGAGCAACATTTTTCGAAACATTTTAGCGCACACATCAACTTAAAAGTTCTTCTGGCTGCAAAACTGAGCAAAAAGGAAATTTCGGTTCATTCTGATTTCCGTTATTTCCTTCATTATAAATAAAATGAAAGCGTAAATAGATGATAATTTCTAACTGTCAAATGAAAGCATAAATATATGATAATTCGTAACTGTCAATTGCTTTAAGTTTGTGTTGTACATGGCGGACAAGCTTCTGACTTTGAATGTTGCACACTTGCAATCCCGTTTTATTGAAGGTGTAAGCCATGATATATACAAACGACACTGAACAATGCGCAAAACCAAAGCAAGTGTCAAAACAATTTGTACATAACTTTTAGAGTAGTAATCAACTAATCCCAGTAAAATGATACCTAACGATACTCAGATGAGGTTAATTTAATTTTACATTCTAGTCAAATTATGTAGAAGGGCTATTGACTGTATTCTTATGTAGGACAGGCTAATTTAGATAAATGCATGAATGATTAGGTATAATGCTTATGACCGAGTGATAATCCCATAAATCTGCGAAATTGAAGAACTTTTATGAGCAATTATATTACGGCAAAAGTAATGAATATGTTTGTGTGCACCCCCCAAAAATCATGTTCAAAGTTTGAAAGATCTTTATGAACCAGAATATAAATGTAAAGAATAGTGCACTATTCCATAACTACCATCCACGTGGTGAATGCCCATACAACTCACGCTACATGATGGGTTTGAACATCTTTATGAAGCACATTATAAACATTAAGAATAATGCACGCCTGTAAAGGTAAAGGTATTCAGTTTATAGTCTTGTATCCACCAAAGCGCTCACACGACCTTCCTCCTCTAGCAGGCCTGTAAACACGGAAACCATTTCAATCCCCTGTGGCATATTCCAGAGCAACTGGCTGCATATAGCGCACACGCTCTAAGCACTGCCTTTTATGCTAGGTACCCATTTTGTAGCTGGGTAGACTGAAGCAAAAATACTACTAGTACTTGATATTGGATGCGCTATATTCTAATAAAAAGTTTATGTGCAAAATTGAAATATCACAAATTTCAATATCAACCTGGGATTTATTTCGGTTGTTGTAATATATGTCTACTTAAGTTTCTAATCGCATCATTTAATACCAGGAGCAAAATCTTCCTAAACAAGAAAATATGAATCCCTCATTGTGTGACTTTGTCTTTTTTTCTGCAGATCTGGGCTCATGTCTACATGGTATTCGTTCTTTGCTCAGTTGCCGTGATTGTTCTTGAGACAAGTACGTACTTCAGGAGAACACATCCTTACCAATTGCTCGTTAAAGTGACCAACAACTTCACCAGGGTGTTTAGCAGCCAGAAAGAGGAAATGGAAGTGACGACCGATGTAGACATCTCGCTGCTTGTGTTGGGACAAATCACTGTTCCATTTTTTACCATCGAACTTCTGGTGCGTTTTTTCTCCGCCCCGAACAAGAAGCGGTTTCTGATGAAAGCACTGAACATTCTGGACATCGCATGCGTGGTAGTGACCTTGTCCATGGCCATTCTCTTTTACATGGGAAAAACAGCCCTCGACGGAGACACCCAGAATGCAATACGGGTCTTCATATTCACCTTGCGCTTTTGCAGAGTTATTAATGTCTTGCGTCTCATTCGCCTTGCGAGACTGTACACAGGCTTACAAGTAATCATACTAACCATTAGGGATAGTGTTCCTGAACTTTCCCTCTTTCTACTTGTCCTCACAATCTGCATGGTCATCTTTTCCAGTATCATGTATTACGCAGAGTACTACTTCGCAACAAGCCATTTCACTGACATCCCTGTCGGTTTCTGGTGGTCCGTGGTTACCATGACGACCGTAGGCTATGGCGACAAGTACCCACAGACGATTTGGGGTTTTCTTGTTGGGACCAGCTGTGCGATTATAGGTATTATTTTTACAGGTTTTCCTATACCCATCATCTCTAATAAATTTAACGTTTACTACGAGTTTTCTAAAGTCAGGGAGGAGAGATTGAGAAGGATTGAAGAGAATGAACAAAAGGCTGTCTCATTCAAAGGAAGTGTCAAACGAGTGACGCCTACTTTGAAAAACAGTAAGACCGCATTTACATAACATTCTTTCTTAACCATTTTAGACCTGGAGGTTTCACATATTTCATAGAAATGTACATGCATTGCTCTGACTTAACAATTCATCTTCAAATAGTTTTCAAATAATTCTTTAGAATTAAAAACCATGTGCTATCTCTTTATGCAAATGAGTTAATCACATTTGCATATGCTTTTCAAATCCGAAAGAGATGGCAACTTTAAGTCAAGAATTCCTCAAAGTATTGTATTGTTATCAAGATATTTTCATGTGCATTAGACACTTTGTATGGTCAAGATTAATGGTACGCCGAAGTCTTTTGAACTAGATTCTGAACTAGAATTATACTAGATTTGACAACCTATTCATGTTTACCTTAACAACTTTGCCACGGAGCACTATGGTAAGAACCCATTTTAAATAAAATGTCTTAGCATTAGATATTAACTCTTGCATTTGATCAATTTTAACCAGTGTGACCTGACGTAATATTACATACTGATTTCACCAGTTTTAGTGATGGGTGTTTTATTGAAACATACGTGTATGGATAAATGTGTTTGTTGTGAGTTTAATTGTTCGGAATAATAAACATGCTTATGCGCAGAAATTTGAAATAGAAATATATAACTTAATGTATAAAACTGGGCAAGGGATAGAATTGATTATTGAACTAAAAAATATTTTTTAACAAACAGCTTGTATTAAAAGTATTGTGGGAATATAAACGCAAATACGGTACCTTTCACATGAAGACGACTTTAGAAATAAACCATAGTTTTTTTATAGATATGTCTATCATACATGATTCATCATTGCATTTCCTTTTTTTCTTACATATGGTGGACATAGATATGATTATAATATCAATTACTGTTGTCCTGATCATTCTTGGCCATTCGGTGTTGCATAATAAATGTACATGTATTTACATTGACAGTTACCCAGATGCACGTAACATATATCGTTTGCCGGTTTAGCACACTTTGCTGTACATTTGTACATTACTATTTCCCAGGATAACTGAACTTGTTTGATGTTCTGGCAAAATAGTGTGCTTGTTTATTGCAGTTTCCCTGAATACTTGCATCATAATTGTGTCTTGGTGTATTTACGCATATATGTACAGTGCAGTTTTCTCAAATGTAATTAACGTTTTACATTTTGGTTTATTTACATATTTGTGCATCACAGTTTGTACAGGACGCATTTAACATATATGTATAGTTATGTTTTACCAGATTTGAAATAAAGATAAACGTTTTCAAACACTTAATGTTTTCAAGTTTGTACATTACCATTTCTAATCAACCAGAAAGTAAGTGGCATAGCAATCCATGCGTTAATCAGTTAATCTGGGAACATATTTATCTATCTATCTATCTTTCTATCTTAATCCACACACACACACACACACACACACACACACATATATATATATATTGTATATATACATATATATATATACATATATATATATATATATATATATATATATATATATATATATATATATATATATATATATATATATATATATATATATATATATATATATATATATATATATATATATATATATATATATATATATATATATATATACATATATATATATATACATGTATATATATATGTCTAAATATATATATATATATATATATATATTTTAGAAAATATAGAAAACTTTAGAATTTCCTGAAGAGATTGAGTGATGTGGACCATGCATACGTCAATGTGGGTGTTGATAGCAGACCACCAGGAGCCAAAAACCTCTAAAATGGCAAAAAACTCTTGGGAGTATTTGATTAGATTCTTGTTTGGTGGCCTTCTGTCCAATATTTCCTAGTGGATATGTCTAGTGGGCAAACCTAAGGTAAAATGTTAAAGGTGTGTCTGCACTGAGTGACCTCACATTGAGAGAGAGAGAGAGAGAGAGAGAGAGAGAGAGAGAGAGAGAGAGAGAGAGACATTAAATATAATTGCAACAACTCAACGAAGAAATTCTCCCGGAATCATTCTTTGAGAGACAAATATAAATATATATATATATATATATATATATATATATATATATATATATATATATATATATATATATATATTATATATATATATATATATAGTATACTACTATATATATATATATAATATATATATATATATATATATATATTATATATATATATCTATATATATATATATATATATATATGTATATAATTCTATATATATATATATATATATATATATATATATATATATATTATATATATATATATATATATGTATATAATTCTCTTTCTCTCTCTCTCTCTCTCTCTCTCTCTCTCTCTCTCTCTCTCTCTCTCTCTCTCTCTATATATATATATATATATATATATATATATATATATATATATATATATATATATATATATATATATATATATATATATATATATATATATATATGTATATAATTATATATATATATATATATATTATATTATATATATATATTATATAATATATATATATATATAGTATATATAATATATATATATATAAATATATGTACATATATTTGTATGTATATATATATATATATATATATATATATATATATATATATATATATATATATATATATATATATATATATATATATATATATACAAATTTTTATTTATTTCGACAAAAAATTGGAAAATACTTGTGGTATGCTCATCAATCTAGAATCAAAAGCATAAGGTCCTTATGAACTTAATCCATTTCATAAATTTAAAATGTCTTTTATTCTTTGCATTAAACCTAACTGGGTTTTGATTGCTGCTTTTAGATTCATATAAAATGTGAAGTAGGCTCAGATGTATGTACATGTATGTACACACATGTTTGAAAATGTATACGTATATATGTATGTATGTATGCAATATATATATATATATATATATATATATATATATATATATATATATATATATATATATATATATATATATTTATATTTATATATATATATATTTATATATATATATATATATATATATATATATATATATATATATATATATATATATATATATATATATATATATATATATCAGGGTTGGCAGTTTCTACCAAGGGGCGGTTATTGCCTTGGCAGAAACCGGTTTTGGGTGTCCAGGCAGAAACCTGTTTCTGTCATTTCTGCCACTTTATTTGGCAGAAACTTTCCACATTGAAATAGTCAAAATACTGCTAGGAGATGTATGGCAGCTTAATCCACTCAACTCAGCATTCTAGAGTCGGGATGCATCCTTTCCACCTTCCTACTTAAAGGTCACCAACCTCCCCCCCCCCCCCTATGACCTGGTGGAAAGCACTGTCTTTCATTGCTCTATCAACTGGATTCTTGGATCTAATGCTTCAGCTACACTCTGCTTCTGCTTCATCAGCATCTATTGAGAGGATTTTCTCTTCATTTGGACTGATTCACAACAAAGTATGCATTAGACTTTGGGTGGAGAAAGCAACTAAGCTAGTCTTCTGCTACAGGATGCTATGGGGGAGACAGGAACTATATTTCTAAATGTGTCGTAAACTCTCAATGACTACATACGTAAGGTCATATATGGTCACTAATTATCAGATTCATTGTCAGTCCTGATCTGTGCCAAAGTACCTGACCTATGTGATTCATGTTAGAACACTTAAACAATGATATTTGTGGATTTCAAGTTTATAATCGCATGTCTTAAGAGGAATGTTTGTCAGGGTCACAGTGGTAATCTATCTGTTCATTAAATGCTTTGTTGATTCAGATGTGCCAGAGTACTATAATTCATGGTAAAAGAAAAACTTTAACGATGGTGGCCAGAGAGTGTGGATAATATACATGTCCATGTGCATAACTGCAATTTTTTAGACTTTAAGGAAGTGTTGTCAGGTCTCAAAGGGTTAATTGAGATCAGTGCAGATCAGTGCCAAATTGACTGGACAGTGTGATTCATGTTATGAGAGATCACTCTAACAATGGTGGACAGGGAATATGGATGGTAACCTTATATTTCTTCAAGTTCCTAATTGCATTTCTTTGTATGAGAAAACAAACCATGATTGACAAGGTCAGCATGAATTTTGTTCAGGCTCATAATTGCAGTTCTTGATGGGAAAGCTAGCCTTGTGATTTTCTATTGTCAATTGCAGCATAGGGTGTATGACATTTCTCGTAAATTTCCAGTTTACAAGTATTATGACATTAACTATCCGCCTATTGTATGATATGAAGCGATTTCAAAAGAAGCAGTAAATTAACATGTCTATGTAGTTATTCAAATGTATCGAGTTCAGTTGACCTATTGAATTTGTATGTTTATACATATATACATATATTGTTTTGTTTTCTGCCACCATTAATTATCCTGAATTCCTTTCATTTCAAGCATATTTATGTGTGAAATCACATCTTGAGTTTCTCTCATTTCTACTGGGAGAAACTAGTAGAAACTGTGAGAAACTAGGTTTCTGACGCTGTCCCGGCAGGAATATGTTTCTACCGGCAGAAACCCAACCCTGATTTATATATATTTGTACCACAGTTGCTTGCCTTCCACCAATGAGAGGCCTCGAAAAGTGTAGGGTTATAGGACATAACCCACACTTTTCAAGCCTTTGTTCTCTAAGCTGCCTAAACCAAAAGGTGTTACCCAAGGGTATACTTTTCTCGACCTGTGATTGGTGGAAGGCAGTCAACTGTGGTACAAGCCACATAGACCCCTCGGAAGCTGTGGTGTATGGGATACCCTCAGGGTTACTCGGCTCCGCCTCGTAACACCTTGGGTATATCCCATACACCACAGCCTCCTTGGGGTCTATCTATCACATATGTATATATATATATATATATCTATATATATATATATATATATATATATATATATATATATATATATATATATATATATAAATATATATAAATATATATATATATATATATATATATATATATATATATATATATATATATATATATATATATCGATATACTTCTATTGATACGTTTTCCTACATTTTCGAGAATAGCCACCCCTGCACGTTGAATCTGCAGATGTGGTTTGTCCTCTTATGCGTAAGGGTTTTGGCGAAACCCTTCAGCTACCATGCTTATATGAGTAAGATTTCCAACGCACGCCTCTACCGGTGCAAAAATTCCCTAGTGACTAAACCCTTCATATTTCGATCTTTAGCTAGGAAAACGACCCCTAAGAGCATGGCAGATAAGATATAGTAGAGAATATTATATGGTGAGCGGGCAGCGCTCGAGTATATTTCCTAATTTTGCTTAATCTTACTATATTCATTAACTTTTTTTGTATATAACAACCTTTTGTATTTTGAGTATGCTTTTGTAATTCAAATTACAGTCTATAAACATACATACATTTACCCTCCCCCATAGACGGTCTTGAAAATAAAGTTCTTCATTTGCTCTTTCACATTTGGTCCATCATATTGGCATGAGTTTTACATTCGTTCCAGTTCCGCATTTTAGAAGCTGCCGTTTCTATTAATAGAATAGACAAGTGGGTCGCTACGCTTTTCTTGTTGATTAACATTAATTATCGTTTTAGCATAATCAATATCCATAATTGAAA
>OZ012691.1:8809300-8824300 GCA_963942565.1 Maea johnstoni | reverse complement strand
AAACTCTGATTCGAACCCGTGCAGTGGTGGTTGAATAAACTTAAATACATCTGAGATCGGGGAAAGTGAATGCTGGCTATCCTATGAGATATATCATTGATATGACACATTGGATATGTGAGTTGTATTTGGGTGTGGTAACGACGACGAATAATACATCAATACTTATCATAATATTGTCAGGATTGAAATGACATTCAATAGTGGTCCGCGTGTAACAAAAAACCTGCAAGCATGAATCATGCTCTATGTCCCAAGCTGTTACACAGTCAGGTTACCGGAGATCTGCCGTGGCCTAATGTGTGTGTTGGGGGGGGGGCGTAGCTAGGTATGTATATGTTACAGTAAGAGTGTCAAACCAGGGATTTAGTCAAATCCCTAAAACTTTCAGGGAATCTGTCAAATTCTTGTTTCACTCATGGATTTGGTCCCTAAATGTCTAGAGATTTGACTAAATCCTTGAGAATAGGAGGGTCAGAATGATGAAATTGATAAACGTTGACTGAGATACTAATTATCATCATCATTAAGCAATAATTTTTGGCTGAGCATTGATTATTCAGCATTATTTTGTACCTCATTACTTTGATAATCCGGAATCATAGGTAGCGCTTAACTAAGCATAAAACAAAGGTAATTTTCATTTAACAATCCCTCTGAAAGGTCTCCAGTAAACAAGTCAAAAATGACCCACCTATTTTTAGGGGTTTAGTCATATCCGTAGACATTTAGGGACCGAATCCTTGAGTGAAACAGGAATTTGACAGATTCCCTGAAAGTTTTAGGGATTTGACTAATTCCCTGGTTTGACACTCTTACTGTAACATATATACATATATATGTGTGTGTATGTATGTAGGAATTAAATATCAGCAATGTAGTATGTCTATTGGCTGCCAATCATGTTTACAAATATGAAACTGAAATATGATATAGTATAGGTAAAGCAAAGTCTATGACTAGGTACATCAGACTGCCTGGTTAGAAACACAAAAGAAATCGAAAGCATATAAGTAATTATATATGTTAGCTATAAATCATTTTTACAAAAATGACACTGTAATATGATATAGTATAGGTAAAGCAAAGTCTACGACAAAAGAAATCGCAAGCATATAAATAATAATATATGTTAGCTATAAATCAACAAATAGACCATGGCTTCTTTCTATCCTGCAGGTATCAGAAAGATACGAAGCACTAGAGAACTGTCATTAGGGAGTACACCAAAATAACATGTCAGTTGCATTTGTTAAGGATTCCACCGTTGCAAATTCTATGAACAATCCTAATTAGTGGAGTAACCCAATTCTCTTCCCATTCTGAAGAAGTTCCTTGTATATACTATGTATATATTTAAATGGGATCCTCAAAACTTCTAATATAAAATGCGGATTTTGAACACTTGTATCTCATTCTGAAGAAGTTCCTTGTATATACTATGTATATATTTAAATGGGATCCTCAAAACTTCTAATATGAAGTGCGGATTTTGAACACTTGTATCTCACCGTATTCTCAAAGTCTCACCTTCACTCGCCATCGCAGTAACATCACTAAACTTTCTATACCTTACGTGTCTATTTGATTCTCGCGCCGGTTATTCCATAATAAAGTGCTCAGTAGTTTCCAATCAACTGCAGCAAGGTCGCAATTGGTACCACTGACCGTTTGCTGCCTCTTAGCACTGTTAATGATTTACGATTGAGCTTAAGCCGCGAGTTTTTTTTTCTAGTAGTCCGATTACCTCCTTCATATACAAATAAATAGGTACGACTAAAGTAAGAGAAAGTGACGTTATACGAAATTCCAAAATCCACTCTATTATCGCCCGGTCTGATAATTTGTAAAATTCTTTGCCCGTGTGCGTGATAGGGCATTGAACAAGGTTACTCTATTAGCAATATAATAATGCATGGCATGTATTGTGTGATCTATATTGCTACTGCCAGTCAATGATCGAAAACGAGGTCAGCGTAGCCATGTCCTTTTTTTGTTTAGGTTTGAACAAAATGGACGGATAGCATGTAATGCTGTGAATAGCACAAGATCGATTTATTGACTGTGATATCACTTATAAGACTTTTAACCAGAAGGATGCATAATCAGAGTCCATGTGCGTGGGCATTGCCGTAACTACCGTATACCACCTAAAATTCAGACTTCATATTGTTTAGCCTGCCCTACATATTACAAATATGGGTCCCATAGGTACGTACATGTATGTATGTGTGGGTTCACATAATCACATATTGATTAGATTTCTTGTCTAGACGTGTACACTTTCTTATTAGTACCCTGTATCCCTGCACGATCTAGTGGAATAAAGTTCGACCTCGTTGTTATTCATAAGCCATGCTATTAAGAAAATGCAGCTCTTCAAAAGAGATGCTGCAATATATATATGCAGATATATATATATATATATATATATATATATATATATATATATATATATATATATATATATATATATATATATATATATATAGGTTAAGTCATTAAGTTATTATAAGTCTCTGGTTCTGGAAATGTTTTTATTCAATTCTAAATGTGATATTGCGTTAATATTCGATAAGTTACAAATGGTTAAATGAATTTTTACAAATACACACACAAAGGAATATTTGAAAAGAAAAAACAACCAACAGGATACGGATAAGCAAAAATATAAACAGGGCATACCTCTAATAGTAAGCATTTAATGATCTAATAGAATAATAATTAAGTGCATTCTGGTTTCATTCTCTTAACACTACCGGTCGGTCACGATTATTTCGGGTTTTTTTTTAAAGGGTTGGCCACCCTTTTTAAGGGTGGCTCAGACATGTAAGAAGAAGAGCTTTTTTATATATGCAGACGACACAGATAGCATGAACGATGATATGAAATGAATATGAAACTCTTCAAGGAAATATATCCCAATAATTGGGTGACAGACAATAAAGAGTAAGAAATGAAGGTTTTCGGTGGTTGCCCCAGTTTATAGAAGAATCGAACCCCTACTCGCCCCGGCATGGGATTGAACTCTGGACTCCATGCCTCCAGCACTCAGGCCGTCAATCTTGCAACTGCATAACATACTAGTAGCTATTCAGAAGTGTCAGATCTGCTAAGGGCGTTTCATTTAAAAGTTTTTGGGGGGGACCGAACATTTTTTGAGGGGGGGTTGGGGTTCGAATTCTGAATTTTTTTACCCAATGAGATTAGGGGGTGTCGAATTTTCAAATATCTTCTGTTCCTCCCCCCCCCCCCCCCCCCCCCCCCCCCCTCCACCACCACACTTTTAATGTTTTTAATGGAACGGCCTTAACATCGCATCAGATGTCAATACTGCCCTATAATATGCCCATGTTATATCACGCACATTACTCTAATGAGTTAATGCAATTGTATTAGATATATAGATGCAAATCAATAAAATAAGTTATATAACTTATATCACCTGAATACAGAAAGAGTAGATAAAGTATCATTTACATTTATTTTGGTACAGTGGAAGTTGGTTTAAACATCAAGGTATCTACTTATCTGCATCGTACTATATACCAGGAGTCAAAGGACAGTGCCCGTTTAACATGATATATACACAGGGTGTAAAACTATCTACCCTTTCGTAGAGAGGACAGCGACCTGCTCTTAACCCTTATGCTGCTGTATAAATTGGCCAATACAAAATGATACAAAAAAGCAGAAAATGACTGAAATCCTGGCACATGGGTACTCATCTGAGAGTACTCAGCGAGAGTTTTCCAATTAATACCAACATGACAGTGTTTAGATGGTTTTCAAAAGTATTTGTGTCCATGAGGTTTGGACGAAAGTAGCCCCAATATAGGAAGTGTTAAGACATACAGAGCCACTCAAATGCTCGCCACTGAGAGAGATAGCCTAGTCTCACACCTGAATTTCGCAATCCTTGCAATCCTCTATAGAGTGTTTATAGATTAACGAAACGCACCTGTCATTCAAAAGCTTAAATGATAATTTCAAAATCAATAATCAATGTCGTTCTCCTGAAACGTAGAGTTTCCTTTTGTCATTAATCAATAGTTCACCTTGACAGATTTTCCGCAGTTGTGCAATTTACATCACTCAATTTCAAAATGGGTGATAGGCTTTGATTATTTCCCTCTCTAAGTGATTGCCAATCAGCGTGTGTGAAATTGACGCATTCTTGGAATTTTTGAGCGGATCAGAATGCTTGATTTGCCATCAAATGATGTCAAAACGAATAGCTGCTTATTAAGATGCGGTTCATTATTGCAATTAATGTGTGATTGAAGCCGGATTTAATCGGTAAATGCGTCAAATTAAGTCCGCTTCTTTCGCTACGCAAATTTCCGGTAATTAACACATCCATGCCCAGTTGATAATTTTCCTCATGCTTCTATTTTACCTTTAAAATCAATGTAAAAAGGCATAAAATTCCCACAAAATAGATTCCTGTTGTGTGTTCGCGCCGGCATTTCTCTAGCGTATAGTTACCGTAAATTCTCGCAATTATAGGTAGGCTGAATATTAAACCTTGTGAGTCTGGGTTGTACTTTACCCTACAAAATTCTGATGCCAAATTGTAATGGGGATTATAGGTCAAGATCTAGAACCAGTTTTTTCGCGTTTGATGGTGTTCGTACATTTGACAGCCAAATGCTTTATTTAGGTTTATTTATGGGGTATTTCAGATTGGAGAGCTATTCTCTTCTTATATATGCGTGCATTATAAAATGCGTTACCGCAGACGCATATATGCGTGTGTTACATTGGAACAACACACTTTTGAAAATGACAGATACACCAAAAGAACTAATGCAACAATCAATATGTGTAATAAATGTAGTATGTATGTGTTTTGTCTGTAACCAAGTTAGAAAATATTACAATACACATTGTATGGAAAGAAAGGAAATAAACATAATTAAGTATAAGAAAGAATGTGAGAACAAAATAAACTCAAGTTTAATAGTATGGGTTGTTATAGATATATTCTTTTTCCATTTCAGATCGACACTCGAGATGGCGTTTTACACCCTTTTACAAGTGTTCACGTTTGGTTGTCTGGTCTCGGTGGCACTCGGCCAGAGCTGCGTGCGCACCCGGAAGCTCTCTCTCTCCGGGGATGTTGTGATTGGCGGTCTCTTTGACATCCATCGACCCGGAAGTAAAAGCAATGGCTGCTCGGATAAGATTAATGAGGACGCCATACAACGACTAGAGGCTATGCTGTTTGCTAGAAAGAAGCTGAACCAAGATAATTTGGTGCCAGGAGTTAAGTTTGGTGAGGAATTGAATTAAACTCACTCATCAATGTCTTCGTTTGTTTTAATTGCAACCTGACTGGCTTCTAGCGGGTTCCAAATTGTATAGCTATTTTTTGGAATATCCACGTTTTCGAATCTTGCAACTGATATTGATAGTTTTCGAATCTTGCAGCACAGAAATTTTGGTCCTGGAGCATAGCATTTTATGGTTGGCGATGTGCGAAAAGAGTCTCCATGCCACAATACCATATCAATTTGTAGCAATAATGAAGACCTATATCGATCAATAGATGGTATCAATAAGTGGGGTTTTCACGTTTTTAAGTACAATCTGTATTTAAAAATGCAAGTGAAACATTTAACAGAATCATTTCGTAATGCTTCGCAAAACTTCCTTGGTTGAAGAGTGATTAGATGGCTTGTCTTCTCGCACGTTTTGAGGCCTCTGTTGCACGCTGGTTCGACAATGCGACAGGTGGACAACCTAAAAAAAAGTATCCGCCTCTGACTCTTTCAAAAGAACCTCTGTTACTTGATGAACAGCTGTGTTATTTCGATTTTTTTATTCTAAATACGAATTATATTTTAAGGATGGATGAAATGTTAAAATCAGCAACAAACACGACAACCACATACACAGTGTATGGATATGTGCTATGGTGTTTTGATATATATCATTGTTTCGAAATTTCTAAGCCATATATACTGATTAACTTTCAGTTGTTATCCTAGTTTTAGGACGGTTTCGTAAAACCTGCATTTTTTCAACGCTTTGCTATACCTTGAATCATTTGCTATACCGTGAATCATGACATCGGCCTTTTTTATTAGAATCTTGTTTGCATCAATTTCTCAAAAATCATTGAGAAAATGGCAGTTTTCTTTAAATGACTTCCTGAACATATACTAAAATTCAGTACAGCCATCACAGAGAGAATACGAAAATTTGATAAATTCAACTAGGGGCAGGTGTTGTTTCTTTTTTTTGCGTCTCGTGTATTTTGTTATAAATTTTGGGAACTTTATTTCAGGCGTGCTTGCGTACGACACATGCGGCAAACCAGCAGTGGCACGCCGGAAGTTGGTTGATTACATCCGGTCACGTGACGAGAATTCTGATGACAGTGGTCAGATTTGTCCAGCAGCCATTATGTATCCAGGTGAGTCTATATTGTCTGTGTATATTTGCTTGTTTTTCATCATTTTATTGTTCCATAACATTTCAATATCCATTATACAAATAGTTGGGAAAATGGGATGGGGTATATATATTTATTCAATAAGATAGATCTTCGTAGACATTCAATATATATAATCAGTATTATTATACAGTACTTTTATACATTATGATGTTTGTACTTTTATTGAAAGTAATATATTTTAATAAACTTTTATCTTGTGGTATTATTCCTGTTCATTATAGGTCTCTAAGTGTGGCATATAGCATTGACCACTTCCCAAGTGTCAATGGCAGGATGTTTTTCATTGATCCAAAGTTTATATCCAATTCCAATTATATTTGCTTGTTGAAAATAAAAATTGCTATTGCAAATAGTGCGATATGTATATCTTAAAGGCGGGACCAAACACAATGGAAATTGCTGTGGGAAATCTGTGATTCTTGGTCCAACATGCATCCAATATGTTTGAGTTAATAACCTAGGTCAAATATATACAGTGCATGTCCGTACGTAAAAGTTTCAAGCATGAACAAATTGTGGCATGAACATTTCACTTCCCTGCATGAAAATTAATATTTTGCCCCAAACATAGAAAATTGAGCTGTATATTATTTCATGTGTGGAATTCTCATGCATGAACAAAAATATCATTTTCATGAAAAATATCGATTTTATAAATGGGATTTTCACGCATAAAATTGCCATGCATGGAATTATCATTCAACGATGTTTACTTGTGCAAATATATGTGTTATGCATGTCAGTTCATAGCAGCAAAGGTCACTCATTCCATCCATTTTGTTCATATCATATTCCTAATCTAGATCTAATCAATCTCTCTTATTGAGAATCATTCATGCAATAGTTCTCACATTCCCATTGTCATCCTGTGTTGGTACTCAATTTCATTAAACCTGTTCCATTTTTTATTCACAACGGCCCTGGTAGCAATACATTAAAGCCTTCTATCATGAATCAGTTATCGGTGTCTTGATTTATAACATTATGGTGATATAGAAAATTCTATTCCCCATGTCAATTTTACTCGTGGCTTGAGCTGAATCATGCAACAAATTAAAGTAGTGTAATACATTTGCTCAAATGAATTGTGTTGCTATGTTTTAATGATTTAAGTTTAATGATTCATAGAGTTCTGACTATTTTGAAATTTTCAATACGAAAAATTTGGTAATATCTTTTAATTATGATGTCATACGTATTCTAATGTACTTGGGGTTAGGCTGTGGTTGTCGTCGGGTCCTCCGTTTTCTTCCACTACTTACAACTGGCTTAAGTCTCGATTTAGCCGCATTATGGCAGAAAAAGTGACGAAACGCGAGATTTCAAATTCTACATATTTTAACCCCGTCAACTGGCAATAAGCAGGTGCCTAGATTGCTATAACAACATATGCCGTTGTTGAGTGTTGTCTAGTGAGAATTGTACTCAATAAAGAGGCATACATTCACCACATGACTTTCCTGATATCCAATCTATATATGTTCTTTATTGACTATAGCGTATGTTATTAAATACAAATTATACAAAATATCATGTTTCAACAAAAAATACTTGTGAAATATTGAAAGGGGAGAAGTTATGTACAAATAGAAAGAGTTATAAATCATCGTCCTTTATGTTTGTAGTCGTAAGTGGAAATGTATATTAGTTTTGATTTGACACATGTTATTAGGTTATATCGAGCTATGTATGACTAAACTACTGTTTTACGATAAATATATCCTATCACATATACTATAATAAATATATGATATGATATTCCATGAATGTACCAATCTTGTATAATTGTCTCCCAATTTGTCAGGTGTCGTTGGCGGAATGCACAGTGAGGCCACAGTGGCGGCTGCAGACCTGTTGAACGAACTGCGCATGCCCCAGATCAGCTATGGAGCACAGAGTTTGCGCCTGCGCGACAGAAAGAAGTACCCTTTTTTCCTACGCACTGCGAGCAGCGGGGTTCATTTCACACAGGTAAGACTTTGTCATTCACAAGAGTCAAAGTTGGTTTCTCAAATAGTTTCGATACACACAGCATAGGTTATACATTGTCAGTAACTGTCACAATTTTGTTGCATCAATTTGAGACGTAGGCACCAAAACGTGCGACACACCAAATACTTAAAACCCTGTTTAACTGGGCATTTTTCGCAAAACATGACCAGTTGAGCCTATCAGATATTTCACTCGAATTGTTTTTGATACAAATTGTATCTAAAAACCAGTAAACTCGGTTAAATACTGCCAATTGATTGGTCTTGGTCTTGACTATTGAATTAAGGACTAATAACGTAGTGCTACCGGCTGACAGCGTTCATAGCTATTGTGGAACCGCGGTCACCAAAAATTGCTGTGCTCCAGGACCTTTGACTGTGCCCTGGGACTAAAATATTTGGACGCCCCTGAAAGACCACCAGTGGTTGTACTTGGTTGTACTAGTCGGCTGGCCGTCTTCCACCAATCATAAGCCTGCAAAGCTGTGCGCTACGTGATATGCCACACACATTTTGAGCATTTGTCCTCTAAGCTACCTGCACAAGTAAGCCTTGCCACGGTCGTAAACAAGAGTATACGTACCTAGCTAATACATACCTACGTACCTTCTTTAATATGAGAGAATTAAGACATATAAGATATACATCACAGAATAAAAACAACTACTTGAAAAGACGTATAGTATAATAAACAGTTATTGCCTGGCTTGTTGGTGGATAGTGCAGATTATCACCCCGAGAAGGAATTATTTCCCGAGGGCAACGCCCGAGGGAAATAATTCCTTCGAGGGGTGATAATCTGCACTATCCACCAACAAGCCAGGCAATAACTGTTTTGTTATACCGAACATTTTACAACAAGGGGCAAAATCATAAGACAAGACCAGAGCTGATTTCAATATTTTAATGATAACAAAATGTATGAATATCATAATTTCTCATCTACGGATTACACCATCAATTATACCATAATCACTTTGATATGAAGGCTAAATGCACTAGACTTGTAAAGTTTGCCATCTTTCTTCCTGAGATCAACATAGAATAACTCTAATACTAATCGATCTCCTTTGGATCCAACTACTCAACATTGCTGCCTTTCTCCATGCAGTACTCCTTCACAACACAACCTTAACAGAATGATTAACTGATTTTTTGGTGTTTAAACTGTCTCTTTGGTCATGTAAATCTTGAATATCTTCTTTGGTAGCACTGCCTAACCGAGACATTTTGAAAATATGCTTTGCTCCAAGCTGCTCTGCTTGAAAGTCTTTTGAATGAAAATTCACTCTATTATCGCTCACTACTACTCAAAATTTCATTGAAAATATCCTGGGCTTCATATAGAATCAACTAGTCCTGTTATGGATCTTTACCTTTTTTCCTTGAGTTAGACCCAACAAGTAAATAAAACAGCAATAAACATCTTTGCCAACTGCATGTATCTGTTTATTCTGGCAGAAACTGCATTCATTTGATAAACCGGTCTGATGAATAGGTGCAACGGTGCACCATACAGTATACTGAAATCTATCATTGAAGTCACCTTATTCATTGAAAAACTTCTATAACCACCTGATAAATTTTTCGGCAAGCTAATATCATAGTTATTTTAGTTTTTTATTGATAGTTAGTTGTCACCTGGCCCACCACATCTTTTATCCTGTTTTATGAATCAAAAGCGCCCAGCCACCATAGAAACATGGAATAGGGGAGATTATTGACTGGCAACATTATTCACCTGCTTGTGCTATTATTCCACCTTTTCTGATAGATAGGGTAAATTATGAAATGACTCTTAATATAGGGTGAGGTATAACAATTGTACTTAAGACCTCTACTGTCTGTCCTGTGTGTAAAATTGTTGAGGCATATATCCATGGATGTATGAGACGACATAGATAATATGTATATAGTTAAGGATATTGTAACATTATAAAATTACTATATGTTATATACAAGTAAATGAACATTGGGTTACTCATAGTTCTTAAAAAACCTATGCAATTCGTTGAAGGCCGCAAATAGATGTATCGTGGCTTTGCTTACCAATGCAAGGTTAAAGGCTAGTCCATGCAAGCAATGTCAAACCCTACATAATATGAGTCATCTCATGTACTAATGTGGTTTTACAAATGCAAAATAGATGGCGCACCTATCTGAAAACGTCCTTTAGTACCAGAAGTGCGAGTATCTACTTTGATGGTTTACAACTTTCATTGGCCTAGAAGATGCCTTACAAATCCTTCTGTGAAGTTCGTGTGATTCTTTATTTACCTTAAACCATGTACTTGTATATATATATATATATATATATATATATATATATATATATATATATATATATATATATATATATATATATATATATATATATATATATATATATATATATATATTATGTGTGTGTATGTGTGTGTGTATATATATACATACATACATACATACACACACACATACATACATATATATATATATATATATATATATATATATATATATATATATATATATATATATATATATATATATACTAGTATATATATGTGTGTGTGTGTGCATATACATACATAAATACGCACGCACACACACATTATATGTATATAATCATTGTATCGTTTATCTTTTATTCATCCGTTCATTTATCCATCTATTCACACATGCTGCCTTATTTTCGTTCTGTATATTTAAGACTGCTTGAGAAAATACTGCAAAGTCGTACAGGAACAATCAGATGCCTCGTTGTGACTAGACCCTGTGTATATGCTTCCATCTTTAAGAAAGCTCCACAGGAAAAGCCACAATTAACACAGGCACATTGCCATATACCCTTCAGACCTGTAAGCTTGTGATTACCTCTAATATCTATCTGGTTCTATTTATATTCAGTTGAGTAGATACCGCACACCTATGTGGATCTTAATGGACGTAGTAGCGATCGGCATATTCTGCACAGCTGTGCGATATCTATATTCTGAACAAGCTGTGTGGACTTGTTTTTCAATACTTTATTCGTTTGAAAAATATGCCAACAATACTGTTTTAGTGAAACGCTGTCGTTGCCTATTCGCAAAATACTTGTTATATGTTAGGTTGGTGTACTCAACTCTGCATACCACTCCCTTTGAGGCTCAGGCGTGTTTAGACCAATCCCAATGTGTCTATTTAGCGGTCCGTCTCTGACTTAGCAGTAAGCGGCCTCATTGATGAGGTCCCAACTGTCCATTACGCGAATACCCCCGCTAGGCTTGTTTTTTCCAGTTTTCCAATATATTGCCACAGTAGTGTAATGGTTATGAGGCCATGTGTCTATTTAGCGGTCCGTCTCTGACACTAACACGAAGTATACTTGTGTCCTCATTGATAAGATCACAAGTTCTGTCTATTACAGGCACATTCACGCTAGGCTTGTTTTTTCCAGTATTCCAACATATTGCTACAGTAGTGTAGCGGTTATGAGGTCATCAACCGTGCGTCTGCGTAGACCAGCGTAAACCTGCGGCCATTTATTCTGAGCCAGCCACTGATCTACTGATCTCAGTAAATAATGGTCTTACCATCCCCTGTGGTTTAGTATTCGTTGTGGAGTCTTTGATGTATATTTTCTCAGGAATTTTATGGCATTTGCAATTCATCCATCGGAAGCTCAAAGAGCGTAATATGAATGTTATTGTTTATTCACCTCCCATTTCGTTAAACAATAACCCTGCAGACATTGTTCGTAGAGGGAAAATGCATATACATATCACCATTAGGTAAATGAAGGTAGGGAAACAATGAACACACATGGGCTCTCCAAACTACAAATTCGACCATGAATAGGCTCAAGTACACTGTAAAAATTATAAGTAAACATTTACCCTATTTCGGTGCAACTGAGCTGCACCCGATTTGGGTAAATATTAACCCTGGTATATGTGAACCGGGTTAACGTTTCCTACTTCAATGGCAGTGCAGGTAAACCATTACTTTTGTGTAGTGGGTGAATGTTTACCCGCCTAGGGTTATATGTCACCTTATAATATGGGGTAAACGTTTATTTCGGAAGGAGGGGCGAGTATTTATCATTGTGATGCATAACCTTTAACATATACTAATATCACGTACGATATAAGGTATACATAAAACATACATCTACGGCAGTCCAGTTATTAATGTCTATTCTTTGTCATCTAAACATGGCTTATTTAGTACTTTTCGTGCAGGTTTTTTCGTCTCTTCCTCTTCTTCTTCCTCGTCTCCTTTACTACAAAATTGTGTTGGTGGGATTACAACGACTACTGGTTTTATGTTTTCACTCTGAAACATCATATGGATATGAATTCACTATAATTGTGGGAGATTCTAATATATATTTTCTCTATCTCTACACCATTACCCTAAACTCCTTCTACAGTAAATGCTGAAACGTGGTTAAGTGCTAAGTGTACCAATTCATGGTAGGTGATGTTCTATATGTAGGAAGAACACACCAAGTATAAACGTAAATAATTCCAACGTTACAAACACATCTTAGTCACTTACTTTTCGAAAATGTGTATAAAACCAGAGACAATATTACTGCATAGTCTCTATAAAATCTCTTAGTAGAGCCCGCTCAATACATAATCTAACTTAGAACTGCCCGCCACAACTAAGTAACTTGCAGCAAAACTGTGATGTAGGTCACTGTTCCTTTGTTTTAGCTTATCACCATGACTAATGTAAACGTGGTCTTTCAGTTGGTTGATATCTGAGACGACAGGAAGTATGACATATGTTTCAACTTCACCTAAACCTCGGTAAACATCTACCCAAAACGGTAAAGGTATAACTATGACATTCACTGCAATGGGTAAACCTTTACCTGAAAAAGTTGAGGTTTACCGAAAACTGTTGTAGGTTCTCTGCTGGAGGTGAACCTTAACATTTCAAGCGGGTTATCATTTATCGATGAAAAATTATTTGGGAAGATGTTCACCCAGTAGTAACTAATTAGTGCAAAGTTCACCCACATTATACAAAGGTTAATCATTTTCAGATAAATGAAACTCCAAACTAGTTGAACCTTTATTGATCCTTCTTACAGTGTAGAGTCTTAGAGTACATGTATTCTCTCCTTAAATCCAAGACTCCACCACTGCCAACCTTCATACAAAAAGTATATTGCTATTTAAACACATCCTAACTCTCAATACACGGGTATACCGGGAGCGGCCATTTTAGTCTATAAATAGCTTATCCGTAGTTGCATGGGACACACATATCATCAAGGGTAGCTGTTATTTCATATGAAGGTAGCTGCTATTGAATGACAAGTGGAGTATATATATATATATATATATATATATATATATATATATATATATATATATATATATATATATATATATATATATATATATGGCTCATCCGTTATGTAAGAGCAGTATCACGTACATGTAAGGCGTGTCTACCGTTGAATGAATAATACCATAAATCTTTACTGAGCTCCCAGGCAAATAGTCATTGCTATTCCCAGGGGTGCTGCCTACGTTCATTATTCAGTGAGGATATAAGCCGGTTCCTCCAGATCTATATTGCTGTAACACCAGTTCTACCCTTGTCCACACGTTGCAGGTCAATACGGTGCTTACAAGTCACAAACGGCTTAGTGGGAAAACAACCACACAAATGTAGCAGGCCAGGGAAATACGTAACTGATAAGATAAGATCAATTTTAATCATGTATGATTTTTATTAATTTTAGAATCCTGGTGGTAATATCTATATCTATCTATCTATCTATCTATCTATCTATCTATCTATCTATCTATCTATCTATCTATCTATCTATCTATATATATATATATATATATATATATATAAATATATATATATATATATATATATATATATATATATATATACATATATATATATACTTCAAAACTCTCATTGCAAGGTATATGCAAAATGACAATTATACTGCGTGCATAAAAATAAGTATTAGTATGTTAGTCGTATTTTGGAAATAGAAGTGTTGTGGTTCAGATTTTCCTTGGGAGAACTGCAACTGCTCCAAATTGATGCTCGATGCTGATTTTTCAATATGTGTCACATAGTTCGCACTATGCAGCTGTTAGCATTATTTATATTTCACATCTAATTTAGTTACCCCGAGTGGAATCTGGATGACTGAGGGCGGATATCAGGCCCGATTACACTTTCCAACAGGACGTAACGAATTTATCACCTGCTCCTCCATGCTCAGAAAAAATAACAATTACATCTCACTACATTTTGAAATAACTTTGGAGGCCAGAACGAGGCAATGTGACCAAGTTGTAATAATGAATTCTGCCGTTCGATATTGAATCTACAAATTTGAACGGCTTCAGGTCTAACACCTATTGTCCAATCAGCAAAGAGAATTACCCGGTACAGCAGAGCAGGTGATAACACCCCTGAGCCCCATTTTGAAATAGATACACCTCAGACTCGTTTTGAGATTTATACCAACTTCCAGCAGAGCTATTATTTTTTTCATGAAACCGTATTCAATTGATAATAGATGATTAAGTGAAA
>OZ012691.1:8796800-8804300 GCA_963942565.1 Maea johnstoni | reverse complement strand
TCACTTCACAGAGTTGACAATTCATAAAAAGCAATGCTCCAAACCTTATCAAATATTGGTATATCATAAGAGAGTGCATATCTCATCAGAATTGATTCTGTAGGATTCCATGTGTCAAGTTGGATATACAGTGAAACCTCGCAATGTGCACACCCCAGAAATGTGAACACCTCCTATAGTGAACACTTTTCGCCGGTCTCGTTGCTTCTAATACATTTTATTTAATGAACAGTGAACACGTTTTGGGCAAAAATGGTCCTGCGAACCTTTCATAGTGAACACCAGCGTACACGTAGGTCACAGTCAATTGCACTGTGTGGGTTTTTCTATTGTCTACACTAATAATTAATTACTCCATTTGTATTGATCTAGCCAGACTATAATTGGCATAATGAAATTGCATTTATTTTAGCTTGTTTTGTGGCTTGAGGCAAAGGAATATCAAAGCTTTGTGGATATGAGTGAGTACGGTACAGTGAATGGGGAAACGTAGTATTAATAAATGATCAAAAGCTAATCCTATCCATATTTCACGCAATAAAAGGCGACACTTTTCAAGTCAGAAACCATTCATTTCCTGAGCACTAATATAATATGTAAAGAGTTGACCTGCCCATAGAGAAAATAGGTAAAGCTATCCACAACAAAGGCATTGGGGAAAGCGAGACTACAGTGTTGAATGATGCTGTTTTCTTGATGCTCTATAAGAATCGGGTCCTATGCACCTAATGTAGAATGACAAGGTGTGTATATATAATTCATTTCATATCTGTCTAGTGGTCAAATTTGCAAAACCCCCGAAGTGTAAAGACCCCCTATTATAGTCAATGTTTTGAGCCGATCCCAAGCCGTTCACTCTGTTGATGTTTGATAATAACTTGTTTTACCATGACTCTGTCAGGCAGGTAGATACTCTTTGGGGTCAGATGTGAATGTACATGTATATTGACCAACGATATTCTATATGAATATGATATGGCATGGTTAAATAAAAGAAACATCAATGTTATTCCTATTGTCAGTCCGAATCAAACGTTGGTTGCAAGAAACGGAGTGGATCTCATAGGTTCTTTATTAAAAGAAATCAAATTAGTGATCAATTTCCATTTCCATTTTTGCCAATGTAAAGAAGGTCCTCACATATATACTAAAATGTCATGATAGTGAATTATAACAACCGTGTATGTAATAAGGTATCTCGCATTATAATCATTTAGATGCAATCATATTTCGAAAAGGTTGCAAACCAATTGTTCAATCAGTTGCATTTCTTAGAACTGCAATTGTGTTTATACATTCTATTGATCAGGCATGTGGTTTACAGAATATACATATGCAGATACCCAGGTTGATAGATGCAAAGAGAATAATTAAAGGATAGGATAATAGTATCGTGTTATCTTTCAAAGTTAGCATTAAGGAGTGATATCTAGGTCAATTGTAAAGTCTGTTTTTGTAACGTTAGTTTTTTCACGCCTAATAAGCGAATTATTCCAAATTTTGATGAGGACATTCCTTCGATCGATTGTTTTTGAGTGGCATTTTAATCAAATCTACCTCATGCCTATATATTATTGTTGAAATGTATCTCTGAAAAATAGTATTAACAAGTTGGACTTTTGGAGTTTATATTATCATCATATTCCACGGACTCAAAATGAAAATATCAGGTACTTCCCTAAAACAAGACAAAGACTATGATTTGTTCAAAAAGAAATTTATTAAAGTAGATAACATTTGTCAATTACAATATCACATAGATAGAATAAGAAATGGAAAACACTACCTACAAGTATGGAAATGACATATATATATATATATATATATATATATATATATATATATATATATATATATATATATATATATATATATATATATATGCATGTATATATACACATACACATATATATATATATATATATATATATATATATATATATATATATATATATATATATATATATATATATATATATATATATATATATTCTGTACGATGTTGCGATTGCGGCCGAAAATAAATTGCCAAATTAAAGAAATAGAATTAGGTGACCAGATCTTCTGTTCTGGCAACTCTGTTCTTTGCACTAGGTTTGCATTGTGTCTTCCATACGAAAGGGTTTTACCTGTTTTAGGAAATTCATTTTCCCCCACAGCCAATATTGTAGAAATGAACAAAGCAATCATTTATATAAAGAGAGAATATGAGCGGATATGCATGATATAATAAAGTGCGACTGGTTGAGAGGTGCATGGTAGATTGAGCAACAATTGAGCCATATCTCACAATATTAAAATAAACACAAGTAATCAATTGCATAATTTCAGAAACTTGGTACACAGTCTATATGGTGTAACAAGATGACAAAGCTAACTTTACCATTGGGACTTTCTTGCATATAAGATTTTTACTTCGTATTTACACCTTTACAATAATAGAATCCAACACACAGTAAACGTTTACTGTAAGTCACTTAAGTATAGCGGGAACAATAAGATAGCGATAATAGCGCTCTGCTCATATGCGCTATTGTAAAATCCCCATCTTCATTAAATGCTTAATTGAACTTGCTGCTGCTGTTCATGTTCACCGCTTTACTTATATCACGCTATCCAGGGCGGTACCGTAATTACGCTATATAATGTTCACGCTATATCAAAGTGATTTACAGTACCTAAAATTTTCACTGCAATATCATGACTTTTCGTCAAGATGTCCTGACCTTTTTCTTTTCTGGATCGCGTACATGTACAAAGCAAGTGTTTGTTTTATATAACCATTTACAGTCAAATTTACATCACATTACCATATTCAATACATCTATCGATTTAGACATATTAAAAGAA
The DNA here is from genome assembly GCA_963942565.1 of Maea johnstoni. Taxonomy (NCBI): domain Eukaryota; kingdom Metazoa; phylum Annelida; class Polychaeta; order Spionida; family Magelonidae; genus Maea; species Maea johnstoni. The sequence continues at coordinate 8,801,450 of OZ012691.1, read as the reverse complement.
CACAAACATATCTTTGTTGAGCAATTGTGTACTACATTACATTATGATACGGCAATAGTACAGGCATACCAGATTGGAAGGTTTTTCAAATGGGTATGACAATAGTGTTTTGTGCAAATGCACAGCTATGTACAGGACATAAAAACATACGTTGATGTTATCTTAAATTGTCTTATGATTAGAAGCACAAATACAATATCAATGTGCATAGGTGTAAGCAAGAAGATGACTTAAGTTAAAAAGATAAATATTTTCATTTTTAAACAATTTACTCCATTTGTTGCAATATTTTTGCATAGGGAGATTTCATTTTCGTTTCTTTGCTGATTTTGCTTTGAATTCTTTTGCATAGTCATAATAAGTGTTGAAATTGTTTGATATTATTGGTATTGTCAGACTGGTTACTATCAGACCCACTAGTGCACAGATGCCACCCACGATGTAACCAATTATACTGCTAGGCGCTAAATCGCCATAGCCTACCGTCGTCATGGTGATCAAAGCCCACCACAGACCCAGAGGGATGTTCTCAAATTGCGAGGTGGGAGATTCGAATTCTGCATAGAAAATCGAGGAAGCAAATATCACCATTGAAATCAAAATCACCAAGACCAAGAGTCCAAGTTCTTTTAAGCTATCTTTAAGGGCTAACGTGAAAACACGAAGACCTATGCTGAAGCGGGCAAGTTTGAAGAGACGGAAGACTCGCAGATTCCGGAAGCTGTAAATCCAGAAGAGCCACCGCGCACCCGTTCCACTCAGAAGCAATTCCGGGTATAGCCATAATATTAATGCTGCTGTCCAGTTTGCAGAAACTGACACAATCTCGCAAAGTACTACGAATGACGTGAAGTGTTTCTTTTTACTCGGACTGGCGATTGAGCGAATTATTATTTCAATAGAGAAGAAAAAGTTCAGGGTCAAGTCCACTATGTACATCGGGAAACAAACGATGCTGTTCATGTAGAAGAGTTTTTGGGGAGAAATCGCGAAAGTGGCGTTTAGAACCATGGTCACTTCGGTCATATTTAGATGTGATATGCCAAGGAGTGATTTTATGTCTTCAGTGAATGGCTGGCGAAAATAATCATCTGTCTCCAACACCATCAACATCAGGGATGCCACAATACATATTGTGTAAAATACAGACCAAATCTGAAACGAAAAACAGCAAAAGTTTTATTAAGCGTGCAATTTGATTTTATATCGGCACGAAATAGTCGTACTGTATACAATGTAAGCGGGAACAATATAGTTATTTATAAAAGCGTGATTAATGTATTTTTGTAAAATTTCATATGCGCTACTGTAAATGTTGCACAAATATGCACTCAGTTTCATAAACCCATTATTGCTTTAGAATTCCTTCAGCAATTGTCGTCTGGATCTATGATACCTATGACAGTAACTTAGGAATTGACACTGATTCAGCAAAATATCTGAAAACAGTTGTTGGCAACGTCCTGATTAACATTTCTCCTTGAAATGTTATCCTAACTACGCTTTAGACTGCAAAATATCCTCAAAATTGTCAGGATGCCTTTGTCTGCTTTTAGCATTAATGGGTTAAGCCATAATGATGTGAAATGTGTAAAATCCGTCATATACCATTCAACTCTTACAACTAAGGAATCAGTGCAACTGGTATGTGTATTTAAATCAAGTTTTTCTTTGAAACACAGTTAAACTTTACCGAGGGTTTTATAATTTATCTAATTGTCTATATCACTGTTCTGTCCAAGAACATGTGTATGCGTTGCCATATGTATGTCATACATGTGGAGTTAAAACATTCAACTCCTGTACTAATGGACCACTCGTCTCCTTACTACTGGTTGACTGGTTGTTCAAGTATTCATGGCTCTCCGGTCGGAATAATTAGGCACACACATATTCATAACCCACATAGTTCTTTGTCGAATCAGAGCGCTTATTCTACGGTATACACAGATCTCTGTTGAATCAGAGCCATGGATTTTGATGGATATACATAGCTTTTTCAAATATTTACCAGAGCGTACGTTGAAGATTTTGGATTTTCTAGGAAGGTGTATACGCAATGCTTGGTGTAGCTTAGGCAACCACGTTCATGTGCAGGTGTAGTCACTTCCATTGAAAATGCCTCTTCCAGCTCCTAGAATATAAGGTATAATAATATCGATTTTTGTCAAACAAAATAAGAGAAATATCACATTTCTAAAATGGGTGTAGGTATTTCTTAAGTGCTATCAAATACACGTGCAATTCAATTTAAGCTTATACAGCTCTTCTGCTGCTGTTACTACGTCTACTAATTGCTTTGTTATTGTTTTCTACAATAACGAAGGGCCATCATTTATTCAGATTTAATAGCACTAAATGGCCTGTTTGCTGATGTGCCTTTAAGCAACCACTCATTCATTCATTTTAATACTACTGCTGCTGCTGCCACTACTACTACTACTACTACTACTACTACTACTACTACTACTACTACTACTACTACTACTACTACTACTACTTATGTAGTAAACAAAATAGTGTTATGTTGTTAAGATGGTGAAATAGTACTAGGTAGTAAAATTGGTCTTGATTGTACGGTTATATACATGATATTTTTACTTATCATACCTTTAGTTTTTCTTCTTTCATCTCCATTTCGTCAATATCCTCTTTGCAGCATTCTGCAAGGCATTCCTGGGGTAGATCCCAAAATTCCAGCTCACTCCTCAGTCTGGATACACACATATCCTTAGGGATATGAAGACATCCAGTTCTGTAGTAATCCAAGATGAAATCGAACAGCATCTGGTTTCTGTCAAAATAGTATTCGTCCGGTTCCTTAAAATAGTTGGGATCCTCTTCGTTCAATTGCCCGAGGCGACTTTGGGGGTGTTTGGCTAGTGTTTCTTTCGTTGTGATGTATATTTCGCCGCCTATGTTGAGTCGAACTGGGCTTTCAGGCAGCGCTGTCTCCGCTTCCTTTAAGCTTGATTGACTACTCATTTTGCGCTGTGTTGAATTTCACTCCAGCAACAGTTCGCCTTTATACCCATATGCATAAATTGTGTGGCGGGGTAGCATGACATTGGACCTGGAAGTAGGGTACATATGCAATGATATTTTGGTAAGCCAAAAATGTTGTTATATATTGAACCTAAGCGGGAAACAAATGTCCAATTTATGGTGGTAATATTTGTTCAATTGATTTGGTTTGCGTTTCAAGACACTTATGCAGCAAAATTACTCGATTAGGAATTTGCTTAATCATTATTGAAAGGCGGATTTAGAACCCCATAAAAGCTCAAAATTATCAATCAATATATTTACAGCACCTAGTACAAGCACAGGTTTAGCTTTTGTTGAATAAATACTTTTCCAAAATTTGTTTCCAGACAGAACTCGATAAAGCATATTAAGTAGAAATGTATTGCCAAATGTATACTGTATACATATTTTTCATATATGAAAAAAATAATAGAAATGAGAAGGTAATTTTCAATCAGATTTATCTTTGAATGGAAACGAATAACGAACGTTGATAAAGTCAGCTAATGTTAATATAGGTGGCTCAATAGTGGTGGATGATACTGTTTAATTTGTAATCTGCCCAATCATTGCGATATGTACTCAACTTTAACCCATTCACACTAAGAGCGGCCAAAACAGGCCTGACAATTTTGATGATATCTTTTTAACAAAGACATTTTGGGGGAAATATTTCAAGGAGAGATGTTACCCAGAAGCCAAACAACAACTCTCCCTCAATTGTTTCGCAAACTTTTGCTTTATTCCCAAATTATTTTCAAAAGTATGAGAGCAGCAGACGATACTTTTTAGCGGAATTCTGAGTGTGAATGGGTTAAGATCCAAATTGATCCTGTATGTATTGTTCTAAACTAGGCATTATACAAGCATTATACAATCTGAATGACCAATATCGAAGGGATTATGTACTCGTACGTTTATCGGGCATATATATTTTACTATTAATCCGACAGCACATTACTTGATAAAATAAAATCAGGCAATGTATTTTTAGTGGTACTATAAAGGTATAGCCAAAATGCCAGACCATTTGCTAGGGGTGTTCACACTGGGTATCTTTAACAGTATAGTGGGCAGGTAAGTGAAAATGATTTTTACTTTTTAACAGAAATTGCAAAGCTCAGCGTATGGGGATATTTTGCAGGCTGAATGATAATGTTAAAAACAGTACCCCGACGTGCAAATTGTACACTTTCCGTCGGAAGTAAAGGTTAAATTGTTACATACCCACTAACACTGTCGAAACATTTATTAATGCCGACAGAAGGACGAGTATGCAACAATCGGAATACGAAATGACCAATTGACCAAACTAGCCAACTAGCTAAATGCAGTGTCACGTTAACGCAGGCATTTGCCTGTCGACAAATATGCTATAAAATGAATGGCTACGTGAGTGTGTTGAATGAGTGCCCTCAATTAGCGAGCCATATTATGCTGCATACACGTAGCTAGACAAGGGCTTGCTGTATGCTAAATCTGAGATGGGTAGAATGAGAGAGAGAGAAGAATTCTGAAACCAGTGGGATTTTACCATAATGTACAGTGTAGAATAGGACTCTATACTTGCCTTCTAAACCATACGAAAGTGAGAGAGATCAATTCTGCAACCAGTGGGTTTTC
>OZ012691.1:8761800-8794300 GCA_963942565.1 Maea johnstoni | reverse complement strand
GACATCCGGTCGACTGGTGCAGGAATCAAATGGCTATACTGTAGAATGCTTCTGTTCGTATTACGGCTTCCAATTATAACTGATTTGTGTCATTTCTATAGCAATCTGCTGCAAATGTCGAAACATGATTATAACCAAAAATAGATTCCATTGTTGGGCTCAGACCTCGTCTGATAATTCAGCATGACTGACAATATTGATATTCAATGATTCCCTTTTCAGGCTGTGGTTGACATATTGAAGGAACTCAGATGGCGCAACGTCGCAGTCCTATCAGAAACAACAGATCACTCGAGCGACCTGGTCGACCAACTGCTCCAGGTTGCCGGGCGACAGCGGATATGCGTCACGGAAACTGTGCACGTCAATAACGCGGGTGAGAACGCAACTTTCAATGACGTCATCTTATCCCTGGTGAAAAACGTTCAGAAAGGTAAGTGATGAGTTATAAACAAAAAGTCTTTGTTTTGAGGTTTATGGAAAGGTTCAGATTGTTTTTGAATTAGTAGTAATATGTAATTTGACCTACTCTAGTAGAATCAATAGCAAAAAGAGCTAGGTTTTCTTTTCAAAATATAGCATGTAAAATTGAAAAGCACTTGTTGTTTTGTTGCGTTTTTTTCGATTTTACATTTTAGTTCATTTTTTTAGTTTGGATTTTGCAATTGCTAAATACCTCGAAATGATTTTTTTTATTTTGCAATTGCTGAATACCTCAAATTTTCGTTATTAACTGCCTGGTAAGAGCTAGGTTTAATGTAAACAGTATAAATTTGAAGTAATCCTCCAGGCCTACTAATTGCATTTCGTATAATTCCTTGGGTCATCATGGAAATAGAACATTTTTATGGTAGCATAAGCATTTGAATTTGATAGTGAGCCGTATCAGACTCGTTACAACATACAGGCATTTTTTTACAAGCATTTAATTTTCGCTATTTTTGCGCTCTCCATGATAGCGCCAAAATAACATCCTTCAAATAAATATCTATATAGTAATACATATATAATTTGAGTGTCTGGATGCGCGAATTTAAGTAGCACAACTACCCTCCAGTAGGGTTGTAAAGCACTCCAGATTTAAGCTGTATACAGTACAGATGAGTTTCTACAAAAATTGTCGTCTGGATCTAAGATACTTTTGACCAAAACTTATGAATTGAGATTGATTTTACTAGATATTTGAAGGAGAGTCGTTGGTTACGTTATGGTCTACATTTCCCCCTCAAATATTTTGGCAATAATGCTTTAGACTGAAAGATTTCATCAAAATTGTCCAGCTGCCGCTGTGAGCGTTAATGGGTTAAGCGCAAAAAGAGTCAAGGATAGGTCGTCTGGATTGGGGAATGATTTATCACCACTGGGGCAGCTACGGCATCATAAATGTTCCGCTTGCACGAATACGTCTCTACAATGCCGAGAATGCAATATAATATGGTAGGTAGCTACGTTCTCGCAGTATTCCTGCTGAATCTTTGCTATCTTTATCTATGTGGCCATCAGTCGTGGTGGAAGGATTAACCCTACTAATGCCACACACGGGTATATGCGTTTGTGGTAACATGACCTAAATTTATTCATGTTCCCTACTAATCTTGTTTAGGAAAAGTAGAGGTGTATGATTTGTAATTTCACAATTGCGCAAATAAACACTACTAGTACTACTACTACTGCTGCTGCTGCTACTACTACTACTACTACTACTACTACTACTACTACTACTACTACTACTACTACTACTACTACAACTATTACTACTACTACTACTACTACTACTACTACTACTACTACTACTACTACTACTACTACTACTACTACTACTACTACTACTACTACTACTACTAGAAAACCGTGCACGCATATATGCATATATAATCAAATCTTTTTAAAGAAGAGCCTGGCTCACCAGTCTAAAAAGACCCCCTACATAGCTCGAAAAATCAGGCAATAGGCTGTCAGGATGTAGTGTTCAATGCAGGGTTCCTTGTGATATGTCGCATGACTATGTTGGACCAAAACTGTATAAGATCTTCAAAGATAAACAACCGGGTACTGAATTTTGTTCAATAATTCCCTAGTATACGTTGGTGCAGGTGTGAACGGCAGAAAAAAATTCGCCTCCGTTTTTCAAAAAAACAGCAAAAAAAAATTCAATTGAATAAGGAATATTTGCAATTCATAAATGAATTATGAATATTAGTTATTCATTTATGAATATTCAATATTAATTATGAATATTCAAAAATGTCTTTTTTGTCCACTTTTACTTGCCATATTGGTCACCACATACCATCAAATTATAATAATGAGTGCTCCCTTGGAAATGGTAAATGGAGACAGATAACCAGTTTGCACAAAAATAGGCGACAAAAAAATTTAAAAAACATTCTGCTGTTTTTGGAAAACGGTGTAGAATTTTTTTTTCTGCTGTTTTTGGAAAAACGATGGAGAAAAAAGATTCTGCCGTTCACACCTGCACCGTCGTACTATTACAACTTTGCATCAAACATTTGTGAAGACTCATAAGGGTTAAGTTCCAATTCTGCATAACGACTGTGAACTGATAAAGGCATGTGCTGCAAGCTCTCAACTCAATAAATCTGAAATAAATAAGGAGATAAACGGAGATTTGCATCATGTTTTTTCGAAATCTTAGTATTAGGTAGGTATAGATGAAAAAACGTTTTCAGGTTGGTTATAGCAAAATCGAAATTAAAAAAAAAAAAAAATGTAATCTTTATTTTAAGTCGGTATATAAATTACAAGAAACACGAGCTACTAATTTAACAGGGAAATTGGAAAATGATAGCTTACACTCGAATGGATATTACTCATACTCCTTACTAATTCGTAGACTTCTGCTTAGTGATTCGTCCCCTTGTTTTGTATGTATTCTTAGCAAAGCCTGTGGTGGTACACTATGGAATATGGTACGACTGGATCCTATGGCGCGATATAGATTGTTTCTTAGTCCAAGCAAGCTGATCAATTATTTACGAGCAGAGAAAATTCTGCTCACATTATGTCACTGGTTATTGTGCAGTGGAAGGGTACTATTAGATTATTCGGTGCAATTTAATTGACGTATTCGTGAGCTAAGAGCTCTACCACAATTATATTACTGTCCACTCTGTAATGTGGTACTTCTAGATCATACGGTGCACTTTGCTTATGCTAGAAATCAGTTTGGGTTTGGAATTTCGCTTTTTCACATTTATGCCAATTCTGTCTAATTCGTGACTAGCCAGTTGTAAGTAGTGGAGGAAACCGGAGTACCCGGCGAAAACCACCGCCCAACCCCAAGTCACTGGCATCTATCTCACATGCCCAGGGCGGGTTTGGAACCCATGCAGTTGTGAGAGACAGCGTGCAGTCAGTGGCGGCGCCTTAGATCGCTAGGAATCAGATGGATCGATTCCAGGCGCCGAAAGAGCTAAATCCTAATTGTATTACTTTGCATTATGCGGGATTTCGTACGCCTGGTTCTGATTGCCCAGTGTTTTGTATGCAGTATTTTATCCTAGCATTCAGGTCGACTGCTTTAAGACGCAAAGCTGTGTCTGGCAAAATGGTATCAAAATAGATCGGCCCATTAATCTTTCCCAACCTAGCACAACGGGGCGGTAGTTCATCTTAATAAGCCAGTAGTAATCGTGTCGTGTCGAGATAGAAAAAGCGGCTATTCCTCATAATATCCTATATTCGCTGTTCGAATTGTACCCAATACCTTAAGAAAAACAATGAATACTGTAGGGCAAAATATTACTACCGATAGAAAAATACTTAGAAAAACACCCACCATCTCTCCTATTTCCTATTATTCAAGATTGATCGCTGAATTTCTTTTTGTGGCCTGAATAGTGAGGATGTGCGATATTACACAGGTAAAAATTGACGGACCATTACGGGCCCGTCAAAATAACGGGCTTGTTATGGGTTTCAAGCCGTAGCGGGCCTGCTAAGGGCCCGTAGTGGTTTTCTTATTGCCCTAGTAGACGGGACAGTAGGGGGGTCATGGATCAGTTTCACAAAAAAAACTTTATTTCAAGAGTCATCCTCTACCGGGTCCTCTGTAAACATATCTTGTAGGCGTTCTGAGAAGAGGGGATATTTCTGTCATAATGATGTGTTTGAGTGTCTTCATGTTTGCTTTCCGTAAAGATGGTCCCTCCCCAGATTACATTCACTCAAACTAGTATAGGGTCCATGACGGGCCCATGTCCGAATGGGCCAGTAAAGGGACCATTATAACGGGCACGTACGGGCAGTCAACTTTTACCTGTGTAGACAGTTTTTTAGTCCTTTCTATCTGATCAATTGTGTAGGAGCGGAGAAAAATCTACCGGTACTCATATCATGTTACTGGTTACCGTGCAGTGAAGGGGTACTATTAGATTATTCGGTGCAATTTAATTGACGGATTTGTGAGCAGAGGGCTCTACCACAATTATGTTACTGGGCACTCTGTAATGTGGTACTTCTTGATCATAGGGTGATCCATATGCACTTTGCCTATGCTAGAAACTAGATCGATCGATTTTAGGCGCCGGGTGAGCTAAACTCCAATTGTATTGCTATGCATTATGCGGGACGTCTTGCGACTAGTCCTGATTGCCCAGTGTTTGTATGCAGTATTTTATCCTCGCAATCAGGTCGACTGCTTTAAGAGCACAGAGCTATGTCTGGTAAAAATAGATCAGCTCTTTTATCTTTATCCAAAATAGCGCATCGTGGCGGGGGTCCATCTTTATACTAGCCAGTAGTAGACTCGTCATGTCAAAATAGAAAAGCGGCTTTTTAACCCTTATGCTGCTGCTGGCTAATTTGGCCAATACAAAATGATGCAAAAAAACAACAAAAAAGATGACCAGAAACACTGGCACATGGGTACACGATTGAGAATACTCAGCGAGGGCTATCTAATGAATGTCAACATGGCAGGGTTTAGATGGTTTTCAAACATGTTAGCGACCTTGTGTTTTGGATGAAAATAGCCTCAGCGTAGGAAGGGTTAAGCCGAAATAAGATGAAAACACTACATTCCTAATATTATATCTTATTCTCTTTGTTCAGTCGCATCCAATACCAAAGGAAACACAATGAATACAGTAGAGGGAAAAATATGACTCCCAATAGAAAACATCTACAATGCACCACCAGTAAAACATATAGGTAGTATTGTCCTAATGATTGATCGCGGAAGCACGAGTGACGTATTTAGATGTTTTGATCTCCCGGCTTGATTTCTAATATGCGCGAATAACATGGTAGGTAGATAAAATTTGCGAAAAATACAATTACAAAAATACTTCGCGTGCACTGTCTTTAAATAAAGACATTTATATGGAAAATATACGTTACTAGTTTTGCATTGTTATAACATGTATTAAAATTGCCCTTTTCCTCCATTTCAGGTGTTCAGGGAGTGGTCCTTTTGACTCGGCCCTCTACTACCCTATTGTTCTTCGAGGCCATCAAAAAGGCACACAACATCCAACCCTTGCTAAAGAAACTACAGTGGGTTCTCGGCACACCCTTCCAGGAGGGTCAGGAATACCTGCGCATGGCTGACGTCATAGGGGGCCTCGTTTTCATCCAGGACGCCTCGAAGGAAATCGCGGAGTTCCGAAAAGATTTTACCAATATCAATCCTGGGGGTTTCACAGATAACATCTGGTTCAAGGAATACTGGCAGCAAAAATATAATTGCACTTTAAATAACAATTGCCGGAATTTCTACGAGGATGAACAGAAAAATAACTATAAGCAAAAAGCATATGTGGCGCAGACGATTGCTTCAGTTTATGCCTTTGCGCATGCGATAAGGGAAGCACGTGAAGATATCTGCGGTACTGCTACAGGGATTTGTAACAGATTGGTAAACATGAATAGTTCCTTGTTCATGGAATATTTGAGAAACGCGTCCTTCACAAACGTTGATACCTATCGCTACACGTTCGGGTCGGATTGGGAATTAACTATCCCACGGTATGACGTCATGAATGTACAGATAAGCGGTTCAACCTATGCAATATCAAAGGTATGAGGAATCACATTTGTATGCAGTGTTTAATCTCTTCAAGCTCAGAGTTACCCTTAAGAGTTATCTTCGACTTCAGGACACTATATCTTTTTGGTTATTTGCATACAGCAGTCGATTACCTGTATTCAGTGGTACCCTGATTAATGCGAAAGACAGACCCCAAGGAAGCTGTGGTGTATGTGGTATACCCGAGGTGTTCCGAGTTGAGGCCGAGTAACCCCGAGGGATATTGCATACCCAACAGCATCTTGGGGGATTAGCTTGGACCACAGCTGACTGCCTTCCACCCATCACAGGCCAAGAAAACCCTTGCTCTGATTACCGTGGGTAAAATATATGTGGTTTAACCAGCTTAGAGAATAAGGACTCAAAAAGGTTTGAAATATATGTGTTTAGTGGAAAGCAGATTACCGTGGTACAATTTTTTTATTTTTGTTATCTTGTATTTCCCAGTAGCAGGTCATTCTGTATTTCTCTTCTTTTATAGTTTTCCCTTAACTTTTTGTAACCGGAGGTAACGTTTTATAACATGCATGATGTATTTGATACAGTTGTGTATATATAGCCAGCTTGCATAATGTATATGATACAATTGTCTATATATGATCAGCTTGCATAATATATATGATACAATTGTCTATATATGGCCAGCTTGCATAATATATATGATACAATTGTCTATATATGGCCAGCTTGCATAATATATATGATAGAATTGTCTATATATGGCCAGCTTCCATAATATATATGATACAATTGTCTATATATGGCCAGCTTGCATAATATATATGATACAATTGTCTATATATGGCCAGCTTGCATAATATATATGATACAATTGTGTATACATGGCCAGGTAAATTGGATGATAGCAAAGAATTGGGACATACAGTACTAAATATTCAGAAAGATCTCCCAAACTTAATCTTTAACTGTGAACAAATCTTATTTCTGGCAGAACCTTTATTCAATTTGTTCACTCAATCAATATATGCAACTATAGCGTGATGTATTGTCTTGATTGTACAAAAAGCAGTGCACATTATCGAATCATTGTCATTTACAACCAATCGAGGTATTGATCGTTTCCCTACATCCAGCAATGGTGTAATTAACATTGCTACACTAATCTGAGTTGCTGCATTTTTTACATTGATTTCCCATGTGTGCTGTGATTATTACGATGGTGCAAGTGTGAAAGGCAGAAAAAAAATCTCCATTTTTCAAAAAAACAGAATTTTTTTTTTTTTTTTTCTCCACCGTTTTTCCAAAAACAGCAGAAAAAAATATATTTGTCTCCACCGTTTTTCCAAAAACAGCAGAAAAAAGAATATATTTTTTCTCCACCGTTTTAAAAACATCAACAGAAAGTGTTTTTTTATTTTTTTGTCGCCTATTTTCGTGCAAACTGGTTATCTGTCTCCCTTTATATAAAAAAAATTTCTGCCGTTCACACTTACACCATCGTATATTATTATCAACTTACCACACAATTCAGCCTCAAATGGCAGACAATAAGACGATAACCAAATATAGTGTATTGTTTATTAACCACGTCGTGTACATATTAAAATGCAGATACATCAGAGAACTAAAACAAAATAAGAACATAAACGGTACCATCAACAAATACGGACACGAAAATACAAAAACAAACTCATTTTACCGAGATGCATTTTTCCTTTTTAATCTTTCGCGCCTGAACATGTTTAAATTTTGTTTTGGCTTTTCAGCATTGTTTTTGTGTTTGCCATTAATTTGATTTTGTATTCTTGTTATTTACGAGTATTGTTGTCTGTAATTGACAGATAGGCTCGTGGACTGCAGGTAAACTTATCTTACAAGCTCCAATCAAGTTTTACGACTCCACGGGTAAAGGTATGGGAGATTATCCTGCATCTAAATGTGACAGCACCTGTGCCTGCAAGAACGCCTTCGTAGACGATAGGTAAGAAATTGAAATATTATATCCCTATAAAAATGTTCATGCATGACGAAAATTCATATTTTTTTCATGCATGAAGATGATATTTCCATGCATAAAAATGGAAATTTCGCCCCTGGCATGATTTTGTCACCCAAGAATTGTAATGGGTAGTTGGGCTGTACGCAACTTCATGCATGGAATTTTTACCAAGAAAATATGCTATTTTACTATACTTGTTGGCAGTTATCAGAGTCATTCCTAATAGTCTACTGGCCACCCCATATACCCCCTATAGTGAACCCGAAATTGTCCATTACAGTAAGGTTTCATGGTGGAAATGTATAATAAATGATAATTCAAACTGGTTGTAGGAGATTGACTCGTTTATGTACATGTATTACCGTATGCGAATGGTTAAACCAGATCTTATTCTCTTGATTTCAGGTTTGCGACGATTGATGGCGGATCAGTTCTTCTTTCCGGTCTCTTCAACGTGCATGGCAAAGGAAGCGGAAATGCTGAATGCAGTGACGTCATCGATGAGTCAGGTCTTCAGAATGCGGAAGCCATGCTGTACGCCATAGATAAGATTAACTCTGATAAGTCTGTTTTGCCCTTCATAAAACTGAATGCTGCAGTGTTCGATACCTGCAGAAACACACAGCGTGCAGTTCGTCTGGTTAATGACGTCATCAAGGGTGAAAAATCCGTTTCAGCGCCCAATGGGAAAAAATCGACCCCAATAGGTGTAGTAGGAGGGGCGGACAGTAATACCTCAATGGCGGTTGCAAAACTTCTGACGTTTAACAAAATGGCGCAGATAAGTTATGCTTCAACGAGCACTTTGCTGGGTAACAGGGTTGAGTATCCTTACTTCTTCAGAACTGTTGGATCCGATACGTCACAAGCCAGGGCCATGGTGGATATCATCAAAGCGTTCAAATGGAGTTACGTCTCGACGGTTTTCTCAAATAACGTTTATGGTCACGCGGGCATGCGAGAGTTCATGAGACTTGCGACTGAAGAAAAGATTTGCGTGGCCACACAACTTATGGTCGAGGATGATTACGTCAGTCATAATGACGTCATGGTTAATTTGGTGCGATTTTTTGTAACCAATGCTTTTAATGAATCCAAAGTTGTTGTTATGTTTGTGACGGATGACGATGCGCATGCGCTGTTGAAGGCGGCCAAGACACTTCTTGGAAACTTAAGCAATGACGTCATATGGCTAGCATCGGATTACTGGGGTGACAGAAAAAGGGTATTCCGTGGCGTTGAGAGTATCGCAAGGGGTGCCATGACTCTGACTTTCCAGTCGAACCAAGTAAAAGGGTTCAAAGATTACTATGGACAACTCACGCCAAACTCAAACACCCGAAACCCATGGTTTAAAGACTTTTGGCAGCAGAAATTCCAGTGCTACGTCCTTGCGATGAACAGAGACAAGTACAATACATCTTGCTTGTCTTCCTTATCTCTCTTCAACAACGACCATCTTAGCGAGGTCGCATACGTCATTGATGCAGTGTACGCGTTTGCGCATGCGCTGGATAAACACGTGAAGGAGAATTGTCCGAAGTTTCCATTGGTGCTCTGCGACAAGGCCATTGAGACAATAGATACGCTACACCAGCAATTCAAAACTATTGCCTTCAATGGGACTAGTGGGAAGGTGTCTTTTGATGTCCTTGGAAACGGTCAACCCAGATATGATATCCTCAATTTACAAAATGGCGGACAGAATTACAACTATATGAAGGTAAGAATGAACAAAGAATAAACAAAATGAAATAACTTTGGTCAATAAGTTGAGCAAATCAAACGTAATGGCGAGTTTGGTACTTTGGTACAAATCGTCGAGATTTTCCGTATTTACTACATTATTTTGAAAATGAAAACCAATTCGAAATTATTTGTATCTTAACTACATTTTCAAACATAAGATCAAATATAGAATGCAAACAAAAGAGGGTCAAATATCCCTTTTGTGCCACCCTTCATATACTTCACTTTCCTCTAGTAATTACTTTCACTGTAATTTAAACTTTCCCAACGACTAAAAACATATGACAACCTTCACCTGTCGACGTTTACTCTAGGGATCCGCCGTGGCCTAGTGGCTACGACACCTGGCTCCCAAGCGTGAGTTCACAGGTTCGAATCTCTGCTGATTGCCCAAGCGGGTTGGCCTGGTCGCTATACAAATATGCTTCGTTTTAGAGAGCTGTCCATGGTTCTTCTGCAACTAAAAGATCCCTTGGAAGTATTCGTGAACATCTAGTCGCGATATGACCTAAGCTGTTGAAAGCGACATAAAAAAACAACAATTTCTTCCTTCCTTCTATTGACGTTTACCTCCTACGTATACTTCAACCCTTCCATTTCACAGGTTGGTGCGTGGAGCGACGGCGCCATTCGATTAAACACCTCGGGGCCAATAGTTGCCTACAAACACGGTGCACCGGTGCCCGCCAGGACCATCAACTCAAAATGTATGCTCCAGAGCTGTCCCTGTACCACAGACGCTGTCATGAACATGAAGTTCCAGTTGAAGTATGACCGATTCACCTTGCCCGCCTACTTTCCTATACACGAGAAGGGAAAAGGTATGTTTAAATGATTGTAGGGTGGTTTTGGTAGTCAACTGGTTCGTTGTGTGAGTGAGTATTGGTATTTCAATATCTCCGAGGGATCCTCAAGTTGTCCTATTGTTATTACAAATTAACCCATGTAGACATGGATTTCATGGAGATTACTTCTGACCAAAGCATTCTTTAGAATATCTGGGGGCAAATTGAAGCTGACTCCACACAACAACTTGCCTTCATAAATATTTAAAGAGTTCTTCAAAATGAATATCGTACAAGACTTAACTTTCTACTTAAAAGACTAATATGTTTATTTAACATTCAAATCAACACATGAAAGCTTGATTGTTATGGAGATATTTCTGATCAAAGCACCCTTTTCAAAATTTATCTTTAAGGGAAAATCGAAGCAGATTCCCTACAAAAACTTGTTTTATACTATGTAACATAATTCATCTTCTTTCGTCAAAAATATCTATATAACTTTCTAGTTAAAACACTAAGCATGGATTAGGTCAAGCAGTCTATTGTATATGGCTTTAATTTGGGGTGCTAAAGATTCCGCCTCGTAGCCCTGCTGGAGGGTATTTGTGCTACTTGAAATTCAAGTACTCAAACTAATCCAGATACAAAGCAGGATATTTATTGGAAGTATGTTGTTTTGTCGCTACCATGGGGAGTGCGAAAATTGCGAAAATTAAATGCCTGTAAAATACCAGTTATACAGTACTATTATATGGGTCCTGCCTACGTGATAAACTAGTCGTTAAATGACAAAGTACATGTGCATTGCAAGTGATTTTCATCACAAGATAAACATGTTTGATCTGGATCGAGATGAATCTGGTATGTTGATATGTGTTATATGACCATTAGTAGATTGTTGTTACAAGTAAGCTGGATTATATTGACCTTTTTCTTACAGGAAATACTCCATGTGGAGCATTACGCACCAATATTGGTTTCCAGCAGTATATGGCTTTCCGCTATGCCATTAACAAAGTAAACGCGGATGAGCGGTTACTACCAAACTTCACTCTGGGGTATATGGCCTTTGATACGTGTTCAAATCCAGAGTACGGGGCCGATGTCTTTACAGCTTTTGACCGGAACCTGCGTCTCTTCAGTCAGAAACCCGACAAGCCCATTCTGACGTATATCTATGCGTTCATTGGTGCATATGATAGTGACGTCACAATGGCGCTGAATCGGCGCAATCTGGAGGGATATAACATACTACAGGTATTGGTCCATTATTATCTGCATTATAGAAAGCAACCCCAGGTTGCTAGAGAATATTGGTACCAACTTCATTTTGAGCTGAGTACAGGCAGTTTTGACCAAAGAAGTTCCTCATTCAATATATAACATATACTGCAATTGTTACCAATGTTATCCAGAAACTGCTTACTAATTAAAATGGAAACGTATATTCGACAATTTATTCAAAGGGATTAGATACTGGGCCATGCAGCCGTCTCAGCAGTCTAGCACTATTGTTATGCAAATGAGCTCTTATCAGTACCCCACTGTCCATATGCACGCATCTGAGCATGTACGATGATCTACTTATCACCATGTTCTGTATAAGCAGTGTGTGGACTAGTCATACCACAGGAAGAAGTTTAGATTACATCTGTGGTATAGGGGAGGGTGTTGATATGGATATTGCTGAACCAGAGAGGTACATACCTGGTTAATAACCATAGAAATTAGTATGAAACGTTTTGAGTTATATGGAAAATAGTTAGATAAGTTTGTTTAACTTATCAAAGTATTAAATGTTTAAGTCTTAACTGGGTGTACAGAGGGTACCCTGGACACATGGCCCAAAAACCTGGTGCAATTACAATTTCCATCCTGCTAATTGGTGTCAGGCAGGATGAGCCAGGATTGCATCCTGGGTGAGGGTATTGTCTGCTGTCAACAGCCTGGCAGATACAGAATTACAGTCTAGGCTCTTGATTTGCAGACTAATTAAAGAAAAGTGCCATTATAGCTTGGAAAATCTCAAGTTTGTTTGATGCAGAGAGGGGGTTCATCAACCTCTCAAACGTTTAGATAGTTTTAGTTTTTACCTTTGAGGGGGCTTAGCAACCTGGGCAATCTAGGAATGTAGGTGAGTACTGTTAAATGTTTTATTTATTTGTTGAAAGACTATGTTTAATTAATGTTAGCCTAGTTGCAATAATCATACTTTAGTTTCAGTTTAAGACTTTTGACATGTCTTTAGGGTGCTAACATGGGCATGTGTCATCAGCGCTATTTCATTAAATAACCCCTTATGTGACAGCCTATTTCTAGTTAATTTGTCTGTTGATGCCATGGACCTGGAGTTGACCAGAAATTTGAGACTTCAAAATCCTGGAAACTAGCAAGTGCAGCACAGAATAGCTTTACATGGGAGAGAAATTGAAAAATATAAGAAAAAAGTCTTTTATCCACCAGTCAGCATAGAAAATCGCAGAATAAATAATCCCATTGTTACCCTAGGAAAGGTCCAGAAAACCTGAAAAAAATACTATTTCAGGTGTACAAATTTCTTTGAAAATAGATTTGAGCTAGAGATGAACTTCTTTATTATTCTATTGCACCTTATAATCAAACTTGAAATTGTTGGTTTCTGAGAATTAGAAGGTGGAATTTACTGAAATGACTCTCATGACTGATGTTAAGCCATATCACAGGTGAAATAGAGTCCCCAATTGAACCTCCCCAAATACATGTATTGCAATTACGCTAACATCTATTAAGCATACTAAACAATAGTTCATACCTCCATCCCCATGATGACTATATTGTTAAGCCTCTCCAAGAAGTGAAATTAATTCTTTACATGTTTGAAAGTACAAGAGGTCCATTCAACCTGCTAACTTAATCACCGGGCAAGATGGCCGCCGCCTTATCTCAGTGACTTCCTAGGTAAGATTAGCCCCCACAGTGTTAAGCTAATGGACTAAATGGTCCGTTGCTACTCTCTATAAATAGACCTCTCTGCATATACCTAGCGAGATAGTAAATAACTCACATTGTTTTCTTGAATCTCACAGTCAAAATAAAGAAAATCTATAATTATGAGTAAGATTGCATTACATATTAAGTGTGCTGCCACAGTTTAAGTACCGCTTTGATTACCCTATCTATTAAGATTACCTTCATATCGAACCTTTTCTGACAGGTTCTCTGAACCCCACGCCTTCGTCAGGGTAAACACCAATGCACTAAGTGCATATATTTAACAAAAAGACCATCAGGAAAATAATGTTAAATTGATCATGCAATAGCCAGGTTTAATTGAAATAAAATAATTGTAGGTATTGCGTGAGACATTGTAGCATAGAGGAAACAATTTTTGTTGATAAAGATGTAGCATGATATAGTTATTCTTATACCAAGTGTTGCTTATACCAAATTGAAAGACATCCGATGGTGATTTAAAAAAGACAATTACATATTGACATCACTCTGCTATATATACAATTTGCTAGTCCCGTGTTGACATTTGCTCTGCTTTGCTTGCTTGGTTCTACTTACGTCTTCACTAGCAATAATAATGGCAACAGTTTTATTGTGAATTATTTATTCTCATGCTTGCGAAAGGACGACGTCTTTTTTCGAAAGCCCCCGAGAACTGTACAGGTAATATTACAAATATCGTGTTAAAGTCTGTCAAATGATATCTTGAAAGTATTCTTTTTATTTCGTAGTAATGAGATAATGGGGGTAAGTAGTGTCTTACCATTAATCCTAATCCGAACCGACGAATCCACGATATCGTCAGGCACTCAAATCTTGTATTGAGATTATTCTTAGTTGGAATAATACAAACACAAACTCGAGGAATATACGTAACTTGTCTTTCATTATTGATATTCTTACATTTTTTAATAGCAGTCATTAGTTTACGTATTGATTATAGGGAAATTGATCGTACCAATCGATTTATCTATCATCTCATACGTTAAGTCTAACCTATCTTTTATCCATTCTTCCTCACACTTTGTGATATATGACTTTCAAAGTTGATTGGAATGGTGACCGTTTAAACCAAGCCAATATTTCAAAAATGTACACATACACGCGTAGTAATTTATTCCGTTTTTTTTTCAATTCCGTGTTTTCAGATCAGCCCTGCCTCAACTTCACAGGATCTGGAGAACCGGACCGAATCTCCTGACAATTCTCAGTCAGAGGCGCTGGTTTCTGTGATGAAGTTCTTCGGCTGGACATACGTCTCAGTCGTTTACGTCAATAACACGTACGGTACGTCAGGATTTGACGCAATGCAGAGAGCGTTGTCAGGTGACGGTGTCTGTGTAGCATCGAAACAGGTAATTGACATGTAAAATATGTTAACTATTCATTGAGTTAAATATTGATTAATCCATTAAAGTGATTAGAGTTTTATCATCACAGTTATATATTGTGAATTGGTCATCGGAAATAATAGTTCTTTTATATTTTGTAAAACACCAACAATTAAAGCGATAGATATACAAGAATATTCACAAAACAATAAGCGTTTGCAAATACTGAAAACTGCTCTCAAAGAAAGCGTTAGATCACGACATTATCAGGTCAAAGGATAACTTTTACAATAGTTATGACTCGAAAGCTGCCCACGACGCTCTGAAATTAAGTGCATTCAACACATTCGGATTTACTGAGGCAATATGGGATAAACTGACTTGGCCAATTTACACTGCAAAGTGCCATTGACTGCAGCACTGCCCAACTGGATGCATATACATCTACATTATAGCATTCACCTCATACGTTACAAGTATTGAAATTTCAAACTGAGGTATTTATTTTGTAGGTGATCGACACCGGAAGTGACAGTGATGCAATGTATCAGGAGATTGTCATGAAACTAGCAGCGGTAGAAGGCGCAGCGGCAGTCATAGTTATTGCCAGTAATACGCATGCGCGGAGACTTCTCCAGGCGGCTAAGGCAAGAAATCTTGTAGGTCGGTTCGTCTGGTTCGGGACCGAATACTGGGGAGATCGTGATGACGTCGTGGAAGGTCTCTCCGACGTCTCCCGAGGTGCCTTTACCATCGTCCCTGACAACGGCTATGACGCAGAATTCGACAAATTTTATAAAGACATCAAACCCGATTCCGATCCAAACAACCCATGGCTAAAGGAATTCTGGGAGATTACCTTCAAGTGCAATTTGGAATTTGGCGGGAAATTCGAGCGCGCGTGCAGCGGACGAGAGTCGCTACGAGACTTGCCCTTTAAACAGGATGTCTACGTCACGAACACCATCAATGCCGTGCTGGCCTACGTCCATGCCCTGACCAAATTATTCGTTGATAAATGTGGGGGCATGACACTGCCCCCTTGCGGGGAAGTCGGGGACGACAGGAGAACGACAGAGAGACTGAACATATACATGAGGAACATCAGTTTTATCGGAGGAGACGGAAAACCATTTAGCTTCAGTAAAGGCAATGGTATTGGCAAATATAAGATTTTCAACTACCAAACAGTGACTGGTGGACATGCTTATGTAAAGGTGAGAATTTATAATTTTGTTTTTTCGTCCCTTTTTCTGCCATATTGCGGCTTACTTGAGACTAGCCAGTAGTAGCTGGTGGAAGAAACCGCAGTACCCTGCGAAAACTACCGCCTAACCCCAAATCACTGGTAACCTTCTCACATGCTCTGGCCGGGTGCAGGTGAGACAAGAAAATGATATCCTGCATTAGATTTGAATTATTTTTTATAACTTTACTTTGATGGAATAAAAGTTAGTTTGATAGGATCTTATACGGTTAGTTCGTATTATCAATTTGAAAATTGTTGGAGTTAACATCTGCAATAGATCTCTCAGAATAAGTTTGCATCAAAGAACCTACGTCCTATTCCTTAAGTCTGAAATTGCGATTTTGTTGAACAAGCAATTTAGAATACTGTGTCACTCAAAATGTATGAATAGAATATTAATAACCATAGGATTACCGAATGGTTGCATTAAAAGAATATTTTCGGGCTGCCTAAATACCCAAGCCGTCAGGCGCATGACGCACACATTGCTTAGTATGGCGCCATCGAACTCAAATTTTTAACATGTATAATGTTATGCTTGAATGAGTAGGAACTTTGGGAGCGGTCTTAAAATGCTGGTGGTCCTATAGAACAGGTCATAATATTGCTGGAAGGTTTGACTGTGTGTCTACTTAAAAATGGGATTTTTAAAAAGAATTACAACTTTTTTATTATTAAGAAATGTTTTGTTTATTTTCCTGGGAGTCAACTATGACTATGAATTACAACTTGATATTCACTAATTTGTGTATTTCAGGTTGGTGAATGGGTGGACCAAAAGTTGACACTAAATGGACAATCAGTGAGGATGTATGACAAAAAAGGCAAACGGAAGCTTTTTTATTCTAAGTGCCCTGGAGTCTGCAGGCATTGTCTGGTACCCACCCGCTCCAAACTGGACACCACCCGGGCACCCCTGACCTTCCATGCCCACCAGACCATCTGGGGTATCCTCGTCATCACCATCAGCACCCTGGGTATCATCCTGGCCATGATCACCATGATGTTCTTCCTCTTCCAGTTCAAACACCCCGTCGTCCTGGGGGCCACGTGTTCCCTGAGCTGCCTCCTCCTTATCGGGATTTCCCTTTTGTACCTCTTGAACTTCGCTTTCATGTTCTCCGCAACCTCGACCACGTGCGGAATGCGGAGATTCGGTGTCGGTTTCTTCTACACCATGTGCTTCGCCGCCATGTTGATGAAAGCCGTGCGCATCAACCGGATACACAATAAAGCTGACGTATCCAACAAGCCGTCCTTCGTCGGCGGACCCAGTCAGAGTCTGGCCGCCATTTTGTTGATCTTTGTTGAACTTATCCTGGTTGCGGAGTGGCTCATACTACGAAAACCAGACGTTGAGTACTATCTTGTCGATATCAAGGATGTCAATGGATTCCCCACGTATGCGGTGGCATGGAAATGCGGTCATAGCAGGGAGGAAATGGTCATATCACTCTGCTATGTCTTTTTATTGGTTTTTGTGACTTTGGTCATATCACTCAGGGCCAGAAACGCCACAGACTTTCAGCACGAAAGCATATGGATTTTTGTGAGTAGTTTTCTCACCGCGTGTTGTCTTATAACATGGACTTGTGTCTATACTTTGGGGCCTTCGGATTATGAAATACCAACTGTTTGTGTGGGAATCACCGTCAATGCATCATTAATATTCGTCTTTATGTTCGTACCGAAAATGCTGGAGCTCACTTCGCCAAAACAGCTTGGTGCTGCGCAGTCATCCAACAGCATAGAGTATGACCCGCAGTATCATACTCCAAACAACGGCAGTAGAGGGCAGCACAGTCAGCACGAGGAGGGTAAGTGACGTCATAGCGCGCAGACGTTCAAAAAAATCAAAAACAAGCTAATCATGCAATTGGTGGTCTGCTACAGTAACATCTTTAGGCTATTTATGCATAGTGATTTACTGTGAATTGCATTGCGACGATAAATGTACATGATTTTTAGATAAGTCTTTCAAATAGACACGTAAGCAGATTTTTATACAAATGTTCGGTCTTAGGAAAGGATGCTCACAGCCGATAGAACCCTTGGTATATTTTGAAAAAGAAGGCAATTACTTTGCGGTCCAGGATTATATGAACTAGTCTAGCCTGTCAAAAGCGACACAATACCAAAATATTGCAAAACCAAACAAAAAATTGGAAGTTATGTCAAAGACCACCAATGTGCCATATATTTTCACCAACGTTAATTTACAAATGTATGAGAAATATGTGTATATTGATATGTTCGCTATATCTATTAGTCCATTTTTATTAAAAATGAAAATCAATCACTTACATAAACAAAATGAAGTCTCTTATGAAATTTATATAATATCGAATTCAATATTGAATACAGTTTAATAATTCCCAAATCAGTATATACATTAATATCATGTGCAGTGTTCGTTTCGAGTATTTTTTATTGAGTTGCATGGGCGCATTGTCTTTTTTGTTTTGTTTTATTTTTCTGTATTTTGCGCATGTCTAGAAGCTGTCGTTGCCAATGCATGTATCTGTAACTATTTCTTCGTGCATCACCTATCACTTATCATTTTATTTCATCCAGCAAAACAGTATATATATTATATATTTAAGAAATCGAGTGAATTTGATAGCCAGCTGTGCTGAGTTGAATTACAATTATGATCGTTTTTACCCTCTTTACGAATTGAAAGTGGAACCTTTTTCAAATTAATGTGCTACATTAAAATGACATGATATTTATGTTTTATATCCAAGCATTGCTATGGTCATTCGTTGGTTTGGGATCCTAAAGAATATAAACCATGCCTTAACTTAAAGGATATGAACACCTTATGGAATAAAGGTATTATGATGAGAGCGAAACAAAGCTCACTTTATGTCACTTACAACAATATAAACTTAGCCCGAACTGGTGTAAGGGGTACATTTAGCATATACTGTATAACTGGTTAATTTAGCGTGGTTTTTAATTTGGCGTATTTTGGCGAATGCCCATCAACGCCAAATTAAAGATCGCATAAAAATATGTCTACATGAAGATGGTGTTGTTCTGACTGCTCCAGACGCCAAGTGTTGTTCTGACTGCTCCAGACGCCAATATAAATACAGGGAAAATACTTTTTTGAAAAAAAACGCCAACTCAAGTACACGCCTAATTAAACAGTTATACAGTAGCCTTTTTACATGAACTGTGACCCTGTTTGAAAGACGAGTGTTGACTATGAATGATTTCAGGAACAGTTCGGTTCTGGAGAAAAATACGTCAATATTGGAAGTCAAAGTAACCCAGAGAAAGGTATAAGTCTAGTCCATAGGGGTTTATAGTGAGAGAAATGACAACTTACTAACTGAATGGTTTAGTATTGCATGGTGGAGATGTATGAGGTTCACCATTTTCATTAACATATATGATGACGGTATGGGGCATATTAAGATTAATACTTGTGGACTCAAGGGATTTAAACGGGATGTGTACTTGCCTACACACGAACTGTTTTCATCTGTTTTAACCAATTGTTAGGGGCAATTAAACCCGAAATAATTAGGAGGAAAACCTTCGCCTACATCCAAAATACTGCCACCTTTTTCACTTACATCAGTATGGCGCCCAGTCGGTGTACACTGCACTAGACAGCCCGGCATTGGAGGCAACCCGAGCAGAAATATTTGACTGCAATTTTTAGTAGCATATAGTTCCTTTTGGATATTCCCCAAAGAGCATTTCACTCCACTATTGTCATATTTGGTAATGCAGACCTTGATATTGGTTTAAGTTTATAACGATCTTTTTAAACTAAACATTAAATGTAGCGCCTTGCAGAATATGTCCCTTTTCCGTTTATTGCTAATGCTTGTTGGTAACTCAAGGTCCAAACTTCAGAACGGTATCCCGGTATACATACATACATACATACATACATACATACATACATACATACATACATACATACATACATACATACATACATACATACATACATACATACATACATACATACATACATACATACATACATACATACATACATACATACATACATACATACATACATACATACATACATACATACATACATACATACATACATACATACATACATACATACATACATACATACATACATACATACATACATACATACATACATACATACATACATACATACATACATACATACATACATACATACATACATACATACATACATACATACATACATACATACATACATACATACATACATACATACATACATACATACATACATACATACATACATACATACATACATACATACATACATACATACATACATACATACATACATACATACATACATACATACATACATACATACATACATACATACATACATACATACATACATACATACATACATACATACATACATACATACATACATACATACATACATACATACATACATACATACATACATACATACATACATACATACATACATACATACATACATACATACATACATACATACATACATACATACATACATACATACATACATACATACATACATACATACATACATACATACATACATACATACATACATACATACATACATACATACATACATACATACATACATACATACATACATACATACATACATACATACATACATACATACATACATACATACATACATACATACATACATACATACATACATACATACATACATACATACATACATACATACATACATACATACATACATACATACATACATACATACATACATACATACATACATACATACATACATACATACATACATACATACATACATACATACATACATACATACATACATACATACATACATACATACATACATACATACATACATACATACATACATACATACATACATACATACATACATACATACATACATACATACATACATACATACATACATACATACATTAGGAAATGTAAGTGTCGTGTTATTTCAGAATGTGCTGGAAGAAGGAGTTCTTTCCTTTTAAGACGTTGGCGGTTTGGCAGCATTTCTTAGCCTTGAAAATGGTGACGTTGCCTCGCAATTCAACGGGTAACCTTCCAATTTTAGAGACTCATTTTGGTATTGCAATTGAATAAGTATTTAACGGGGGCACAAAGGTTTCAACTTTCCTTATTGCGTGGCTGTCGGTAATGTTCAAATCTGCATAAATGTCATCAGTCCTCTCAGATTTACGAAATAGGAACTGAGCTCAAGATGGCTTGGTATCATTAGTGTTGAAATAAATTGGTAAGAGAATATTTTATTACAGTCTTTTAAAACTACTATTACTACTTCACTCGAATGGATGGAATCAAATACAGTTAATATATCAAAATTCCCTTTAATCCCGTTTAATACCATGGTGCTTATTAATAAAATACCTACCTACATGTACGTGATGAAATTACTACTGCATCTCGTAAACAAGGGATAGTTTAGTTTTGCATAATCACATTTTTTGGTTTGCCTTTATATACGAGTATGTACATAATATTATGTACATGTACATGCTAAAAATTATATTGCATTTCATAACCATAGGACAGTTTAATTTGTAATTATCATGTTTTTAATTGCCTATGCAATCTGATTTGAAAATTTAGGCAGTGAAGTCTTACAGTTATTCCAATTCTTTGCAATCAAGCAGAAATCCCCTCAACGTGTATTTTCATATAAACAACAGTGTAGGCCTTGGGTCGTGGTACACAATAGTCACCAGTTGCCAGCTTCTGTTTTATCATTTGTGGCATTTTCTTGATTTACTGCATTTTTATATTCAGTTATTGGTCGCTACAGTACAGACATTTGATTCTTGCACCAGTCGACCGGACGTCTGCCAGTGCCTGGTTGTACAAACATCCATGGCTTAGGCTATCATGTCAAAAGATTAGCCAAACACATCAATGACCCTAAAAGCTTGCAAATTAAAGAACGTTCAGTCATGAGCTCATCCATGCTCCGAAAACAGGGTGGCAGTCGAGAGTGCGGTCGTTATGCCCGGGCACCTCATGCATTTAGTACAGGAATTAAATGTCGACGCTGTACATCCTTACAACCTATTGTTATACGTCATAAATCTTATTTTATAGCTGAGACCAAGTTGTAGGAGTGTAGAGAAGCATGACGTAGTCTGTGTCGTAAGTTTGTGACGGTTTAACCCTTTCATGCCTGAAGATCTTCTTCACAAGTGTCGTCTGAACCTTTGACACTTTTGTAAATAAATTTGGAAGTAATCATAAAAACAAAAAGTTTTTGAAGGAGAGTTGTTTGGTGGATTTTGGTCAATATTTCTCCTTCAAATATTTTCTGGATATTGCTTTTTTATAGAGATATCACTAAATTAGGCAGGCGGTTTTGGTCAGTACAGGCATGAATGGGTTAAGGATTTGGTCATTTTTTGGACTTGTGGTGGTGCTTTATTTTGGGGGGAAAGGTCAAGAAAGATGCCATTCGCTAATCAAAGTGACACGATGAGTGATTGAATATATAATATAACTAGTTTCTCGAGTTGAATGTCAGACGATACCTAGTATTCAAAATCAATTATTAAAGTAGCCCATTTCAATTTGGTTGTCAAATTCATCTACATATTGGGAATTGGGCATGCCTTATAAGTTATGATAACATTTATTTGCACCCACACAAACCACACTAAACGGCATCTTCCTTGATACTTTTTACCTATGCATTTTGCCTTATCACGAGCGTATCTCAAAATTTTGTTAACTTTTATTCCAAAATAATGAATTTGGATGATTCACTCCAAATATTTTGAATTTATTCCCTCAGTTTTACAATAGTAATGGCAAATTCAACAAATATTTCGATTGAATTTTTTGAATAGATGAGATTGAGTACGGTAATCCAAATTAAGTTTCTATCGTGAAATTTCGATTTAACTATTCATACACTTGTATACCGGACATGTTCAACAAGCGTCCTCTACTGGGTGTCGCTGTAACTACAATATCAAAAGTATTTCTAATGTAGCAAACACCCAATAGATGGCGTTAGTAAATCAACTTCCGGGACAGAATTGTCTTTGGGCATATACAGTTAAGATATTTAAATCCTGCAACAGTCGACCGGACATCTGCCAGTGCCTAGTCGTACAAACTCCCATGACTAACATGTCAAAAGAAATAAACCAAACACACCAATGAACCAAGAAGTAGCTTGCAAATCAAACTACATTCAGTTGTGAGCTCATCTATGCATTCATGCCCAGAAAACTGGTTCGCAGTCGCACCTGTGGCCGTGTTTAATGCGCAGGCTGCCCACGCATTTAGTGCAGGAATTAAATGTCGGCAGTGTACACTTGTATACCGGACATGTTCTGCAAGCGTCCTCTACTGGGTGTTCCCGTTACTACAACATCAAAAATATTGATAGTTAAGAAAATACACAATAGATGTCGCTAGTTAATCAACTTCTGGTACGAAATTGTCTTTGCGCATAAATTATGTTAATGATGATAGCTCGTGGCGGGCCGCGTGAGAATGTTGTGATTTGTCTTGGCGGTCTAGGGAGTATTAACCCGGGTTGCAGTGCTGAGGATGAGGGGGAGGACGAGGAGATGTCCGTCAGGGATAGCTCCCTAGTTTATCCTGACAAACACATTGCCTACTTCTAGATGTGAGTAACCGGAACACACGTGAGGATGCACATCTTGAAATGAATTTTAAAATTTAATATGAAATTTAACAGAAAATGATAAAATACATTACATTTTCGAAGATTGATTCTGCATATTAACATCTTGGAATGAATGTTCAGGTTTATTATGAAATTGAATAGAAAATGATAAAATACATTACATTTTCGAGGATTCATTCTACATATTTTGATTCTTAACAATATGAATACTGTGAAAAGTACATTCAATTCAATTTCCCAAAATTAATATCTCTTGTGAAATTTTACCGATAATAAAAAAAACACATTAAATTTAAGAAGATTGCTTCTGATACTAATTAGCTGATTATATAGCTATCATGTATTTCAGAATCCATCAATGAAAGTTACTTATCAACCTACGTTAAGCAATTATTGCATATTAAGTTACTAATAAACGTATCCTTTATATAGAAGTATATAAATTTAAGTATATCTAAAGGTACTAGATGAGTTTTGTTAAAACGCTATCATTTTGATGCTATTGTTATCATCTATTGCTAAATAATTTTCCATTATTTAGAATGGTTTTAGTAATTGAATTAACTTGGCATTGCATTTTGTCATATAAACTCTCGAGCTTTTTTAGTATAAGGTGCGTTTTCGTTTGTATATTGTGGTGGTTTGATATTGTTTTGTTGATTTTGATACATTGAATTTACAGGTAGCAGCAAGTAAACCAATTTTTAAGAGCTCCCAAAGTTTTGCTTTTTAATATTCCTTTTCGTACGGTAATTGTAGTATAGGATAAATCTGTTTTTGTAGTCTTGTGATATTCCTAGTAAGTAAGATTTTTCAGGCACAATTTATATTGCATAAATCTTTGTTCAACATTTTATCACTTTAGATCCCTTTCACAATCAAAAGCACATTATGCATGATTACATTACTTCTATTGATGATCTGATCTGAACTCTTCTTTATATTTATCTTATACCTTTTATATCTATGGCAGGCATTGAAAACAGTGCACTAGATACTGCGCCGGAAACTATCAGCACCTCTCTCTAAAACTAAAAACTGACTCTACTCATTGCACGTGCGCATACACATGCGCACTGAACAATCGTCCCGATACCGGATGCACATTGGATGATGGTAATTATGGTGATTTTTAAAAGAAATTACTTGGAATGTGGTCGTATTTCCTGAGAGAATACATGATACATTTTAGGCGTGATACTGCGACAAAATGCATTCAACACGCAGCAGGCAGGTCAGCCGGCGTCCCATGATGCAACGCTACCGGATGCTATGGATTCACTTCCGCTGCCTACGCCGCCATTACAACGAGTTGAGTGGGAATCTATACCCGAATTGAGCCGACCGCGGCGATCCATAACCAGTCTGCTCTCCAGACGACAGAGCTACCGAGTTACTGCGCCGAATCAGGCGCATGCGCAACCACAACTTCCGGAAGACGAAATCCGCCAGCAATTGCGTTCGTTGCGAGGGCAGCAACAGGATCAGGAGAGGCACTACCGCTCGGTGCAACAACAGTTGCAAGAGAAGCTGGTACTGCTGCAACGGGAACGGCGCATGGAGGAAGATTATCAAAGAGTGCAAGATTTGGAATTGCCACCGCCTCCGTCGCCACGGACACAACAGGAACTGTTCTTGCTGAAACTAGAGCGACGATTATCCAGGTCTAACTCCAGGTCTAATTCGCACCTGTATCATCCAGACTACAGCATCTCAGCTAGACCGAGCTTCAAACGAAATTCCCTCCTAAAAGGCAACTTCTGATTGCGGGACCGTGTGCTATGAAATTAATCGCACGATGGCCATATATCTGCATCTAGGATGATGCTTAAGTCTCAAATATTGAAAATAGCAAATGGCATATTATAGAAGGTAAAATGTCCATCATTTTACAATTTCTGTTTAAAAATATCCTTTTGATAAAAGCTTGATTGTTTCTTTTGTTTTGTGCACGGTCAATTGAATCCCTGTACGAAGGCGATACATCGCCAGGCATATACCGCTAGTGTTATTATAGGCGGGTGGCCAAGTGTCAGAATTATACTTTTGATGGCGTTTTTCGTTACAAGTCGTCATCCATGCTTATTCATCTCTGCATAGGGTGGGCTTTAGCGCACGGGTGGATGACACGTCTGATTTTGCTGCGTAAGGGAATTTTGGGGCATTTTATGCAAAAAATCACCAAAAAAGCATGTTTTTTGGGATTTCCTTCTAGAAAATTCATTTTTCGAGATAGAAACTCAAAACTTGCTACAAATGTGTTCAAGAGGATGCTTCTGATCTTAGAACATGTTGCGTTAGCGTGACTTCAAGGAACCCCCCACTG
Organism: Maea johnstoni; assembly: GCA_963942565.1. Taxonomy (NCBI): domain Eukaryota; kingdom Metazoa; phylum Annelida; class Polychaeta; order Spionida; family Magelonidae; genus Maea; species Maea johnstoni. Next base: position 8,768,158 of record OZ012691.1, on the reverse strand, counting down.
TGAGTGATTTTGGGGGAAAAATCATCAAAAATGAGTGTTTTTTGTAATTTCCCACAACTTGAATGTCATCCTGTGGACTATTCCAAACTCTCAACTAAATAGTTTTGGTTTAGAAAACTACCCAATAAGGTTTAGATACAGAAAATAAGTTATGTTTGAATATTTTCGTGATATGCTACGTTTTGGGGCATTTTATAGAAAAATGGCATTAAAACTAGTGATTTTAGGGATTTGCTTCTGGAAGGTGCAATTTTCATAGTAGGAACTCAAAACTTGCCACAAGTGATTTCTATTAGTATGTCTATGATTATCAAATGTTTTGTGATAGTATGAAATGTATCTGACCCCTGCTGTGAGTGATTTTGGGGTAAAAACCTCTAAAATAGTAGGATTTTTGTAATTTCCCACAACTTGAATGTCATACTGTGGACTATTCCAAACTCTCTACTAAATAGTTCTGGTTTTGAAAACTAACCAAGAAGGTGTAGATAGAGAGAGTGAGTCATGTTTGCATATTACCCTGACATGCTACGTTTTGGGGCAATTTATAGAAAAAATGGCATAAAACAGGTGATTTTAGGGATTCGCTTCTTGAAGGTGCAATTTTCATACTAGGAACTCAAAACTTGCCATAAATGTTTTTATGAGGATGTCTATGATAATCAAATGTTTTCTGTTAGTATGAAATGTATCTGACCCCTACTGTGAGTGGTTTTGGGGTAAAAACCTTTAAAATAGTAGGATTTTTGTAATTTCTCATACATTTGAACAAAGGAATATCATATCTTATACCAAGATTCTAGCCTGATATTGTTGTTACAAAAATTTAACCAAGAATAGGCATGTAGGGGAAATAAGTTATGTTTGCCAACCTATGACTTGCTAAATTTTGGGGTATTTTACTGAAAAATCATCAAAAGCATGCGTTTTTAGGAATTTCCTTCTGAAAAATGCAGCCTCCAATGTAGATATATAAAACTTGACACAAATATGTTCACATTGATGCCTGTGGTTGAAGGATGTGTTTTGGTAGTTGAGATTTAATGTAGCTCCTGCTGTGAGTAATTTTTAGGTAATATCCTTTAAAATCATGCATTTCTTTTGTATTTTCCCAGGCTTAAACTGTCAACTTGCAGACCATGCAAAGATCTTAATTTCCCAATTTTGCCAAAGAAATCACTTAAGAATGTGTTGGTGAAGGAACTGGGTTAGGTTTACTAGATTTCAATGATAAGCTATCGTTTTGGGCATTTTATGGAAAAAGTAATGAAACGTGAGAACTTATAGAAATGTAATTTTTGTAATTTCATAGGCTCTATCATTCTAAGGAATTTTGAATTAATACCTCAGTCATGCTAGATTTTGGATCATTTTGCTGTAATATAATGAGAGATGGATACTTTTGATAGTACCTACGTACGTAGCAATCACAGTGGAACCTGTGGACATGGAGCACTCATGAGAAATTAAGAAGTGCTCCGCGTATGCAGGTCCCTGAGTCATCTCAGGTCATACAGATCAAGAAACAGAGTCATTGAAATAGCATCAATATCAATTTATGGTAGAGAATAGTAGTGGAGCTCCTACTATTACTCTCAGAGTCTAAGGTATATCTCACTCAGTTACATAAGTATCATGCTGTGAGATGTTATTTCATTTATAATTTGATAGACATGTGAGTCATTCAAGTATGAAAAACAAAACACCCACTTTGATCTTTTAAATCCCAGTCATTATGTGAGAAAGTTGCTAGTGACTTGGAGTTAGGCAGTGTTTTTTTGCTGGGTAATCTGGTTTCCTAAACCAATTACAACTGGTTAGTCATGACTTAACCATGGTATGGTAGAAAAAGTGACAAAAAACAAAATTCCCAACTCCAAAATGTGTGTTTGTTCCTTGATCCCAGACAGGGCATGTGAGAAAGTGATCACTGACTTGGGGTTAAGTGGTTTTCACTGGGTTACTATAGTTTCCTCCATCACTAACAACAGGCTAGTTACAACTTAGCCTAAATATGGCTGAAAAAGGATGATCGAAATTCCAAAGTATTGCATGAATCAGGATTCATTTTGACTCCTCCCTATTCATATCTTTATCATACTACTCTTAATACTTCCTATTCAGCAGATTATTGGTTGCGCTACAAAAAGACTGCACAATTAGGACCACACCTTTGGTCAGTTTGCTGCCTAAAGATTAAATGCCCCCACTGATCTCCTAGCACAAAGCGTTGGGAAATTGGTCTCCTATCACTCACTGTTAAACATTACCAAAATATTCCACTAGCCAGTGATGGACTACTTGTCCAGTATGTCCACAACATTTAGTAGTCCTTCCACCTTTTCCCCTTATGATAACTAGCCCATGAGCATATTGTGTACTTTGATAGATATAAAGTACTTAGCCCAATGGACCTACAAGCCCATTGTATAAGCAGCCCTACCATTATTTTTTAAAAGATGTGTATAGTCACAGACTACAGGGTTACCTTGCGCTGTTACAGTATGCAGGTACTGCTGTTGAAATGCTCTATGTACAGAGGTAATCTATGAGGTTCCACTGTACATTATCCTCAAATACAATTTTTCACCATACAGTCTCAACAATATTTTGAATAATCAAAATCAGTTCTATTTTTTATACTTATACCAGAATATTAATGCAGCTTGCATTAGCTTGGTTAAATACATTTTTCCTGTTCTCACACATCTGAGGTAGCATTACAAGAATTAATAGTCAGTCATGTACAGTCAAACTTGCCTCAACGACCACCTCTCTTAAACGACCACTTGCCTTGAACGACCATTTCAAATCCTCCCAAGGCTATTACCTCTATATTTTACCTTGATTAAACCACCACTTACTTGACGCGACCAACCACCATGGAATCTATCCCTAAAAGGAAATGGTCCTTCATTCAACGGCCACTTGAATGCCTAGACGCCTCGTATATTGGAAAGGGCACAATAAAATAATGAAATGATCGGTAAAATTGAAAGTATATCATTTCTGAGGGTCCTCAATTAATGATATAGTTCAAATTTTATTTTTCTGAATTGTTTATTCTTATAATATTGATGAAGAAATTTCAACAAACGCAGCTTAACATAACAACTTCAATGATACCTGGTCATTGTTGGAAATTCTTTGTTAATTCATAACCTCGCTCAGACCATCAACCCCTTCTTAAGAGACCACCTCTTTAAAAGCCCACCTTTGACATTTCCCTTGAGCGGTCGCTTAATAGAGGTTTGACTGTACATGTGCACATATACTCATATTAGTGATGATATTACTAGTACTCTTCAGATTCAGTTTCTGTGTCTAGACATTCACTCAGGAAGAATGCTTTACTTTTCTTTATGTGTGATGAATGGCGAACATCCTCAAGGTAAAGACACGTCTTCATAAACCTCTATTTTGTGAAAAGACTTTGTTTCCTGTGTTTTAAGTCTTATATGGGTCTATATAGGATCATTTTTAATGATGAAACACCACATCTACCTGAGGCACATCTTAGTTGTTGAAATGCTGAATGGCAAACAGTGGAAAACTCCTATTAAAGGCCAATGTAAATACTAAAAAGGGACTATTAAATGACACATTTCTTGATATTTTTCTCTGCAAAAAGGTGAAAAATTATGCATAAATGTTAGATTGATATGTGATATAATCAAATAGTCCATTGAATACTATTTTCTAAATTTTTGCCCAAAAAATCACTTGAATTGTTAAGCAGGGGTCACATGAAACTTAAAACACAACATCACTATAATCACAGAAATCCTAATGAGTATCATTGTACCCAAATTTGAATTCCTACTATGAAATTTACACTCTCTAGAAGCAAATATTTAAATTCACATTTTTACTACTTTTTCCATAAAAAACCAAAACCATAGCTTATCATTAAAGGCTATAGTGAACATAACTCAATTCTATAGTCAACACATTCTTAGGTGATTTTCTCTGTCAAATTTGTGAAATGGTCTCCAGGTTGTCAGTTAAGCCTCGCAATATACCAAAAAATTGCATAATTTTAAAGGATTACCCAAAAATCACTCATAGCAGGGGCCACATTTAACCTCAACTACCACAACACATCCTACAACCATAGGCATCAATGCGAACATATTTGTGGCAAGTTTAATATATCTACATTGGAAAATGCACTTTGCAGAAGCAAATCCCTAAAATCACATGCTTTTGATGATATTTCAAAAAAATACCCCAAAATTTAGCATGTCATAGGTTGGCTACCATGACTTATTTCCTTTATCTGCCTATTCTTGGTTAATTTTCTGTAACAACTAGAATCTTGGTATAAGATGTAATATACCTTTGTTCAAATGTATGAGAAATTACAAAGATCCTACTAATTTAAAGGGTTTTACCCCAAAATCACTCACAGCAGGGGTCAGATACATTTCATACTAACAGAAAACGTTTGGTTATCATAGATATCCCTATGGAATCATTTATGGCAAGTTTCGAGTTCCTACTATGAGAATTGCACCTTCCAGAAGCAAATCCCTAAAATCACCTGTTTTATGTTATTTTTTCTGCAAATTTCTCCAAAACATAGCATGTCATGATAATATGCAAACATGACTCACTCTCTCTATCTACACCTTCTTGGTTAGTTTTCTAAACCAAAACTATTTAGTTGAGAGTTTGGAATAGTCCACAAGATGACATTCAAGTTGTGGGAAATTACAAAAATCCTACTATTTTAGAGGTTTTTACCCCAAAATCACTCACAGCAGGGGTCAGATACATTTCATACTATCACAAAACATTTGATAATCATAGACATCCTTGTTAAAACATTTGTGGCAAGTATTGACTTCCTACTATAAAAATTGCACCTTCCAGAAGCAAATCCCTAAAATCACTAGTTTTAATGCCATTTTTCTGTAAAATGCCCCAAAACGTAGCATATCACGAAAATATTCAAACATAACTTATTTTCTGTATCTACACCTTGTTTGGTAGTTTTCTAAACCAAAACTATTTAGTTGAGAGTTTGGAATAGTCCACAGGATGACATTCAAGTTGTGGGAAATTACAAAAAACACTCATTTTTGATGATTTTTCCCCCAAAATCACTCACAGTGGGGGGTTCCTTGAAGTCACGCTAACGCAACATGTTCTAAGATCAGAAGCATCCTCTTGAACACATTTGTAGCAAGTTTTGAGTTTCTATCTCGAAAAATGAATTTTCTAGAAGGAAATCCCAAAAAACATGCTTTTTTGGTGATTTTTTGCATAAAATGCCCCAAAATTCCCTTACGCAGCAAAATCAGACGTGTCATCCACCCGTGCGCTAAAGCCCACCCTATGTAGAGATGAATAAGCATGGATGACGACTTGTAACGAAAAACGCCATCAAAAATATTTCTAGAGCTCTTTTAGGGATTTGGCCACCCGCCTATTAAATTTGGGGAGATATAGGGTTGGGTACAAAAAAGCCTACTTGACGACGACATAGGGATTTGGCACATGGTTGAAGGTTCCTGCATGAACTGAAGATCGTGTAGTAGTAGAGACCTCCAAGACCAGCTTGGTGCTACCACCAAGCGGTAAAAGCATTAACTAAAGCAAAGAGGGCCGTGGGTCAATGTGACTGCGTGCTGTAGGGCAAAGGGCCATTGTTAAACCTTATGACGCAGGTGGCTAATTTGGCCAATACCAAATGATGCAAAAAAACTAGATAATGACTAAAATCCTGGGACATGGGTACTCATCTGAGCGTACTCGGCGAGAGCCATCTAATGAATACCAGCATGACAGGGTTTAAATGGTTTTCAAAAATCGTTGCGTCCTTGTGCTTTGGACCAAACCAACCTGAGCTTTAGGAAGGGTTAAACTTTACATTGCAATTATCTACAATACATTGTAGTTTGCCTATTAGAGAGTTTGGAAAGGAAGGTGTTTGAACAAGGACGTTTGACACTATCCCCACCACTGACTAGCCATTCCTTGCAGGAATGCAATGGACTTGTTGTGCATAACAGATACCTTTGATATTGCGGAAACCTATATACTTTCGAGAAATGATGATATGTTATGGATGTATAATAAATGGTACAATAGGAATTGCCCTCTTCTCTTACGTTCATGCTCACGTTCTTGCATATTAATACTTCCATACATTTCATTTCTTTTCAGTACAATGTATGTTGTGATAAATTGTCAGCCATAGATAAACTAACTTCTCTAAGTCATCTGCAATAAATTACACTGTTCTTTAAACAACATTTCTGTCGAGATGCAGGTGTATCAAAAGACTTACATGGGAAATTCTCAATTGATTTGGTGGAACTGGTGTATTGACTATTATATTGTCATGAAATAA
>OZ012691.1:8641800-8759300 GCA_963942565.1 Maea johnstoni | reverse complement strand
GGCTTGAATTCTCAAATATATAAAGGATACCTGTAGTTCCAGTTCCGACCAGTATTTCTTATTCAACTATTTTCTAAAAGGTGCTTGTATTAGAGAAATATCTAGATATTTACAACACATTCTTGCCTATGGGGTATTTTAGGGACGAATGGCTTAAATATTCTCAGATGTATACGATCCTTTGCATTCTAATAAAAAATATTTGCTTAATACATTCCGTCTTGCTTTCATTACCTGTCATTTCCCTCATGAATTCACGTCTACACTATGCATCCCTCGTACTACATGTGACTTTAACCCTTTTGCTGGCTTGCCTAATTCTGCCAATATAAAATGATAAAAAATACCTGAAAATGATTGAAACCCTGGCACATGGACACTCATCTGAGAGTACTCAGCGATCTTTCCAGTGAATACCAACATGACAGGTTTTAGATGGTTTTCAAAATATAGCGTGCTTGTGCGTTGGACGTAAGTAGCCTCAGCATTGAAAGGGTTAAGTTGTAGTAGTACTAATACTGGTAAAAGTCGCAGTTAAATGCCTTTTCTAGATACCCCTAATATAATAGAATTGAAATAAAGGCAATATGCCACTGGGATAAATTATTTATTCAACCAGTTTTAACAATTCACCTGCTCAATAGATGGCGCAACCCATATCACTAGATGATAAAAATCAATATCTCAAAAAAATAAATCATACCGAATACGAAATGATATTAGTATCTCACCTTCCCGATAGATGGCGTTCTGTGTGTTCTGCCACCGTCTTGAGCAGCGTTGTTTGCGCCGCTGTTTGCCTCCGCATCGTTCGTCATTGTTCCATAAATAGCACCTGAGCGAAAGTTGCAGGACCAGTTTGCGGGCCTCGAGTAATAGACGCGGTGGGCTGAAATTATAATAACAAAGGGTATGCGAGGAGGCGGAATAGCTTAGGTCAACCTCGACGGAATCTGAAGCCCGGGTTCCCCCACGATATTTTGCGAGGCGAGAGACGAGACCGGAGACTGTGCATCTTATTCGGGCCGTCAGCCGGGTGCACTAGGGAAAAGCAGCACCCTCGGGTAGAGCTCGTACCCGCTTTTGGAACCCAGAGGAACCCAGGACGACAGGTGGATAGAGGTGAACTTAAACCTCAAAAACAGATATCAAGTTTACGGAACGGGTCGCTTAAAGGTAGGTTTGGCTTTAAATTGACACAATCTTTAAATAACTGCTGTCAGTGACTGTCATTCAGTTATATACAGATATATATGGAGTCACTATATACTACTGGTGTTTCTGAGTGGATATTTGATGGGCTGGGATAGTGGATGTTTCAAGGAATGACAGATTCGACCGTGGGTGCTGGTTTAAGGCTTTAAGTAACTTGACAGCTACGGAGACCCTTAAGAATGTACCGCGGTGGCGGCGGCTTAACGACGAGGCTCCAGTAGCACCCGCCCCCATCCTGCGTGTTAAAGCACATTCGTCTATACCTATAGACCCACTTAACACCAGGCTTATCGAATCTAGCCTCTACCAGCGGCCAGGTAGCGACCTACATTGCTATGGCATATACTTAAATAGGCGTGAAGAAACACGCTTTAAGACATATGACAGTCGTGACGGTTATTGCGAGAAATACCCCAACTTGTGTGATGTCGTAAACATTGTCGTAATTAGGTCAACCCCTACAGGGTGCAATAAGGGTTCTGTATGTTGGTATGTGTGTAGGTGGGTTTTGTTGTGGTAGGGTGCTGTTCCGGTAGTGGATTGATGACAGCATGTGTCAAAAATTATTAATGAATCACCCGCAGAATGAGATGGTAAGATATGGATATCTACTATCTTACGCATGGCGCACCCTAGACAAAAATACACCCACCAACCTAGCACATGTATGGTGTGTAAATATATGTACAGGCTGGATCGATTGTCTTGGTTCCAAGCCAATATACACACAGCGACACGCAGGTACATACTTAATGGAAAAAGCAGTCAGTGAAACACCAGATATTTTTCCAGTCTGACATGCGTGGTTTTAGTGCGATGGCGTGGAATATGATAAAATAATTATAGAGAGGAAACCCTATGCCAGACACGAATTATACTTAAATTTAGGAATATTCGACCTATCATATGTGCTCCCTATAAACCCATCTCAAATGTACTTAAAGAGAAACATTACATATATCAAGATGCTATATTTTCCATACATTTCCCTCTAATATGATTAACAGTTGTGATATTAATTGACAGTTAATTATATTGATGGTAATGGTAATGATTAATTACTACGCTACAGCTATTATTATTATTATTATTATTATTATTATTATTATTATTATTAATATTATTATAAAGATAATATTAATACTACTACTAATAACATCAGTAATAATAATAGTATTGGTGAATGATACGGTAATGGCGATAATACTGATGCATGAAGTTATGATGTAATTATGATATGCAGTTTACAGATTAAAATCTATACATATGCATCCATGTATCATGATAACATGATAAGCTACAGATCCAATATCTCAGATGAAAGGATTTCCAGAAGCACATGACGGGAAATAGCGTGCACCGACCGCCCCTCCCATATTATGATTCTAAAGTCAATTTTTGATTAAATGTGTAACTAACCATATAGTATTATCCAGGAAAGAAGAAATATACTCTCGTGGATTCACTGATTGCTGTTTGCGTGACTGAGATATCTCATTACTCTCGAACTATGATTCAGGCGATCAGGTATGCAATGACCTACATTGTGCACGAACTTTTAAAGCTACTTACTTAAAGCTTAACCCAAGCCACCAGTAGCCCACAACTCTAGGTAAACCAAGAGTGGGAAACGACGCCTTTAGGGTATAGCGACCATTTCCTTCCTTCGACGAACAGAAGTTACATAAAAGTGGGTAATGGAGCTAGGATGCAGCCCAGCTGGTTCTATAAAGGTGTAAATCACAAAATGCAAATGAATAGTTGTGGATAATCATAGTGTGCATGTTCTACCAGTGGCAACTAGGTTGGGGAATGTATATTTATATGTGTATATATATATATATATATATATATATATATATATATATATATATATATATATATATATATATATATATATATATATATATATATATATATATATATGTATATGCGTTTGTGTGATAAAGGCATTGTTAGCCTTAATACACTTGTTCGTGCATAATAATAGGTTATTTCACCCGCAGTATTCCTGAGTACTGAATAACTTTGAACTATTTTGAGCAGCCCCTGCGTAACTATGATTAAGTTAGTTTTAAAGTTAACAGATTCTAATGATTACGAAATAACTTCATCTTAATACTAAACCCTTGTTATTCGTGGGAGGACTGTGGAAATCTTTGCATAAACTGAAATCCACACTGCTGCATACACCTTTTTTCTGATGAACTGCCTTTGTGGAGCTAGTGTTATTAAAATGTCAGATTTCAGTTATAAAACCGCAATTAACTGAAACATACAGCATACTTAAATACAAGTATTTTTTGCATTTCGTAATCCCCTTTATTTATCATCATGGTAATTCCTGTGGACTTCATCATAAATTCCAACCCTAATGACCTAGCCACGTATACTTGAAGTCTGACCTCTTTAGTTCCAGGTCTATTTAAATGCCAGCTGGCATTCAGACTGACCTTACTCAGCCAAGCAAAGAAAATGCATCCCCATTTGGCATGCTATTTGTAGGCAGCCCATAGATAGTACGGTGGTCAAGCGGTTTAAGGCCATTGACCTTTGCTTCCCAGAGACTTAGTGGCAAGATTAATTATTTTATCACGTACATACACACGCATATATATATATATATATATATATATATATATATATATATATATATATATATATATATATATATATATATATATATATATATATATATATATATATATATATATATATATATATATATATATATATATATATTGTTTTTGTATGTATCGATAAAAAGGTATTTCTATGCTGTTCACTATGGAGGATCCTATATCAATTTGCAAATCGGAAGGTTAACGTTTTGAAAGTGTTAACTTGTAGATCTACTCATTTGAGAAAATGACGTGAATGAAAGCCACTGTACGTATATATGTATTTCATTGACTGTATTTTCATAGATGATTTCATTGACTGCTACTAGGTAGCCAGGAAGCTTAAACTACATTTCACACTCTGATTTGTTCAGTATAACTACGTGTCCAATTAGTAGATGCCTTCTGTAATAAGAGCTTTTCCCAGGTTTACTCAAAACTGGTTTATTGTTGTCGCTAAATAGGTCTGAATCGTTCTCATTCACCCATAGGTTTGCAATGTGACGCTGAGGTGACTTTAGCGTGTGCCTTTAAGACGAACCTGTAACTTAACCCCCTCATGCTTAAAGAGCTTCTTGACATTTTCATCTGGGTGCAGCCTTATTTTTCAAATAAGAAAGAAATTAAATAGAAAAACTGTTGAATATTGGAAAGGAATTTTGGTTTGACATTATTCCATCCATTTTTCAAGAAAAGAAATATATGCGGGTGAGTTCTTTTTGTTTAAACTGGAATCATAATTCACAGGTTTAAACAGTAAAAAGACATTTCAATATAAATGCTATCTCTTGACCGATGGGAGGGGAGCTTACGTGCTTGCTATCTCTTGACCGATGGGAGGGGAGCTTACGTGCTAAGGCTATGCAATGAAATGCTCAATTGATGCCTCTATGGACAACTTCAGGCCTGTTTTACTCACCTTCTTAAGTCATAACTGATGATTTCTGAACAGGACAGTTCTGTGGGAGGTCGTATTTGAAAGGTGACACGTAAAAGCACAATTTGAGCCTAAATGACTCTGACGGTGCATTTGCCCTTTACACTGGGTTTGAGACTGTCTCCTTTAGGATTGGCTTTTAAAGCATAAACACGAAGGCAACTTCAGGCTTGTTTTTTACTCACTTTCATGATTCATAACTGAGGATTGCTGAAGAGGACAGTTTTGTGGGAGGTCTTATTTGAAAGGTGACACATATAAGCACAATTTGAGCATGAATCATTCTGATGGTGCATTTGCCCTTTAAATTGGGTTTGGGACTCGTCTCTTTTAGGATTGGCTTTTAAAGCATAAACACGGAGGCAATAAAAAAGAGCCATGTACGATATGCATCTATCTGCTGTCATTGTGGCATTGCAAGTTTTAACCCTTGTGCTGCTGGTGTCTAATTTCACCAATAGAAAATGATGCAGAAAACCTTGATAATTACTGAAACACTGGCACATGGGTACTCATCTACGAGTACTCAGTGGAAGCTATCCAATGAATACCCACATGGCAGGGTTTAGATGGGTTTCAAAAATATTTGTCCAAGTTCTTTGGACCAAAGTAGCCTCAGCATTGGAAGGGTTACAACCATGACACGGAATGCAACCCTTTAGATGGGTTTCAAAAATATTTGCGTGCATGTTCTATGGACCAAAGTAGCCCCAGCATTGGAAGGGTTATAACCATGACCTGGAAAGCAGTGTTGTATCGGTTTACATCACACCCGTAACCAGGCTGAAAGGGGCAGTGATGAGGAACAGCACCCTCCATCTGCATTCCTCTACCCCTCTACCCTTATGCTGCTGGTGGCTAATTTGGCCAATACAAAATGATCCAAAATACCTGGAAAAAATTACTAAAACCCTGGCGCATGGGTACTCACTCGTCTGAGAGTACTCAGCGAGAGCTTTCCATTGAATAACAAAATGGTTTCCAAAAATCTTTGTGTCTTTTGACGAAAGTAGCCTCAGCATTGGAAGGGTTACCCCCCTATAATAGAGGGGGTCTACCTGACATGAGTTTGCTACACCAATCACAGATAACAATATACGTTATTTGTAACCCATTGCAGCGTATCCCTAATGCTGCTGGTGGCTAATTTGGCAATACAAAATGATGCAAAAACTTGAAAGATGATTTATACCCTGGCACATGGGTACTCATCTGAGAGTACTCTGCGAGAGCTTTTCGATGAATACCAAAATGGTTTTCAAAAAGCTTTGTGTCTTTGACGAAAGTAGTCTCAGCATCAGAAAGGCTAACCTCCTTATATAGAGGGGGTCTACATGACATGAATTTGCTATACCAATCACAGATAACAGTATACCCTATGTGTAAGCCATTGATGCTTAAGAGTTACTCTTGAAATTGTCTGGATATTTGATACCTTTGACAACTACTTGCAAAAGCCTGACATTTTGATGAAATCTTTGTGGCAAAAGTATAATTGCGAAAATATTTTAGAGAGAAATCATAATCAAAACTCTACCAACAACTTCACTTAAACTATACTGTAAAATCATTCTTAAATCCCAAGTTATAATCAAATGTGTCAGAGACAGAGACGGCAATTCTGGAGAACTCTTAAGAATTGCCTGTGACGTCGTGTAAGTCGGCGGTTAACCCAGGTACTCGGTTCATTTACTACTGGCTAGTCACAATGTTGCCCCAAAATAGCACGAAATATGTTCATAACAAAAATTCCATTCCATGTAAATGAACCAGGACATGGAAAAGTCTGTATCCGGCTCTTGACGTGTGAGAAATATGGCAGGAATTCAGTAAGGTGAGGTACTTTCAACGTCAGTGCCTGTCTTGTTTACTGGATAAAGAGTGTGATGTTTGCTTTTTTCATTGTATTATTCATCCTCTGGCTGTCTTGGGGGAACTGTGCGTTAGGTAGTCAAGTAACGTCCCGGCAGCCTCTAGTGTTGAAATTCATTGGAAATCCTTAACCCATCCATGCCTGCAGAGAACAAACAGACTTGACTATTTTGGTGATATCTTTTCGACGAAAAGATCTGTGTGAAAATTTTTGATCGAAAAATACTACTCTTAACCTATCCAACAAGTCCCCTCCAAATAGTTTGTGATTTTACGCTTTATTCTGAATTTATCGTTATGAGTTTCATGGTAGCAGACGAAGTGTTTCGATGCGAATCCCGAGACACGTCACTTCCAAGCCATCTCCTTCATGAAATGTACACTGTAAGTTACACGGTGACACATTCCTAGACGTGCAGGATTTACAGCACCTTGAAGTAAAGGGGTAACCTGTTCTATCACCACCGACCCAGCCCGCCTTGTTTGATGTTTGCCACCATTGTACCATGAACTAGGCATAGTCCAAACATTCCTCTCTTCACAAATGCCTTAAATCATCCATACTATCCCTCCTTCCCTCCCAGAATACTATAAAAAGCATGAATATCTAGATATAATGTCCTTGTCGGCGTCCTTTCTCCTTTATTATTATTTTTTTTATTTCCACCACATGCCTAGAATTGTGAAGCTATTGCCACGTTCATATAAGGTATATTCACATAAGATCAAACTACATGTCCCAATGCTAAGACACTACATCAAAGCCATAATTCAAATGTTGTATGCGAGAGCACATATTTCGTGCTATTCTTGAGGCAACCTCGTAAATTGCCAGTAGTATATGAACAACCGTGTACCTGAGTAAACCGCCGAGGAAGATCTTCAATTTTCCTAAATTATAAGCAAAATATATCATGTTTCACCTGTAATTAAAGGATATCGGCTTTAAATAACTATTTCAACCATACCATCAGGTTCTTCAGTATTGTTGTATTTGCTTTGTTTTTATTTTGTTTTGTGAATTGCCAGATTCTCCTTTATCACTCACGTGTATTCAAAATTAGTCTCTCAGACTAACCAAAAAGTTAGTACAAATAGGTTATTTATTTCCACGTCGACTTTTTTCTGTCTAGCCTGCTTCGACTTTATTAGTAATCTGATGTGTTTTATGATCTGTGCCCTTGCTGCGACGCGTTCAGTCCACCATCGTAAAAATAACTTTATTGTTGTTTACAGTGAAGTTGTTATTGCAAACATGGGTAAAGCGTCCGAATAAATTGAATCTGGACAGGATATGACTTTTAAAGTAATCTTTGTATTCTTATCACTGCCTTGGCTGTGTGCAGACATGTGCTTCTTAAGATAGTTTCTGTTAATGTCTCTATATATGAAAACTCCCCTTTTCCCCCAATGGCTCTATCTTGAAATACTGCTTTATTGGCTATACAATATTATGTACTGTGCATTGTTTTACTGCTGAAAAAGGGTTTGGAGGTATGATACCCGTTTTAGGCATGGGGTGAGGGCAATCTCCATCATATGAAGGTCCTTTTCATAGCTACTACTTTTTAAGTTATTATTGACACGATGATTGGCTGTTATGTCCAAGGTTTACTGATATGGGAGAGTATAGATGAACGTATCAGCGAATGGAATTTATTAAGATTTATTTCTTAAGCAGAATTCCATTCTGTTCTTTAGGAAATGTACTATTCTGTCTAGATATGCACTTCTTAACAGAAATTGCAATGTTGAATCCACCCACTCAGATGTATTATATTCTCTGAGCCCTTCAGGCTATAGTGTTCTGGGTATTGCACAACTCTCGTAGGAGATAAGGCTGTGTTTGATTTCGTTCACCTTATTTTGTACTTTATTTTCAACAGTATTATTATTATTATCATTTATTGTATTGTATTTTATGCTATTGCATAGTCAATAAATATACACACATAAATAAGAGCAGGGAACCATACTTATTCAACCTAACCATGGCAAAATGCCCATTACATTTTGCTGTGCTACTTGCTGACTACAAGTCAAGCATGTAAATCCAACTTGAAAATATTGTTATATTCATTAGTCAAGAAGGCTAGACATGCATTAAACATTCGAACTCTTCGATTCATATTCCGTTCGTATAACTAAAGCTACTTTTATCATTGTATTAAAGGGTACGACATCTCCTTTGAAAAATTCCAATCATCCTACGTGTCAACTATTCCTTTCTTCCTTCACTCATTCCTTCCCATCCCAGTATATATATATATATATATATATATATATATATATATATATATATATATATATATATATATATATATATATATATATATATATATATATATATATATATATATATATATATATATATATATATATATATATATATATATATACGTATATACATATATATATATATATATATATGTATATATATATATATATATATATATATATATATATATATATATATATATATATATATATATATATATATATATATATATATATATATATATATATATATATATATATATATATATATATATATATATACATACATACATATATTCATCTATATGTGTGGGTGGGTGATCCCTTAAAGCCCCTATGGTTTTCTGATCAGCTGTTTGTCCATGACTTTTTCACATTGAAATGGGCAACTAGTATGAGCGACAGAGATGTGTCAGCTTGTTCGCATACCTTACGTATAAAACCGGTTCATGGTCCACCAATCCACAAACACCTACACACCTCCACCCTACCCAGCTGAACCCAGCTCGAACCATGACTGACATGCCCGATTCAAACCCCACATAATCTCCATCGCGCCCCAAAAACTCCGTGTCACTTATATCAACCGTCCTTGGTGAAAACTATCCAAAGATCGAGTTGAATTGCCAGTTGTATGCAGAGGCCAGACGTCATTGTCAAACGTAGCCTTAAGGGTTCATGACCTTGTGGATAAATATCTCGACTTCAAGACGTTAGGAGTTTTTCTTCCTTTCAGGTGATGCTTTTTAAGTGTCTGAGGTAAGGTGATGCTAGCGAAGTGTGGGGGTGCTGAATGTAGGTCGTCGTCATGAGGGGTTGTATTCACTCCTGATTTGAGAATCAGTTGAAGTGCAAATGGTTGCATTGCGGAAACAATTTGAGAATCTCGACAGATTAGTTACCTCATTGGTTCGAACATTTTCTTAAGCCCCACGAAACAAATGCGAATACTATAAAGCCTATCAACTTGATAAATTAAATTCATCCATATATAATTTGAACATTTTTGTGAGAGTCCCATACATACAGTTTATACCATTTCCCCATAAATGTAGTTTATACCATTTTCTCATAGATATAGTTTATGCCATTTAGGTGTTATTAAGGACCTCTAACTAATAGGGGTTGAACACCTGTGATCATTCTTTCTGGACCGTTCAACCTGTACATATTCCATTGCATCTTTCTTACAAAAATGCATAGTACATAAAAAGCATCGTGCATCTGACGTTTATTAGATGATGGCAAAATCACGCACTTTCGTCCGGGGAATTTTCTTAAAATACTATATATATATATATATATATATATATATATATATATATATATATATATATATATATATATACATACATATGTATATATATATATATATATATATATATATATATATATATATATATATATATATATATATATATATATATATATATATATATATATATATATATATATATATATATATATATATATATATATATATATATATATATATATATATATATATATATATATATATATATATGTATATATATATATATGTATATACATATATATATATATATATATATATATATATATATATATATATATATATATATATATATATATATATATATATATATATATATATATATATATATACATATATATATATATATATATATATATATATATATATATATATATATATATATATATATATATATATATATATATATATATATATATATATATATATATACATATATGTACTCATTCTTGTATATATACATCGTGCATATGTACGATGCATCCGTGGCTTGTGCAATATGGAGACCTGGTGTATTTCTTGTTTTGATTCTATGTTTCATAAAAAACTGACAGCAGGTAGTCTATTATCCCCAATCAAGGAAATCAATATGAGCACTGTTGTGTTTGGCACTCGTAAATGTACTACTATTGTGATTGTGGTTGTGATTGTCTGTGCCAGTGGGGTGTTGTATTTGTGCAATAGGCTGCCTGTGGTAGCGTTGTATAGTGTGTAATTCTCAACACAGCTTGTAGTCCTAAAGAAAGCAATGGGAATGCATAGTACGAACGTGATCATATTTTTGGTGTGCAACCAATTGATTGCTTTGATGAAATTACATCTAAGTAGGTCAAAACAATGTTACAAAAAAAATTGTGAGAAAATCCAAGCTGTCCACAAAGACTACATATTTATATCACATCACCCATTTCTGTATTGTGAAAGAGATACGCTTAATTCTTCAATTGAGTCAATTGAGTCGTCAGAAAATTCACCATTTATTCCTTCTGGTGCAAGGGCACATTTTTGACTTAAGTTAAATGAATAGCTTGTTTGTTAGATACACTCCTCCCATTCCATGAGGGTGTTTACTCTAGCGGTCTGAACATAATTGTTTTCATCATGTTGATAATGTTCGAGCACTATCATCTCTGCGTGGTAGTCAGAAGCAATAAAAAGAACAACTACTACTACTGCTTTAATAACTTTAAAAGCAGGTCTTTGTCTATGATTAGCTTCACGGGTGAGAGGACGCCACCTGTGGTATTTGACCTTAACTACCCCTGAGGTGGGCGTGGTTATCCGTCACGGTCAGGGATGCTGTGCCTACTCCAACCAGCAGCATGACTTAACCCTTATGCTGCTGGTGGCTAATTTTACCAATGAAAATCGATGCGAAAAAGCTGAAAAATGACTGAAACCCTGGCATATGGTACTCATATGGTTACTCAACGAAAACTGTCGCCGGATCTTTTTGGGTGATAACTTTCTGACAAAAGCATAACATAACCAACAACACTCCTTCAAATATTTTGAAAAATAGTTGTTGATTCCAAAGTTATTGTCAAACGTATCATAGATCCAGACGACAATCTCACGAGGAACTCCTCAGCATTTATGGGTTAAAAGTCCCTGGCTCTATTAGCTTGCTGTAGGGAGGGGTGGTGTGCTTTAAAGGGGGTTATAAATGTGTCAGAATAAATAACTGCCACGTTCCTGGTGCCTAGGCATGCCCGGAAGACCCCGCTGAAGCAGCCAACCCGATTTAATAGATCCTTTTACAGTCTCTCAACCCTTATGCTGCTGCTGGCTAATTTGGCGAAATCAAATTGATGCAAAAAACTGAGAAATGACTGAAACCTTGCCACATGGGTACTCATCTGAGAGTACTCAGTGAGAGACATCCAAAGAATACCAACATAACAGGGTTTAAATGGTTTCCGAAATACTTTGTGTCATGTGCTCTGGCCTATAATGGCCTCAGCATGGGAAGGGTTAATAGATCCCTTCACAGTGTTTTAATGTTTCGTAAAGAACACGAATCTATGCTTGCTACATGCAGTAATGCAGTAAAGCAAGTTGATTCTGGAACAACTCAACTTACACGGCTTTACCTATAAGTACATGATTAAGTGGATTAGTGCATTAAGCAACTGCATGTATGTAAGCAACTATTTGGTACTCCAATGTAACAGGTGTTCAGTAGACGCACCATAACACCATTTCG
The DNA here is from genome assembly GCA_963942565.1 of Maea johnstoni. Classification (NCBI taxonomy): domain Eukaryota; kingdom Metazoa; phylum Annelida; class Polychaeta; order Spionida; family Magelonidae; genus Maea; species Maea johnstoni. Next base: position 8,746,860 of record OZ012691.1, on the reverse strand, counting down.
TTGAACACATACTCCTATTGTCACCTTTAAGACGGCTTAGCGACCAAGTATGCCCTAGTACGGTCCCCTTACTGACTTTTATAAGATAAAGGAGTAGGTTTCAGTCGTCCGACAGGGCAAGTAGTAGCAGTAGTAGTTTGCTGGATGATGCAAAACACTTCATCCTTCAGCGTCTCAACACTGTAAAAAAACATGTTTTTCAGAAATACGAGCTAACCCAGAAGACTTATATATGTATTTATTCAGGAAAACTATATCAAATGTATACTACAGGTCCTGCTGGCCTTTGGGAAGTTGGATATTAAGCAGTTGAAAACCATATGCATTATTGTCAGAAATATGGTCGTGGGACTTTCACAGGTTCATAGCTAACATAAAGATATGCGATTAGTATACAGGCTGGATATTCTATATTTTTTTAAGTTCTTCTAATATTAGTTTTGGAAACCGGAGATGCGTATGACTCACTCCCTTAAGCACTTTCTATTTTGGATAATATCCAAACATACGTTATAAACGCTTGTAAAAAACTCGGTTGATGTACAAATAATGAATCAAACGAAGGCCATTCTAGACTTCAGTCATTCGAACAATGCCGGAGGGGTGTTACATTACCTTAAATATGAACCCTTTAGTCAGAGTATTCAACAAATATGTATCATGTTTCTTAAGAATACACATATTTGGTTATGGCTTTTAAAGCGCCCTGCCCTCATTTAACATTCGCACATTCCAATTTAACACACTGGAAAAAGATAAATGAAAGAGAAACGAGAATAGAGATATTGGGGATTATACACCACTACAAGCCCCTCGGGGGAATTCTCAGAATTACTTGCCCGTATATATCCAAATGGAACATCATAATGTACATAGTGAGTGTACTATATGTACTAGTTTCATCGTGGGAATGAGTTTTGGAATATATGCAGTCCTATTATTTTTGCCTAATTTTTTCTTTTTGTTTTTTGTTGTAGGGGGGGGGGGGGGGGGGTCATGGTTCATTTGTGCAATTTACACACGCAATTCAAAGAGCCACACACATCCCATTTTTCAGTTCATATGATCTTTGGGTGTTATTTTGCTTTTAAAGTCTTACTCTGTACACACCGGAAGAATGTATCTATTTTTTTTGCTGGTATGATGCGCCTGGAATTTCAATGAAGGTATGTATATAGGCTGGTTTGTACTCCATATACACATATAACAAGTATTTGGCAGGATTTTGAGTCGTCGAGTAGGCGTAAGCAATTCACTAGCATTGAAATGCAATGTATCTTTATTGACCTTATGTAAGGAATTCACAAATATATAAGCAAATCTAGACAAAAGGCTCTCTCTAGGTAAGATTACAAACACGTGTAGTCAGAAAGAGAAATTTATTACTTTAAATAGAGGATTAGTTTATTCATATCCGGAGTGAACTTTAGATAGGTAAACTTAACTTTATACGTCTCAAATATTCATGATACACTGGTCCACATAAATCTGCGTGGGGGGTTCTCTTTACATTGCAAAAAAGCTGATGCTTCACTGCAACAAGTATTAAGGGACTATGCCAGGGTTGTGATCTGCTTCTTTTATATGTAAGTTAATCATCCTTATATATGGCATTGAGTTGTCTCGAACTAAGCCGGGTTCGAATTGGGCTCGAGGCATGTGAGAAAGTTACCAGTGACTTGAGGTTAGGCGGTTGTTTTCCCGGGCACTTAGCCGTTTCCCCCAGCGTTAACACCAAGTTAGTCGCCACTCAACCTGAATATGACAGAAAAATGCTGATAAATAAAAAGCCACGTATAAAACGACGCACTGCTTCTTAAGAGATTGATAGCTTCAAACACAAACATATAAAAAATAAGAACAAGAACATGATATTGCATTAAGGAAAGATGGATAGATTAGGAAAAACGCTTATACATCAAACGAGGCCAGAATACACACTTGCATCTGCGGGGTTGGGCTGGATCCCAGGGGGGCACTCAGGTACAGAAGGGGGCCGCACCTTCGTTACGTATTTCGCGGAAGAAGGGGTCTTTTTTTAAGACCTCCGCATGTCCGTGATTTTGTAAAAGAAGGGTACTTTTTTGTAACCAGGTACGAAGTATGGGGGTCAAAATCCCCTTTGTGACAATCCACGAAATATACGCGGCTCTGACGCCGAGTGACTCCCGAAATGACTCAGGGCTTACGAGTTTGCTGCCGCTAAACAAGCAGAGGATTATAAAATCTTAAGTTAAAATACGTGTTCCCGTCCATCCAATGTCAGTGTTTTGGTAAAAGAAGGGGTGTTTATTTAGAGGAAAAAATCAGCGTTTTATTAAAATTAGGGTGCTTTTTTGGCCAGAAATCAGTGCTTTAGTGGTATTTTTTAATTTTGATAACAAACGTATGCACCCCCCTAAATACCCAAGTGCCTACCCCCCCCCCCCCCCGGGGGGGCTGGATGGGTAACTGGGAAGGAGAGAAAACTTCTAAGTGTATATCTTAGCTGCCACTGCCTGTCTTCGTAATGCGTGAGAGACAGCAACGTGTCACAGGAAATGTTACGTCGGCCTGAAAATTGTAAAAACAGGTTTATCCTGATATGACACTAAGCAGTATCCAACTGTATAGTGTCAACGTTTCATCATCAAACTGTCTACCCGGAAAGAAACAGTGTCAAATTCATAAATGCATTCTAGACACGTTATTTACTAATAAATCGTACGATTTTTATCAGACTGTAGGCACACCAATATGTTTGACTAATCGTACACTTGAGCAGTAGTTATTTTTTCATTGAACATATACTGTTTAAGGTAACCCTGGGGTGAACACTACTGCGTAGGACAATGTGCACTAATAACACCTTGGGTGTAACCTTAGATGAATAAACACAAGTGGATATGAAACCAGCCGGTCAACCTAAACATCCAGGTTGCGGCGCATAGCCCAAATGTTACGTTCTGCGCATGTTGGTGCGCAGCTTTTTCTGTAATGTAAACTATACGAGAGCCTTCATTGGTCATTTTCTCCTAGTGACGTCGAATTGATGCCAGATTCGAGACCCCTGGGATAGCCAGGTCTTCACTATAGCGCATATAGTAATTGGTCTCTCCTTACATATCCATTATTTTATTCATCTAAGGTTTAACTTCCGAAAATGTGTCACAACAGCAAATGGCTTTAGTGACGTATTTTTGTATATCACTCGTGCAATGACTATGCTCGTTTCGCAAACGTTTTTCTGCCAAGTAACTTTATACATATGTGAAGAAATATATTTCTGCAAATACTGATTCTGATTGCTTCTAAATCTATTTTCTTATGTGGAACTTAAACTGTGTTTTGAAAGATTGTATACGATAAAATGAACCCTTATGAATGAAAGTGCAGTCTTATTTTGGTCCAATGCATACTTTCCTTTATTTTTTCTACATATCAAGCAATGTACGACAAGATAATAAGACATTCATATTCTTAAGTATGTAATGGCTACCTAGCGTGTGTCTATATATATATATACACATGCATACAAACAGAATAATATATATATATATATATATATATATATATATATATACATATATATATATATATATATATATATATATATTTATATATATATGATATATATATATATATATATATATATATATATATATATATATATATATATATATATATATATATATATATATATATGTATTCTGTTTGTACGCTTTTATAACAGAGCTTGGACAAATCCTAGCAGTTAGCATACATACTCCCCGCCAACCGCACTCTTTGTTGCTCGAGAGGTTTGCCCGTCAAGGTATTCAATTGCGGTCTTGTTTGTGGCTTCATATTCCACTTTTTATTACAAAAAGAGATGAATACACCCACCTATGCGCTAGCTGGGTGAATACTGTAGGGCTGCGTTTTATAAAGGTTTTTATTGTAAGCTTTCCCTAACCCTAGTTGAAAGGGCAAGTCATAAGAGCTGGATATTCAGCAGTAAATGGGAACCTGGCACGGCAAGTCCTCTAAGTTAGTATCTAATTGGTAGCCGAAGAATACAAAAGGGAGACTTAATCTTTTTAAATACGTCATAACGTGATTAATACAAACAACAGCCCTAAGTATTTCACAAAATCTAGTTTTACACATTTTCCATGTTTTCCATGTTACACGGAAGTACAGCAAGCGCAAATATTTGCACATGTACGAAATTGAGACTGCTCACTGCCTAACTTCACTACTGCCCAGGTTCGAATCTGAAGCACGTGAGAAAGTGCCAGTAACTTGGAGTTGGACGGTGTTTTCCCCCAGGTACTACCGTTTCCTACACATATAACAATTGGCTAGTCAAATATATCCCTGATAAGGCAGAACAATAGCTTTAAATGAATTTCCAAATGCCAGATGCATAGACATATCATAATACATGTAGTAGGTAATCTGTCCTTCAATTTCTGCGTGCGTCCTTAATATCTACAACATTCGTTACATTTCTGTGTTGGTATCCCACATTCTCCTTTAGCACTTCTGCTGCTGGTGGCTAATTTGGTCAATACAAAAAGATGCAAAAAAAAAGCTGAAACCCTGACACATGGGTACTCATCTCAGAGTACTCAGCGAGAGCTTAATCCAATGAATATCAACATGTCATGGTTTTCAAGATCTTTGCCTCCTTGTTCTTTAGACGAAAGTAGCTTCTGCATTGGAAGGGTTAAAATACTACAGACTACTGTGGTTGATAACTAATGTGATTAACCATCCAACTAGAAGTATTTGGGATCTTGATTTCATTCGTGATTTCACATACTTTATCTATGATCATTGCTCAGATCGCTGACATTAGTACCACATGACTGATTTGACTTTATAAGGGGAACTTTGATAATACGTCATATCAAAAGTCAGTTCCACCCAAGCGTGGCCTTATGACTTAGTTCCTCCTGTTTCACATACTGAATTAAAGATTGGTTTCAACCTCCTACATTTATGATCTATCATACTATGGTAATTCCCAGTTCCTTAAAGTATACTTTAAAACTGAAACGTGATATGAATGTTTAAAGTACAGTTCTTGTGTAAATGCATTCCCACCTGGCAAGAGGCTGTATGGGGAACTATCGGATCACTATATGAATCACAATAATCTATCATTAGTATACGAAATCTTAAGATTGGAGACATTGATACTATCTACTGAACAGAGTCAGTGGTGTGTTTATAATCGCATAGTATTCCGCGCATTGATGATCGATTCGATACGGTTAGAAATCCAATCCAAACTCAAGTGCATAACAAGCATTTAAAAATGGACCGTCAAAACTTAAATACCGCTTAAATGAATACTTTTATATGTATGAAATCGAATACGCTCTGAAGGAAACATTCATCATTGAAAATAAGATATCAAAACGGTAATGTATCGAATGTTCAGCGCTGAAAGGATGGAAAATTGGATATTCACCTACTGGTTCGGGTGACACTTCGAGGTGAGTAGAAGTCCACACCATACAATGATAGTTACAAATACAATCTACACAATCATACTAATGCATATAACTACATATCAAGGAAAGAGAAGGAATCATATATACATGTGCATACACAGTATAAATGGAAATCACAATACAAGAGAACAGAAGGAACAAAAAAGACGGGTGCTCAAGTAGCTGTACAGATATAACGTCAAACATCTTATCATTGATTTTGGAATTTGGAATTTCATTTTTCGTCACTTTTCCTGTCAGATTGCGGCTAAGTCGTGACTAGCCAGTTGTAACCGGTGGAGGAAACGGTGGAGGAAACCGGAGTGCCCGGCGTAAACCACCTCCTAACCCAAGTCACTGGCAACTACTTGGCATCGTCTGCTGGAATAGGTCAGAAGTAAATGTGAAGTAAATGAGATGCTATATCAAAACAGAATTGTCTTGCATGTTCGGTGATTACTCGGTGCAATTCATATGCACCGTCTTTCTGGTACACACACTATTACCTATTTGATTATGAGTATTCATATCAATGCTGAAATCAGTGTTATTGTAAAATAAAATTGATTGATTCTTGTATTTTCAAATAGTCATCGTGCAAAATTAGTACACATCTTGTGAGAAATAAGTTTTCTGGCTCTGACGTATTTAGATTTTACGGATAGATGTACTACCGTATCATCACTCTTCTCGTCAGTACTATATTCTTCAAATTGATGGATAATAGGTGAAAGAAAACACCCTTTCTGATGGCAAGTTGATACTGATGCATTATGTAGTACCATCTACACCAACCATCTCTAAAGCAATTTATATCACAAACTGTTGGAAATCAGGAAAAACAAGCATTTTGGCCATTTAATATGGGACGAAAAGGCCTTTACTACTGTCTATACTAGTTATGGAATGTATGAAAGCACACTCTCTGGCTCTTTAACCTTTACATTTATAGCTAGACGCGAGGTTCCGGAACCCGCCGATATCCGGCTTCAAACACGTCGAATGCCTTTGTGGAACGCCTTGGATTCTTTCATTAGAGAAAACTTGGTTCCTCCAGTTATGTATGATAGCGTCCACTCTGTTTTGGTCAAACAGCATGGATACATTCAATGGACCAATTGTACTAAGAATACACTTTTAGGAAATTAAATAACCTTTATTAAATCAGTGAAATTAGCGATTTTACAGTTTTGATGACGTCACAAGTAATTGGAAGCTAATTATAATACGCGACGGTGGCGACGCGTAGCGGGCGTTCATTTACACTACAGACCTGTAGTGTAAATGAACGCCGAACACGAACACGTTACAGTCAACATCCCCCCCCCCCCTTACTACACCGATTCTACTGCCGACACATGGCATCCAACCCTAGTTCCGAAAAACTCTGGGTGTATACATGTGTTGCGCTCTTCACGAACCTTCTCTGAAGCAATGTTTTTCACAAGCAGGTGGAAAACCCAGCTTTCTTTCTGGCTGCCCTTTAGTAAAGGTTTTGATGTAAAGCCTTCTTCAGAAGCAACTTATATAAGGGAAGTATGTATGGCACGTACTCTTCCTGCTGCGAAGGTTATTACTTTGGGGTACCTGTGTCTGCACCTACATTGCATAAAGGTATCAATTGGGTGTGAAAACGACCCCCTAATATTTCACAAAAGATTCAATGCCATCTGCGGTGAAAATAGGTCACACGAAAGTAACAGACACCCCTGCTGTTTCAAGACATGCAGCTCAAGATTCATACCTTTATGCCTTGACAAGTTCTTTCATAGTGTCAACATACTTGTTTACACCCTAATAGTGCACAATACATATCCGCACTGTCTGTCTAATAAATGTTGCAATATAATGACAGCATGTTGACAACAAACATCCATTAGTGCGCCACGTATAACTGCCAATGCCATATGTGTTATCCACTATTTTGTGAAATAAATGTCAAATGAGTAGGTTGAAAAATCCCGAAAGGTGTATTATGGAAAGTTGGGTCCCCCATATTCTAGTGGTCTGGAACTGTCAATAACAATGGCATTTGTGTTATCCACTATTTTGTGAAATAAATGTCAAATGAGTACGTTGAAGAATCCAGAAAGGTGTATTATGGAAAGTGTGGTCAACAATATTCTAGTGGTCTAGAACTGTCAATAACAATGGCATTTGTGTTATCCACTATTTTGTGAAATAAATGTCAAATGAGTACGTTGAAAAATCCAGAAAGCTTTATTTTGGTAAAGGGTGTTCCCCATATTCTAGTGGTCTAACGCCTGGCACAATGACTGCTCGCTGTGTCTCACCTCTGAACAGGTGCACAGATTCGACTAGGATCCAAATAATATAAGGAGTCATCAGCGGTGCCTTTCAGTGAGTAAATTGATGAGTTCTTTCATTTTTCACAAATATATCAGTCTTTCCTCTATTGACCTACGGGCTAGTCGCAATGTGGTCCTAAATGATAAAGGAAGTGATGATTACAAAATGTCCTCCCCCATCCGCAAGGTGACCTTACCCTTTCTTATAGCCTTACATGCATATGGATAGCGTTATTCCATTTGATTTTATGAGTTGTAAATAGCGGTTTCAAAAGCAAAGACATGATTTCACGCCTTATAATCTAATTCAGGCATAAACCGTACAGACATATATACATACTGCTGATGGCAGTTTTTATTTCCAACAATATTGGTATGTATGTAATTTGACTGTTACTTGTATAGTTTATGAGAGTTTAAGTATTCCACGGCCTTCTGGTTAATCTAAATCCTTCGGGTCCTTGTCAGATAGTCATAATGTATTGACCCATATAGTCAAGAGGGCGTTCATATTGCACACTAGACCATGTTCTATATAAACTAATTGGACAGAAATCTGTTCTCATCACTGTTGGACGCGAAGGTGACCGTAGGCACCGGAATCTTAAGACGTGAAGATACAAATAGCAAGGAAGTGATTATAACTATACATTCCACCAATAGAATTAGGACAAACCAAATTTAGGTATTGAGTTAAATAGCATGACATGGGCCAGTGGATGTGTGCGTAAAGGCTAAATAACTAGTATTCTTTTCTCAATAGTTATGCTTCAACGGAAATAGTTTACAAAATGTCATTCTGCTCTCAAATGCCCTTACCCCGCATTAATTCCTGCATGCCCGCTATATGACCCACGTTCTAGTCTACCTGAGATGATCGAATATACTAATATAGAAAAGCATGACATCTACAAATAAGATGGACAAAACATTGACGTGGGTACAGGTCAAAACCCAGATACGACATGGATGGGTGAAGATATCTCACTATCTATCCATGAACACACACGTACATACATAAATACATATATACATAAATACATACGCATACACTTACATACATACATACATACATACATATGTATGTAAATATATATATATATATATATATATATATATATATATATATACATATATATATATATTGATATATATATGTATATATATATATATATATATATATATATATATATATATATATATATATATATATATATATATATATATATATATATATATATATATATATATATATATATGTGTGTGTGTGTATATTGATAGATAGATAGATAGATAGATAGATAGATAGATAGATAGAGATATCAGCGTGGCCGTAAAAGGAGTCAGTAACGCCATAGTGATAATTGTGTATAACGTTACAAATGTGTTTTATAACACATTTTTATCAACAGTATATGATTTCTACGATGTGAGCGTGCTTGAAATAGATATTTAACTGACTTAACCATTTCTGAATGTAAACATGCTGTATGTGGCTTATCTCATGCAATTCAACACCCCTGATCATCAATTAGTGCCGTTTTAAAGGTTACCTTTTATCGTTTGAGATATTTTCCTGTGATACTAGAGTTGACATTGAACATATGCTGGAATCTGATATCCTGTTTGTGATCGTATGAACCATATCTTCCCTATTATCACTCTTGCCCTTTTTAAGTGAGCCTGGTTTCGTGTTACTTACCTTTTAAGTTTGTAAAGCGAGGCCATTCGTGTCCTTCCCCATTGCATAAAAACGCATTCAATTAAGGATATCACACTTTTGCGCAGCCTCGTGTTAATCATTAGTTTGATCGTCTACTGGATGTTTTGAGAAGTATTACCGTCCCTTTCTCATTAAGTACACCTTACTAAAGAGAATAATATTAAAGGGTTTACATACAATATATCAATAGTATTTATTAATATCCTTAAAGTCTTCAATCTTGTATGATTCTCATTGCCATATTAAGCTTAGTAAATGTTTTCAAGGATCATATACCTATTCATTTTTGTATTTTTGAATTCGTAAAAATTCTCTGGAGAGACTTTTTGAAGTTAATGAAACAAGTGAACGACGCTGTGGAACTCCTTCCCGCCGCGGAGCTACTATTAACTCCACCATTCATTGTTTTTGCATAAGAACGTCTTTAGTACACACCTATGGCTTTCCTAAGGGATCCGCCGTGGCCTGGTAGTTATGATGCCTGGCTGCCAAGCGTGAGCTTGCAGGTTCTAGTGTCCGCTGGACTCACACGCGGGTTGTTCTGGTCGCTATATAAATGTGCAGCGTTGTGGAGTGCTGTCTCTGGTCCTAATCTGCAACTGAAAGACCCCTTTGAACTATTCGTGAAGAGAATATAATTTCTATAGTTTTTATCTCGTCGCGATATGACCTAAGCTGTTGAAAGCGACGTAAAACGCCACTCCTTCCTTTCATTCCAGTTTCGCAGCTACTGTTTATTCAACCATGCGTTGTTCTTGCATAATTACGTCTTAAAGACATACCAATGGCTTCCTTACCCTAAACCCTTTCTTTCTACTCCTATCAAATGCATCAGGCTACTTAGCAATCTTAGTTTTCTATCGTAAAGGGTTATATCTCCAGCATGATATCTGGAGGCAGGTTGATGAAGGGTATTCATTGTATATCATGGTGGTCCTGCGGTATTTAACCACGCTGTGTTAGTCGTACACAAGAGATGGGTTACAGAATTTCACTTCTGCCTTCACAATATAGAATCTATTTACATGCCATTGAAACCAATCTCCCCCAGGTTGTCTCTCGTGCCTACCACTCAAAGAACATTACCTTATCAGTGTATTGTTCAGCGAAGCCTAAACTTTCCATATTTCTCGTGCACGTTTGTTGAATGGATGTGTTTATTTAGCGAAAGAAAACTTGGTGCATAGTTTACTTTAATGTATAGTCATTAGCGATTGTGAAGTCAGACGTATATGATAGTTTTGGATACAATAAGGAGATGAACCTCTAGCATTTAGATAAAAAGTAGACTTTGAACGTTTACGGTTGCTTGATAATATAAGGCAGACTGTAATGAAAGGTTTTTTATATTCTAAAATCGACGCGTGTGTATTTGTGAAGCATTTAACACTACTAATTATGTGTTGATCTGTTTAAGTACCATTTTGTGTACACAAACGTACAGAATTACTATCAAAGATACCTATGATGGTGAGTTTCTAAGTAGGTTCTTTTTTGCAAGATGGTAATAAAAGATAATACATGATTTTGAATATATTTGATTATACATTTCAAGGTTATGAATTGGCTTTTTAACAATATTGTAATACAAGAACGAAGGTGTGTAAACTATAAGATGAAATCATTTCTAGGAGCATACAATTCTATTTAAATATCTATGATTCACATAAATGGTTATTACTTATTTTCAATAATGTATGTATGTGTGTATGCATGAGTGAATGTATGTATGTACATATGTATGTATGTATGTATGTAGTTTATTGACTTTCTCACGTGGGCAGAAAAACGTACAGTTTACAGTTTACAAATGATATTTGCAAAAACAAAACTACACATATAACACAGAACTAAACATAGTGTATATAAATCTTCTTAGGGGTAATAATAATGATACCATTCTCTAACTTTTTCAGAACACCATGAGGCCTGTGTGGCTTTTCCTGAGTCTTGTCCTCTGCACAAGTCGCACTGTGATTGGTCAGGCAGATGACCTGGCTCGCGAGACCTGCGCATCAACCAAGAATGGTGTAGACATCCTCCCCGACGCCCCGGCTCAGCTAGGGGGCCTGGTCGGCTTCAGCCAGACTGGGGATTCTGGCTACGGTTTGCGGAGGACCAGCATTAGGTAAGTTATACTACATTGCAAAATCTGGAGCTACCTCAATGGCCCAGTGGTCTGATGCATGGGTGTCAGCCAGACTGGGGATTCTGGCTACGGTTGCGGAGGACCAGCATTAGGTAAGTTATACTACATTGCAAAATCTGGAGCTACCTCAATGGCCCAGTGATCTGATGCATGGGTGTCAGCCAGACTAGAGATTCTGGCTACGGTTGTGGAGGACCAGCATTAGGTAAGTTATACTACATTGCAAAATCTTAAGCTACCTGCATGGCCGAGTGGTCGAATGCACTGCACGTACAGTGCCGACATTTAATTCCTGCACTAAATGCATGGGCATCCCAAGCATAATAAACGACCGCACACCCGATTCCTGGACATGGATGCATGGATGACCTCAACTGAACGTAGCTTTGATCCACAGCTACGTGGGTCAATAATGTGCTTGGCATGTTTTTTCTGACATGTTATCCGTGGGTGTTTGTACAACCAGGCACTGGCAGACGTCTGTTCGACTGGTGCAGAAATTAGATGTCTGTATTGTATATTGAAAAATCTGAAACTACCTTCATTGCCGAGCGGTCTAGTGCCTTGCGCTTAGATTGCTCATTGTACATAGTCTGTTGTTTCTTAGGACATGCAAGGAAGTTAACAGTGAAGTAAAATATAGATATAATAGTCATAGCATTTTTGGTATTAGGTTTCTCATTGTAGTAACCTAGGTTTGTATTATGTAAGCAACATAGTAAGTGGTATGTATATGTAGATATATTGGAGACAATAAGGAATCATGAACACAGTGTAGTATTTAGTATAACTTCAGAAGTAGTGTGTACATATGATAACTTTGACTATTCACCTGTCGCAGTGTCTTTGAGCTTTCTCATCTCAATAAACCGTTGATGCATTATTCCATTTTATAACAGAAAATTTACCTGCTTATGAGGCCATCCTGTGGGCTTTAAAACGGACCAACCAGAACAGTGGCACCATTAACTCAAGGACAATTTCTGATTCGTATATCCCAGGTGTACAAGTAGGTGAGTAGAGTAGGCTACATACGTCTCTCTCTCTCTCTCTCTCTCTCTCTCTCTCTCTCTCTCTCTCTCTCTCTCTCTCTCTCTCTCTCTCTCTCTCTCTCTCTCTCTCTCTCTCGCTCGCTCGCTCGCTCACTCACTCACTCACTCACTCTCTGTCTCTCTCTCTCTGATATATATAATATATATATACATATATATATATATATATATATATATATATATATATATATATATATATATATATATATATATATATATATATATATATACATATATATATTTATATATATGTATATGTGTGTATGTGTTTGTGTGTGCAAAATATATATATATATATATATATATATATATATATATATATATATATATATATATATATATATATATATATATATAGATATATATATAGATATATAAATATATATATATATATATATATATATATATATATATATATATATATATATATATATATATATATATATATATATATATATATATATATATATATACATGTGTGTGTGTGTGTGTGTGTGTGTGTGCAAACATACAGTTCAGTATAATATTCTTCAATCGTTTGTTTTTAGGTTTACGGGTTCGAGATACCTGTAGTTTGAACACCAAAGCAATTAAGACCGCTCAGGACCTCTTCCCAGAACTAGCCTTCCAATCCAAAGCATGTAACTCCAGCACGAAACAGATCATGGTGGGTAAGTATATATCTAATGCAGGACCCCTTCAGGCTGTTTAAAAGGTAGAGATCATATGTTGTATTACTATGAACCACGCTGCATCATAACCTATCTCAATGGATTAGCATTCACGAATGGTTGAAAAACATACTTCATTTTCGTGTAATACACATGGCCACTTATGAAACAATACTACACTACTTAATGTAATTCCTTTCTTATTTGCATGCACACGTTATGCGTTGTAATAGAGTTGACTGACTTATCACGTTTTCTCGTTTGTATTTGACCAGGTATGCTAGGAGGATCCTATAGCAGTACCACTGCACCTGTAGCGTCGTTGATGGGCACAGCCATGATTCCACAGATCGCCTATCAAGCTACTGCTCCAAGCCTCTCAGACAGAGAGAAATACCCCTCATTCCTGAGAACAATTCCACCAGACACAATCCAAATTAAGGTATTACCTTTAGAAGGTTACAAACATTTCCCATATTGTCAGTCTTGTAATAGTACTGAGTTGTTATTACATGCTCGATAATTATTATTGATTATCATAGATTATCTTTCTGAATTGTATCATTGGAACCTTTGAAAGAAGATGATGTTGAGAGGCAATAAAAAGTATCTGCTTTGCAGCGAATTATAAAATAATTTAAAAGATATTACCTAAATATTGTCTGCTTTTGTGGGCTAGGATAATATTTAGAATTGAATTGCCTTTAATACTTTCCAATACACAGGTTTCTACATGAAACAGTAGTAGTAGTAGTAGTAGTAGTAGTAGTAGTAGTACTACTACTACTACTACTACTACTACTACTGCTGCTACTACTACAACTACTACTACTTCACTTTAGTATCAGCAGCAGTAGTAGTAGAAACACGAGTGGTTGCAGTAGAGCTGTTGTAGTATGATGTAGTATGATATGGTTAATGTTCTGCTAAATCTGCAGCTACTTATGCCCCCTAAAGTTGATGGTTCATACGAGTAGAATTCAAAAATGTCTACCTGAATATAATTAGGGCAATCATTAGATGCAATGACATTACCTATGATGCATGTTTTCTCTTCTTTCAGGTTATAACAGAGTTGTTGAAATTCCTCAAGTGGAAGTTTATTGCAGTGGTCTATACCAATGATGTGTATGGTATGGAGGCGTACCACACCCTCAGAAAGCAGTCGGCTACGGAAGGAATATGCATCACTTTAGCACTTAAGCTTAACGTGAACGAGAAAAGAGAGGATGTACTAAGGAAGATGACACAACGCCTTCTGGACACTGCTAACGTTACTGGAGTTACCTACTTGGGACTTCAGGCGCCCGCTAGGAGACTAGCCGCAGCCGCTCGCCAGGTCGCCTACTCTGGGCGACTACAATGGATCTTCCCCGATACCGTTGGCACGCATTTAGACTTTGCCGACAAGGCTTCATACTTTCGTGGAATGCTCACCGTTGTTCCCAAGTCTCGCAAGATCCCCGAGTTCGAAGAACACTGGTTGACGCTAGACCCTTTCAATCCTCCAGCTAACAACCCGTGGTTTAAGGAATGGTATATGATCGCCAACAAGTGCAAGCTGCCTGGAGTCAACTATTCCCCCTATGATGTTCTAAGCGACTGCAAGCGCGAAACTGAGGAGCAGAAACGCAAAAGCTATGTACAGCACCATTATGTAGAACCCGCAATACATGCAGTGTACTCCTACCTCAAGGCCCTAAAGAATGCACATAGAGATAGATGCCAAGGAAGTAAGGGAGTGTGCGCTCAACTTCTTGGTCTATCCAGTAAAGAATTCTTCGATAACTATCTGCAGAATATTGACTTTACCTATAGTGGTAATGAGAGAATTCCAACCCTAGCATCTGCTGGAATTGAACCCTACAAGACACCAAAGCGCGTACGGTTTGGTAAAGATGGCAGTACTGTGGACTCATCTTATGAAATTTACAGTTATCGCTACGTCGGGCCGGAAATAGATGATTTTAATTTTGTACTGGTAAGTTTGATCACACACACTCACACACATACATATATACATACATACATATATAATACATACATACATACATACATATATAATACATACATACATGAATACATACATACATATCATATATAGAGAGAGATAATATATGTGTGTATTTACAAAAATAGATATATATTCATATCATCTCATACAGTTGACATCTAGAGATCTGCTGATCAATCAATGATTTTTAAAAAAAGGTTACTAAAAGTTATCCCTCTCCCTGGTCGATCAATCTCTAAAAATATGACCACGTAACTATCCATTGGAACTATTCTTTTTTAAATCAAAGAACGAGAGGTGTTGTGAAATATTATAATTCATTGCTTATAAACATGAAGTATGTTTTCCTTTGTGTCTTATTGTCTAAGGAGGTACTGTTTTTGTATAAATCAAAATATTTATTTTTATTTGCAGGTTGGTAATTACGTCAACGATAAGCTCGATATCAACGTAAATAAAATCCAGATGTATGACAATGACCGGAAGTCACCACTGGAGTCACTGCCTACTTCTCTCTGTCCCTCCACTCCTTGCCGTGGTTGTATCCTACCTGATTCCAAACGCAAATTCGCAAGTCTTCCAGGTGACATCTTAATCAATGGCATTTTCTCTGTTCATAAAGGTGACAAATGCAGCGAATTGAAATCAAATGGCGCACAGCTTTTGGAATCATTCCTGTATGCTGTGAAGAAAGTGCGAGACAGAGCACAGTTCCCGAATATTCTACCAGGGGTCACCTTGGGAGCAATTGGGTTTGACGATTGTAACAGCATACCAAAGGCACAAGATCTTGTCTTGGATTTCCAGTTCCAACGCACTCAATTGCAATTCTCAGATGGCATGGATATAGACCCTAAATCTGTATATTCTTACGCCGCAGCCCATAGCAGTGACTTAACTATTGCTGTTGCTCAAATTCTGACCAACTTCAAAATGCCCCAGGTTGGTTACCAGGCCACCAGCACAGATTTATCCAATCAAGACAAGTTTCCTTATTTTGTGCGGACCTGCCCTGCTGATGATAAGCAGGTCACAGCAATGGTGCATCTTGCCAAGAGACTAGGCTGGTCCTATGTACAGGTCGTGGCATCTGCTAGTATTTATGGTCGATCAGTGGCTAGAGAATTCAAGAGGCAGGCTTCCCTGGAGAGAATTTGTCCTGCATTCATGTTTGAAGCTGGCACTGATGGGAATATGAGCCAAATCGTGGACAAGCTCAGAGAGACACCTCCTGCGAAGGCAGTTTTCCTTTTCCTCGAGAGTGGTCAAATCAAGGCACTCCTGAAGGCGCTGAGTGATAAAAAGGCCTCAAGCGAGTTCATCCTGGTTGGAAGTGAAGTCTGGGGAGACTCACTATCAGTTGTCCAAGGCTACCAGTCCGCAGCGCAAGGTGCCATAACTCTACGCCTCAAGTCTGGCCAGGCAAAAGGCTTTCTCTCCTACCTGAATGGCCTGGCGCCCGCTGTCTACAAGGACAACCCCTGGTTCATGGAATGGTATCAGGCAACCAAGAACTGTTATCTAGGTGAGACCAACCCAAAGAACTATTCCAAGGAGTGTCCCAATGAGCCAATCAACGGTGCCGGTGAGGTGCAGCAGGAGTCCTACACCCCTTACGTCATCAATGCTGTGTACGCCATAGCGCACGGTGTGGACCTTACCCTCAAGGAATATTGTGGCGCCCTCTATAATGGGGTCTGCTCGAAATTCACCTCTGATGCTAACTCCCCACTGCGGGTCTTGGAGAACATAAAGAAAGTTACTTTCACGGATGAACTTGGTGAGGAATTCTCCTTCAAAAACGGTGAAGGCGCTTCTGGTTACGAATTGTTTACCTTCCAAGGAACAGGTTATCAAAAGGTACGAACATATTTGTTTATTTTGGACTATCATTTTTTGTCATTTTTTCTGCCAAAATAGGACTACCAATGGATTATCCAAAAGCATACATTCTGATGACAGTCAATCAAACCTGCATAGATAAGCTTATAATTATCAACTAACACTAATAGATACAACTTACATTGAAGGGGATTCGGAGCAATTTTAGAGGCTGAAGTTTTCTCTTTAAAAGATCTCATGGACAGGTTAGATTGTATTCCAATTTTCTGGCTAGCATCTAATTGATGTGTTTTGTAATATCAAGTTCTGCATAAGGATAGCTTGGACATTCTTACTGGGATTTAAGACCTGCTGTGAAATCTATTTGACATGTCATTATTACCCCTTATGCTGTAGGTGGCTAATTTAGCCTATACAAAAAACCTGAAAAATAACTGAAACCCTGACATCTGGGTACTCATCATAGAGCACTCAGCGAGAGCTTTCCAATGAATACCAATATGACAGGGATTAGACCGTTTTCAAAATCTTTGCATCCTTGTGCTTTCGACTAAAGTAACCCAAGCATTGGAAAGGTTAAGTCTACATGTGTCAGTATGTGGTTTTGTTTCGTTTAGATTGGCGACTTCTCCATCAAGGAGAACATGCTGACCCTGAACACGAGCCTCCTGTCCAGGCAGGTCAGTGCCACGTGTCCCCAGGTGTGTGGCGAGTGTCTCTACCTCTACCAGAAACAAAAGTTCTTCTACCAACCTGGAGATCTCTTCGTCTCGGGGCTAATTGATGTCCACCACACCGGATCAAACCCCTTCGTCTGTGGAGCTTTAAGAGAAATCGTTGGCGTTCAATTCTCAGAGGTAAGATTCCTTTGCTTCATGTAAAATTGCGACAGTTTTTTATTGTACTATTAATCAAAGTTGACCTAGAGCTATCTATTAGGATACGTTCACCAGTAAATTGAATTCTTAAAAATACCTTTGTACCACATATGTTGAGCATACACACATACAGACATGCATTTATCAAACATACATACATACATACATACATGCATGCATGCATAGGGAGAGGGAATTATAGTATGATGAAGAAAAGCAGATTAACAGTGTAACTGAAGCAATGCAACATTTGTGCAAAATGTCTGTATAGGACACGCTTTCAGAATAACATTTAGTGGAGGATATTCCGTGCAAGTGCAAAGTTTGCAATATATAGCAATGGATTTTTTATTGTCACTTTTTTGCCATATTCAGTCATGAATAGCCAGTCGTAGTTAGTCGAGGAAATTGGAATATTGGCTTAACCCAATATCATTTGCAATATATAAACATAGCAAAAATGATAGGCTGTCACACATGCATTCAATATAAGACTGTTAAATCAGAATACAGCTAAATTGACCATTCGTATCTTACAGGTTTTCCCATACGCAGTAGACCTTATCAATGAAGGAAAGGCCCCAGTTTCCCTGCAAGGGGTCAAGCTTGGTACACTGTTAATGGATGTCTGCAAGAGTGACATCCGGGCTTCCAACCTCGTCTCAAGTCTCCATCTTGGCGGACTGAGTCTCCCTGATGGCAAAGGCAGCACCATTGACATGGCGCACAGTCTGGGCTGGCTCAGCTTTGGTAGCTCGCAGTCTATGGAAGCAGCTGAGATCCTGGGCAAGATCAATGAGATCAGTGCAAGCGGTGCCTCCACTAGCGTTCTTCTTAAAGACAGGCAACGTTTCCCTACCTTCTTCCGCACCGTGCCTCCGGATGACATCCAGGCTGGAGGCATGGGTGACCTGTGCAGATCCATGGGATGGACATACGTGCAGACGCTCAACTCGCCCAATTCCTACGGCCGCTCCGGTGCTCAGGCATTCAAAGACTACGCTCGCACCCTGGGGACATGCGTTAGCGCATCCTACGAGTTCATCACCGATGGCGATTACGACACCATCATCACCAACCTCCTCTCCTCACCCTCACAGGTGGTCATTGTCTTCTCCAACATCATCTATGCCTTTGAACTTCTCAAGGCTAAGGAAAGGAACCCCAAAGCTGCAGGTCTGGTCTTCATCGGGAGCGAGGGCTGGAACAATAATACCGCCTTGTTCGAGGGTACAGGATCAGCCACTGACGGGATAATCACTTTCAAGATCCAGACACCGCTAGATTACAATTTCGTTAAGTACATGGACAAGAAGTTCTTGAGTAACAGCACTGCCAACCCTTGGTTTGAGGAATGGTATGAGACATTGTTCAAGTGTGATTCAGGCTATCACACCAAATATGGAGTACGTTGTTCTGATCAGGCCATTACTGCAGCAAAGACGTTCGTGCCTGACATCTGGGTGACTTCAACAGTTGAGGCCATCTTTGCCATGGTAAAGGCAGCGGATATGTCACTCAAGGAAATGTGTGGGGAAAAGTAAGTTCATATTTATTGGGATTTTATTTATTATCACTTTTTCTGTTATTACTGCAGACAGTTATTGATAGAAATATTACTTTTTTAAATGCTGTACTTTTTATATTCATCAGAGTATATTCTATTTCATTGCACTATGAATAGTTACCGCTATGCCAACGTTATTCAGTAAACAGAACTGTAATCTTCTATTCATCCTTGGTGGAAATACTGTGAATGTAGATCATATATCTGATACAATAATCAAACCACTCATTGTAAACATCATGGAGATCTGAACACAGTCTAATATCTCCTGTTTCCATTTGTACTGTATACACTGAGAAAAGACCTTTAAGAAGTGGCATATCTCCTAATGTGAATTGCGTTCGTATTGTTCCCAAGGTGTTCTCTTCTTTGAGGTATCATATCACTTAAAGCATCAATATCCGTCTAATCTCATTTTTTCTGTAGATATTTTGTGTTTTCCTATGTGTACTTAGTTTATTTGTATTCTCGTTTATTGAAATATGACTTTTGTATTCTATGATTTTGTACAACCCTAAGTACAGTCAATAAACATACAATACAATACTGTAATTGTTTTCATCTCACCTATTTCTCTCCCGTTGTGTTTCAGTTACAATGGAGTTTGCCCAAACGTACACAATGATATGATCAAGTTCAACAAGTTGATGGTAGAAAACATGGATAAGGTCAACATTTTAGGACCTACTGGGGAACAGATCAAGTTCATAGACAGGCGTGGCAGCAACCCTTATGAGATATTCCGAGCTAAGGGTGGCAAATTCAAACAGGTAAAGTTCTATTCCAACACGATAGACACCTTACGACCAGCAAATCTAAAGAGACTATATTGACAGGTGCTTATAGCATATGCACTGCGTTTTATGATTAACAAGAAGACACAGCTTTGGTCTGATCCAAGACTTTGTTAATTATGAGATGAGTAACCAGCCTAAACGTGTGTCAACTTCCAGCAATTGCACTGTTTTAGAAACGTACTATCAATTTCTTAGTATCTTTTGTTCAGCGGCACTTCGGCATGGTTCCAGATTAAGGCAACTATGCATGGACATAATTTTGTGGAGTTACTGTGTGTCCAAGTAAATTATAGGTCATAAATTGTAGATTTGAAGGTTATAATTCTCTAATTAGGTACCAATTGGAGTCTCATCATCATAATCATTATTTTTATTACTATTATTAATGTAACTATTGTTATTTTATCAATTTTTATTATAATTATTACTATTATTATTATTATCATTATTATTATCGTTATTTTTATTTTATTATTATTTTATTATCATTATCAATATTATTATCAATATCCTTATTACTACTACTATCAATCAGATAAATCACTTTTAGCGGCTATACATTTTGTGATGTTTCTTATATTTCTCAAGTGTGGCCTTAATATTTATCTATATGTTTTTTGTGTGTGTTTTTCAGATCGGTACCTATAGTGCTAGTGGTATTATTAGTATCACGGATGCACAATTCAAGGACTCGTATCCCTCAACAGTGGCAAAATGTCCAGGAAATTGCCTGGAATGCCAATATGTATTCACGAAAAAAGAGGATTACACATTCATTCCAGGAGATATACTCTTAGGAGGTTTGTATTAGTAATTTATCATTTTAAGTAAGATTATATATGTAGAGTAAGTAATACAATGCATGAATATATGTGAAACAGAAGAAATATATTTGATTAAGATAAACAAAAGTTAACAAAACATAATATTGAAAAAATTACACATAAGCCTGTCTGAATAAACAAAATGCTCTAGAAAAGAAAATCATGGAAAACTAGGAGCATATAAATAACTTGTGTGATATGCTTTGAACTAGTTTTTAATAACATTTATGTCCTGTTTATACCAAACTGTGTTATGAAATGCCCTAATTATATACCTGTATCAGTAGCGTATGTACAATGACGTGTATTATATTGCAATAAAAACTTTCACCTACTATATGTAAGATTAATTTATATTATTCCAGGTGTGTTTGATGTTCACAAGAAAGGAAGCAATCCGTTTACCTGTGGTCAAATCAACACCGTCTATGGATTCCAGCTTCTCGAAGCCTTTAACTACGCTATCGAATATGTCAACAACAAGACTGGTCCATTCAATGGAAAACTGAATGGCGTAACCTTAGGAGGGGTTGGTTTAGATGCCTGTCAGAGTGCAACTCGGGCTGGTGAGTTTCAAGACTTTATTACGTTTTGATTCATATCTATTAAAATGTGGAATGATATGTTTTTTGCTGCATAGTTTCAGATAATCGTATTCCTCTTATCATTGAAAAAGAAGCCTGACTTTATGTGATTCATATCAACTTGAGCCTATTCATGATGAAACCTTTCAAGAACAACCACTTAATAAGGAACCCCGCTTAAAAAACAATATTTCTTATGGAAGAAAACAATTGTTTCAGCTGTTTGTAAATTTAGCCTGTCTGATCAAGGTCTCATCTTTTATGCTTGGGGTCATTGCTAAAAGGCGTAACTGTACATACTAAGGTTCCTTGATGACGCTAATTTGTCTTTGAAAAAGGTACACATTTCTTAAAGACGTGTCACAATTTCATATTCCAATCACCTTAAAGTCACCAGTAATGTCTCCAGCTTGAATAATGCACTGATTGATTTATTGATAGTTCTGTTTATTTATGTATTTATTCATTTATCTATTCATTTCATTTTCAGGTAATTTGGTAGCTAACCTACATAGCGGATTCCTCAATCTTACAACTGGCCCTGTCCCTGTCAACCCTAGCAGAATCGATGCATATATTGGCGCATTTTCTAGCGACATGACAGTTCAAATGGCCGATGTCTTAGGGGTCTTGGGCATCCCACAGATCAGCTATGGCTCCACGAGCATTGAACTCAAGAACAGACGGAAGTTCCGCCATTTTCTGCGGACTGTGCCTGCAGATGATAAACAAGCACGTGCCATGATCGCCATCTTGAAAAGGTTCAATTTGCAATACGTACAGGTGATAAACTCAGCCGGGACCTACGGCGAGGAAGCTGCTTCAGAGTTCCTTCGCCTTGCAAAGGAAAATAGCATCTGCGTTGCACAGAATCTCACTTTTGGCGGGAATGGAACCCTAACAGCGGTAGCTGCGAATGATGCTGTATCCAAGCTGTTGAGCAAGCCCTCCGCAACAGTTGTCATAACAATCCTCAAAACTGATGATGTGCACCCTTTTTTGGCTGCTGTCAACCGGGTTTCCCAGGCAAAGGATAAGTTCATGTTCCTGGGCTCTGAGGGATGGGCAGACAACATGGATCTGATCAGAGGCGCAGGAGTGGGCAAGGTGGCCAATGGCTCAGTTACATTAGGAATGGAAACAGCAGATTTGAGTGGCTTTGATAAGTACCTAGATAACAAATACCCTGGACAATACAGCCGTAACCCATGGTTCGAGGAGTACTACGAGGCCATCTTCAACTGTTCTCTCAAACCCAGCTCAGCATTGTACCAGCGCCAATGTTCCTTTACTGACAAGTTCCCAGTTGCCCGCTCGCCCAACTATCGCCAGGATCCGTATGTGCTGTACACAGTCAATGCCGTTCTGTCGGCTGCGCAGGGCATCCACAATGCTATTGTGAAGAAATGCGGAAGCGGCTACAATGGACTGTGTGAGAATTTCAGGAACAGCGGAGAGAGGCGTCAGGATATCCTGGAGGGAATTAAGAAGGCGGAGTTTGTGGATGCAACGAAACAAAAGTTTGCCTTCAATGAGGATGGAGAGGGCAACAGAGGTTACCACATCTATGCCGTGGAACAATCTTTAGGCAACAAAAACAGCTACATCTACGACAATGTGAGTAACCCTATTGCATAAGCCCCCACTCCCTTCTGCATAACCAAACCATCTTCCCAGCTGAATGTATTAAGGGTAGAATGAATGAATGGTTGTTTAAAGGCACATTGGAACACAAAGACCATTAAGTGCCATAAAATCTGTGTAAAATAATGGTCCTTTGCTATTGTTGAAAAACTATAAAGCAATGAATAAATAAAGATGCTCACAAAGAAATGAACAGTTTCAAAGTACAGGTTGTGCATCCATGTTTTTTCAAAATAAGTAGTTCTTAAAATGTGTCACAGTTAATAAAACAGACCAATCTTGTGTAAATATGATTAAATGTTGTCTGGAGGATCTTTTGTTTAAAGCTATTTACATTAGAATTTCGATTTCTGGATTCAATAGGTCAACAGAATCAAGAATTGAGTATCAGGGTTAGGTGCTGGCACTCCTAGTATTCTTTTAAAACTTCTGTCTAAAGACAAATAAGCTGTAGTTAGGCAGTAAATTGCGATAGTAATCAAACTTCCCCGTGTAACCAATCAACATTGCACTTGTCACATGTTTGGTAACATGGAGTCAGAGCAAAGAAACTGAACATCTAGAATAGAAACCAGCTTAAAGCCTGTTAGGATATGCAATATCTTCACCAGGCAATACTTTTTCTTTCAACAACAATTGCTAAAGTTTTTCATTTATTGCAACTTTATTCGCTTATTTCATTTTAGGTTGGAAGTTACAACGACACCCATCTGCTGAAGATCTACTCAGACTTCAACGTCCACTGGTATTCAAACTGTTCAAAGACAGGATCTTGTCCTGAATGTCCTCTCCTTGGTCAGCAGAGTAGCCGCTACATGCAGCGCCTTCAGTCGGAAGATCTGAATGTTGTGGGTGTCTTCAACGTGCACGATATGGGTAAGGACAGCTTTAAGTGTGGCGAGATGAGGGTGGCCAATGGTATGCAGAATCTTCTTGCATTCTTCTACTCCCTAGATAGAATCAACAAGAACCTCAACCTTAATCTTCCACCAAGCCTGAAACTAGGTGGGCTGGCTCTTGACGCATGCAGCAGCGGTATGCGCACACGCAGAGATCTGTTCAGTCTTCTGGCTGGAGATGGCCTCTGCACCGTTCGAGATAAGAACCTGGTCAAACCAGACACCATTGTAACAGTGATGACCATGGGCTCTGCTAACTCCATGGCTAGCTTAGATGTAGTCGAGCCAATTGGTATCCCTACGCTCAGCCCTAGTGCAACGTCTCCTAGGTTGAATGGAAAGCCTGCCTTCCTTCGCGCCGTTCCTCCTGATACCCTACAGGCTAAAGTCATGGCCGAGATTGCAGAGATGTTCGGCTGGTCCTATGTCTCCGCAGTGAACGTTGACACTGAGTATGGAAATGAGGGAGTAAATGCCTTCATACAGGAAGTGAAGAACACAAACAAAAGCATCTGCATAGCAACGCGTATTGTCCTGCCCTTGAACTTGACGATGGAGCAGGCAAAGAAGAAAGTGATACAACTTGACGAGCAGAAGGGAGCAAAGGCTGTTATAGTTTTCACCAATCAGAAGGAGGCTCGCATGCTACTCCTTGCTGCTAAGGAACTCAACCTTAAGGACCGCTTCATCTGGATTGGCTCAGACACCTGGGCAGACAACATGGATATCATCAAGGGTGTTGAGGATGTTGCTAGGGGCGCTATTACCATACAAATTCGTTCTGAGGAAGTCGCATCCTTTAAACAGTATGTGAAGGAACTGAACTTGCTGAACCGGAAGGGGATCCCCGATGATTGGTTTGAGGAATTCTGGCAACACATGCATTCGTGTCGTCTTCACAACAGTAGCATTGCACAGACCCAGTATAGTAGAGTCTGCAATGGCTATGAGATTATCACTGATGACAAAATCAGACAGGACACTTATGTACTCTATACCATTATATCTACCTACATGGTAGCCCAGGGAATCAATAACATAAGAGAATGTAGAGATTCAACGCTAGGTGTCGCTGGCTGTCTCTCTCAGTTGAAGCAGAAATACCAAAGGATAACGAATGGTACTAGGGATGCTCAGTGGAACGTTCTTCCTGATGAGCTTACTGGAAATAGGAGACTTAATTTCAAGTTTACCAACCGAGGATATGGTGATGTGGGTTACTCCATCCTCAATATCCAGCAGTTACCTAAGGATAAGAAGAACTACCAATACAAGAGGGTGAGTGATATTACAGTGCCTATCTGTGTTTTTTTAAACATTTTTAAGCTTTTAATGAAACACAGCTATTCGAAACATTACCAATTCTGATCTTGACTAATTACATGCTACTCCCAAGTCATTATATTGTCTATTAGGATTTTGTTAAATCTAACCAGTTACCTCAGTGCGTGTGTTTGTGTCCCATCCCTTTAGATATTTGATTGAAATCTCATATCCCTCATGCATAAATGTGTCGCACAATGATTCATAATATTCATGCAAGTTGATTAACCCATCAAATATGACTTTATTTGATCATCATTTTTATCATCATCATTATTCTAAAAATGTATCTGTAATAATGATAATAATAAAAATGATGATGATAATAATAATAATAATAATAATGATACTAATATAGCAATTTTACTACTACTACTACTACTACTACTACTACTACTACTACTTCTACTTCTACTACTACTACTACTACTACTACAACTACTACTACTACTAGTACTACTACTACTACTACTACTACTAGTAATAATAATAATAATAATAATAATGATAATAATAGTAGCAACAATTGCAATATAAATATATCATGTTAATGTTATTTCAGATTGGATTTTGGATGGAGAAGCTGGAGCTGGCACAGGAGAACTGGTACAGTTATGACAGCAATGGTGACCTACTTGATGCCATCCCCGCCTCAAAGTGTCCGGCTGATAGGGAATGCGACTGCAAGACTAGGGATGATTCCGAACCCCTCAAACCGAGAACCGGTCAGCTGAAAATTCCGCAAAAGAACGAGAACTTCACTATCGCTTATGGCATCATTGTTGCTGCCCTCACAGCTCTCGGCATCCTCGTGACCATCTTCCTCTTCATCTACCTCCTCATCTTCTACCCAGTTCGTGGAGGCACGACGATTCTCGGTTATCTTCTCATCGTTGGCATACTCCTCATCTATGTCCTCAACTTCGCCTTCCTGTATCTCCCGGACCCCACCATTTGCGGTGCTCGTCGATTTGGCCAGGGCTTCGTCTACGCCATTTGCTTCTCCGCTATGATGCTGAAGGTGATGAACACATGGAGAGTGGGAGCTATGCCGGAGTATA
The DNA here is from genome assembly GCA_963942565.1 of Maea johnstoni. Taxonomy (NCBI): domain Eukaryota; kingdom Metazoa; phylum Annelida; class Polychaeta; order Spionida; family Magelonidae; genus Maea; species Maea johnstoni. Next base: position 8,720,061 of record OZ012691.1, on the reverse strand, counting down.
ATGTTACCTACGAGAGGCTTTCCCATCCTTGCAGTCTCTTCCTCATCGCGCTGGCCATGGTTGGTGTGCAGGTATGTACATGGCATGCAGAGGTACCTTTACATAAGTGAATCTACATACCCACATACATATACTCATACTAATACATGATACATCTGTTGTGGGTTATTTACATATATATAGGTGTGTTTCGGTGTATGTAACGAATGAATGAAGGGTTGCTCAGGCACATCAGCACCCAAAGGCCATTTTTCTACACACTGCGTTAGATCATCAGATTATCTTTATACATGCATTTATTTATTGTTAATGTGATCATTGCTTCAATAATAAATGCCAAATGCATTAAATGATTTATTTATTCTTAAGACACACCTGCATACACATTGTATGCTATACCTGAAGTGTTATCTTGTAGTTAGCCAAGAGCCCTGGCAGCTTGTGTTTACTATGTAAAAAAATATATATCGACCTAAAATAAAGATTACCTTACTTTATTTTTACTTTAAGGTGATCATTGCTGTGGAATGGCTGATTCTCGTCCCGGCAAAGGTGGACTTTATCGAGTATGACGGCTTCAAGCTGCCGCGCTGTGCCCCGTCTGACTTCCACAATGAGGAGCTGGTGCTCTCATGTGTCTACGTGATGCTGCTCATCCTCATCACACTCATCTTCGCCATCGTCACGTGGGACAATGAAGACAACCACCACGAGTCACGATGGATCCTCATCACATGTTGCTTTACCATTGGTGAGTGCCTATTAAGTTGTTTGCTGCTTTTTTCTGCTATACGCATTTTTTTCATTTCAGCACAATTGATAGACAAACACAACAAAAATGCTAATTGGTAATAATGTTTGCAAATTGTTATAATTGTGTATCAATGACAAGAGACGTCATTCATCAAAACTATTTGTAAACGGTATGTCACAGTATAGGCACGCGCTAGAGTATGATGGAATATTTGATAACAAAGTTTTATTTTCAAAGAGAGGAGTATTGTTAGTTTAAGAAACTTTGGATATAGATGTCTTTAGTTTTCTGGACATAAGGAATTGGACTGAAATCATCCCATAGAAACATGTGTAGAATGGGATGACACAAAAGGGATCTGAATAGCAAACTAATGAAGATAGAAGAATAGTTTAGACTGAGACAGAATACGTTCATAATGACCAGATCCAAAAGACGAGACACTGTCTCAGTTTGTATGATATCGTAATTATACCAATTGCAGTCAAACAAACATACATACGTGTGTTCATACATACATACATATATACACACATACATACATACATATATACATACTGTGAGCTAGTTCTTAGTCATCTAAACAGTGTCTTTTAAGAGAGGTGCCTATACATAAATAACTGCATTATTAACACAATCTCGTATATATTTGTAGGTACCTGGTTGGTGTGGACAATCGTCTCAACACTAACGGACATCAAGTATCGAGATCCAGCCATAGCCATTGGTAATCTAGTCAACGCCACAGTCATGTTGCTGTGTATATATGTACGCAAGATCTACCTGCTAAACAAATACCAGAACGAACTAGAAGAGGAGCGGAGGTCGCAGTACGCCTTCAGTACTAGCCAAAAAGGTTTGTACCAATCAGAATTCAGTAAAGTGTGAAGCAAATGGTATTAAATTGCTAAACGGACGAAAATTAATATGAACACATGTAGTGAAATTACTAGCTAGCCAAAAAGGTCTGTATTGATCAGGATTCAGTAAAGTGTGAAACAAATGGTAGAAAAAGTGCTAGTTCTACCAACAAGTACAGGTATGAACACATGTAGTGAAAAGTACTAGGCAAAAAGCTCTGTACCAATCAGCATCAAGTATAGTGTGAAAAGAATAATAAAAATACTTAAGTACGGAAATGGGATGAAAACTTTCCCGGTGTGATGTGTTGAAATTCCTCACCTCTACTGTCGGAAATCCGATTACCCCAGTTTTATATAATAGAGTGAAATAAATGGTATTTAGACTGTTAGGTTTATACTAATAACTATGAAATATAAATGGCATGAAAAGTGCTGGTTAGGTTTTTACTAACTAAGTAAGAAACTATATAAATAGTAATAGCCAAAAAGGTCTGTACCAATCGAAACTCATTGGTGTGAGACATTGCTATAATCACACATCTAGTTAAAAGTAACGGCCAAATTTCTGATCTTGAGAATCTCGTTAAGTCTGAACCAATTAAAATATGCACACAGGTAGTAAAAGGAGCTTTCAACGGTTTGTACCAACCCACGTAAAAGCACAGTTAGAGAAAAGTGTTAGACAAAAGTTCATTAACTTTAGAATCCAATTAGATTTCAATCCAGTTAAAGGTATTTGACTATGTAAACGTTAATAGACTTCTTATGTTAATGAACTCAACACGTGATATACATTTTTGCGAGCTGTATAATGTAAAAGGGTGTTTTGTTACATTGCCTTGCCTGTTCGCTGCATGCCGCTTAAGCATTTATGTGAAATGCATGGCCATCGCTTAAGGCATTGGTAGGTTTAAGTGCTGCTTTCTGTGTTATTATGCAATCCAAAAGTTTTGAATCATTTCCTCATATATATCTTTATGATTAATTCTATACATATCTTTAAGATTCCTTCATTCTATTGTTGTACGTTACTATTATGACTTGAGTGCTTATGACCTTTTAGTGTTCTATGTTTACACGATAGTACCAGAGAGTTCGTTTCTCGGAGTGACGTTTCAAAAGTGTTTTGAAATTTGTCTTTTGAATGTTGTGCTATAACTATATCACAATTGATTACTTGCAATGAATAGACCAATGTTATAACCGTATACCTGGTACCTACCTGGTACAATTGTGAAGCAGTTATTTACAAAATGCCTATTTAGGAGGTTAGACGAAACCAACAGCTTTTTCCGAAATCTAAAATATTAGTACATTTTTTCAAAACAGACATTCGCTAATAACGATTGGCTAGTCACCATGCTTGCATCCGTTAATAATGATCATCGCAAATCAGTTATGCTTGCATACCTTAATATACAACGATGCTATTGATGTATTAATGCGGCTGAAGATTTGTGTTTGTCAGCAAGTTACGTGATCAATCTTCTTTCTCTACTCCTTTACACAACCTAGCCTTGTCTACTGTTTTGTTTGCTTTGCTGTGTTTTCAATCCTAAGCACATTTCTTCTCTCCTCTCTTCTCATCTGACCTCCATCACTCAGGTTATGGCCAGAATAACCATGGTCCTTACAGCGTCTCTCAGCTCAGCCAGGGCCATCGTGATGTCATCCAAACCCCAGGTAACACTCCAACAACCCAAAGGCTAAGCTTCATTGGTTTAGGACTTTGATGTTTCTATTTTATTCCTTTTTTCATTTTCTCTGCTTTTTTACTACTTTGTCATTTTCTTGCTTTTATGTGTATGTGTGTTGCACTGCACCCCGTTTTTGCATGTTTAAATGTAGTATTATGTAATATGTGTAATGCATAAGCATTCGTAGGAACCAAACGCATTGATGATGAGGCTCATTGGTCACTGTGGCGCACTGAATATCGTGGAAAATCTCAAATCAAATCTAGGTATATCGTAAACAATCTTAAAATTGCTATAGCGTCAAAATACAGATTTTTACTATCAAGTACCTTTTTTGATTTCTTGCAATTTGTAGAATATATTATGTTGTGTCGATAGTAAGTTGATTATTACCATATGTCCTATACATTGCATTTCGTGCATACAACATCGGCAAAATCTCTTTGCTATTTATTAAAGTTCCATTTCGTCTTTCTATAACCAGTTGTGCAATGTTTAGCAATGTGTCACAGTTTATTTTAAAAGAGTGACAAATCTCTCACCCCTGTTACCACTGTGCTCTCTCCACCTGTTCAAGGGAACGAGTTGGCCTGGTCGCAATATAAATGTGCGGTGTTATGGAGGGCTGTCTATGGTACTTATACAACCGAAAGACCCCGTGGAACTATTCATGAAGAGAAGGGAATTTCTTAGCGGTTATGGGTTTCTATCCCGTCGCAATATGACCTAAGTTGTCAAAAGCGATGTAAAAACCTTTCTTCCTTTTGTTCAATGTATGTTTAACACTAATGATTTTCCTTATTTTATGTATTACAGATGGCTATCCTAATGTATTTTCAAACCATATATATGACAATACTCTAGACACTGGCTCTAGGAAAGGCTCAGCAGTTGATGACAGTGGGGTGGTATATGTTTACGATGGAAAGAGAGGTAAGGATACAAACATCGGGAAGTCGTACTAAAAGACAGAAGATAGACATCGACATGATCAAATTTATGCATATAAATGGCAATACTTGCAATAAGTATCGAATTGTAATCACTACATATCCAATAAACGTGTCAAAAAGTAACGTTAAACTTTCTCAAATATCATATAGGAACCTGGTCACTAAAAGACCTCCCTAGGCCATACACTTTTGTATTTTGAGCACAAAGTAGATTTATCATACATTAAACAGAAAACGTTTGCTAGGTCTGCGTTAATTATGTTAGTAATTTCAATGCTTGAAGAGTTGCGAAAAAGCGATAAATTGTCACATGTGATGATTGAACTTCATAGATGGTTTTGTTATTGTTAACAGGTGATGATATCCAATACTAAGTAAGAAGAGGAACCCTGTATCATCGTTAGCATCTCTGAGACAAATGTGGATGGATAATCTAATACCAGATGACTTCCAAAGGAACCTGTGATTCACTGCTTAAGTGTTAATGTTTGGTGATTGTGATAGCCATGGGGTTACTAGGCTCGGACTTGTAACACCTTGTGTGTGTTTGTGTGTGTATATATATATATATATATATATATATATATATATATATATATATATATATATATATATATATATATATATATATATATATATATATATAAACACAGACAGACTGCACAAAATCATGTATCATAACCATGTTTTTTTTCTTAGATGAGGGGGATCTGTTTGAATAAAAGTACAGGAGCAAGTTTTATTCATAGAAGGAATTTATAGAAAAGAATAGTCGGTTTATAAATTAATTTAATTGCTACCTAATCACAAAATACCTCCCATGGTAGAAAGTGTGATAATATACAAAAAACATTTTCATACGTTTCTCATGTGTTCTATTGTTTAAGGGAAACATGTTTATAATTTCAGGACAGGGTATACATTAGTTACAACTAAACATGAAATTGTATGTAAAGCTCAACCATATAAGGTCACAATAATTGCTCAGAAATAATATTAACTGATAGGAAACTATGTCAAATAATAGCTTTCCTTTGTAAGGCGTTTGGTGAATGTTGTATTATGAGACAGAAGCATTTGTGTTGAGAGTGCCAAGATAAACAATGGTATACTTGGAACATAAACAATTCTAAGGCGGTAGATCACATCTATAGGAAACATCTATGTTAAACTGTTACGATATGATAAGAGTTAAATGATTCTGATTTGCCGCTGGTGTACATAGACCCTTAGGAGAGAAGTTTGAAATTGACAACCAGCGTAACACTGTCCATTTATTCAAAGCATTTAGCTGATTAGTTATAGTAGTTATGTAAAGCGGTATGTATGTATGGTCGTGGTGAGATCCTGGAAGATACTTCAATTGGTGCTATGGTGCTACTCTTGCATGTGTATTCTGGACATTTTTGCTTATTGAAGCCTACTAAATATTCTAATTACCTATGTCCGTCAGTGTCAGCTGTTTTAATTAAAATGGTTGTTATTAGACCGTTAATATATGAAGATGGCAGCCTTCAAACACTTTTATTTCAGATAAATATACCAAGGCTGACCTCATCTCTTCTTTGAAAATCGTTCACCATAAACATTTTTCTAAGTCTAATCAGCGAGATTAGTCAAATTATATACAGTGATGATCATTTTGGAAGAAGATATTCGCGGTCAAAATTGTCACCAATCAGCTTTAATATTTTTAATTCGCTGTAAGCAGCTGTTTTTATTGTCTCCGTTCATTCAGGTCAATCCGTTGTAACATCGAGAGTGATGAAATTAATAATGAGTTGCATAAATTCTTAGTTCTAAAAATGTTATCGCACATAACGTGTGAAAGTGTACGTAATTAATAGAATATATACTCGCCTCCTACTGCCAAGCAGTTATTCTTATTTAAATAACCCATTAGATATATTTTATACATGTATATAAACCTTGTGTCAACAGTATACCTCTACTTACTATTAACTAACTAGAATAAGCATTATTTTCAATTAAAATGGTTTTTATTTAGAAACTGTTAGAGAGTCACGTGACTGCTGAGCGAGATGTTATCAGCAAACGAGAGTTCCACGTCACGTGATCGTTTTGTATTACTCTTTTTATAGAATTTTATATGTGTCGAAGTGTTTTTTATAAATACGATTGCTGCTGCAAACGATAAATATGTAGACTTCTTGAGATTGGTACATAAGTTATTGAGAATGGTGTCATTGTTATATATGTACAGTGCACAGCAGGGAAAAGAAGTCCATGTAAGATTTCCAAAGTTGTAATAAATTGTTATTGCATTTGTACCCATTTGTTGCTGTTTATTTTATGATATTTTAGCTATTCATTCCAGGATATGATTGTTTATCTATTATATAGTTGATAGTCTTTACACTGAACCAATTATTCTTGTATCAGAATACCAACGAAGGCAAGGGCTACCAGAGTGTTGTGTATAGTCAGTAGATTTCTACGTGTAGTCCGTGTGATTCGCCATTCAGGTTGGATTAAGCTGCAAGTGGTTAATGTGCTTGACGTATAACCTCACAGCTATTCCCAAGTGTCTCAACAGAACAGAACAAAAGTGATTAAAGATTTCGACCTTTAATGACAGAGGACTCTTGGCATTTTAACTTAATGTTCTTAGTGTCCGTAGAAACTATAAGTGAAACAGGATCATCAGTTTCTATACAATAATTTGATATACATCCAATTAGTCTAGTCAGGGGGGTTCTGTGCACCCTCGGAAATCAATTTCTAATTGGCGGTTTTATATGGGAAAAAATGCGTAGAAAACGATTTGCTATGTTAAAAAGTTGTAAAAATGTCCCACGTGCCATTTTTATGCAAATTAAGACGCCATTACGCAAAAATCTGTATTTGTCATATCTTTGCCAATTCTGCAGATAACTGAAGAATAATGGCCTCTAGACCCATATTTTGAGGGTCAAAAATAATCATGAGAACTATCTTAACGTGGCTGCATGCATCGTTTGCATGTGAATATGCAAATTAGTGCCGACATGCTAAATATAGTGCAATTATTTTGCTATTTTGTAAAAACTTTTGACAAACTTTAAGTTTTTTGGCATCAAATTCATACAAAAGCACCCCGTATTATATAAGTAAATTACAAGGAATCCATTTTCTGCTAAATGTAACAAAAATCAGATCAATAGGACGCCCGAGCATGATTTTATGAGACTTTCTTTTCCCCTACCCCTATGTGGAAAAAATGGCCAAAAAATAAGTGAAAATATTTTATAATATTATCAAAAATCCGAAGTCGTTTTTAAATGCATTTTTGTTATCAGAAATGATTTGAACATGATAGAAGTAACTGGTGGGCTGTCAAAAATATATGCCCAGTTGTCCGGGACAACCAAATTTTGGAAAAAATGGCCAAGAAATTAGTGAAATTTTTTTAGAATATTATTAAAAATCCGAAATCGTTTTTATATGCATCTTTGTTATTAAAAACGATTTGAACATGATTAAAATAACTAGTGGGCTGTCCAAAATGTTTGCCCAGTTGTCCGGGACAACCAATCTTTGGAAAAAAATGGCCAAAAGATAGGTGAAAATGTTTTAAAATATCATCAAAAATCCAAAATTGTTTTAAATGCATCTTTGCTATCAGAAATGATTTGAACATGATAAAGATATATATAGGGCTGTCAAAAATGATTGCCCAGTTGTCCAGGACAACCAAATTTTAACAGAAAGTGCACCAAATCCAGTTTGTGAGTAGAACCTCTATTACAAATCAAAGTCTGGCAGTAGATACAGTATTTTCACTTCTCATATGATAGTGAAGTTATTCCATAGTTGAAAATAGTCTTAGCCACCTTTGTTTAGAATCTAATCCAGCAGGCAAAATGTCAGTGCATGTATTTTTATCAAGGTTTATGTACTTCGCAATACTAATGGAATCTTATGACATGATTTCAATACCAGTTATCACTGAAAATATAAAAAAAATATCACCAAAAATCCAAAATCGTTTTTTAATGTATCTTTATTATCAGAAATGATTTGAACATGATAAAAATATCTGGTGGGCCGTAAAAATGATTGCCCAATTATTTGGGACAACCAAATTTCAACAGAAAGTGCACCAAATCCAGTTTTTGATTAGAACTTCTATTTCAAATAAAAGTATGACTGCAGCTATGGTATTTTGAACCTCTCATATGAGAGAGTGATTCTATAGTTGAAGGCAGCCTTAGTATCAATTGTTTTAGGCCAATTCCCCTTAGGCTAGAGCCTAATCTAGCAAGCAAAATGTCAGTCTTGGTAGTTTTACCAAGAGCTATATAATGGAACAATTTGATGGTGTTCTTTTATTTAACCCTTATCCTGATAAGCACAACAATTGTTGTGGTGTGCAGCAGTGCTCGAGCTCATAGGTTTCACAGCAGGATAAGGGTTAACATGGTTTACAAAGTTACAAACGTGCTTGCACAAAAGCCGGAAAGGGTTTTGACTCTTTCCACCTAATTGAGTTTCACCAAAACATGGTCATTTCAAACCCTTTTTGGGTATCAAATGGTAAGAGATTGGTTCCAATTTGGCATGTTTATGGCTGAAAGTATTACAAATATAGAGAAAGGGCATCATATCATGTCTAATGGTGTTATAAGCTAGATTGCCCAATAGTCATAGACCACCAAATACTACTACACTTTGATAATTTTTGCTCAAGTTCATTTTGATTTATATTGAGATGCCTGTTTTTCCAATATTAGACCTCCTTTGTGTTAATAAGTTATTTCTGGTACTTTATTAGATTGTTCATCCTTAATGCATCCTTAATGGGTCATTTGGGTCATTTAAATCGGTTTAGTATACGAAGAGCACTCAAACCAGATAAGCTTATGAAAAATTCACTCTATATTTCCCCAACTTTCCTCGACTGACATTGAAGTGGGCCTCTGTACCCCTTCCGATCTAATTCCAGCTATCTGTGGTGATTAAGCACCAAATAGGCTTTCATTCAAGCCCACCTCAACATGTAGCAGATAATATTTGCTCCCAGATAATATTCGGGCAGCTGGGAGTGTGGCAATCTTTAAACGACAACTGAAAACACATCTGTTCAAAGATATATATTAATTAACTATGTGGATATCAACATCTATTTTTTGACAATGGAATGTAATGCGCCTTTGAGCATGTTTATATGGAAAGGGTGCAATATCAAATGACAATATTATTATTATGTAGCAAAACCATTGTCTCCTAACCCCTCTGTTGGTCTCAGCAAATGTAGAATGTCTCCCTGTATCTCATCCTGGCTGCTACCCTGAATACTTACTGAAAACCAATCTTTGCTATTGTCCCGATACCTCAATAGGATGGGTACCTGCAACCTATCCATCCTATCATTCATAACATGAGTAGGCTCAGACAGCCCATATTCTATCCCATTTATTACCCTTTATAGAATCTTATATATTGCCTACAGCACAATTCACTAATTGAAGCTAATCATTAATGAATGGCCAACAATAAAATCACATCTCATTCTATAATGTTTTATGGGGAAGTCAAGGTTAGGTTTTGTTATATCAGAGAGATATGCAGCATGGCCCATATCTAATGTTATTGTGACTGCGGGTAGATCGAAGGTGGCCAAGATTACCAACTGATTATTTTGTAAAATAATCATGGCAGTCCATATTTCTAGAGTGGTCAATATTTCTGAGAATTTATGGTAGCCCTTAAGGCTGAGTACCTGTGTTGCGATTAACCTGGCCAAATAACCTGAGTATCTGAATCTGAGATGGAATTCTAGTACTGTAGATCTAGTTAATTTGCCATGTCCAAAATTTGCTGATCTAGCTTTTTCCAAAATTAACCAAATCTTAATATACCCCATATTTGCACCCCTTTTGACAAGAAAATGTAAACTTTCAAGTGAACCCTACATATTCAAACGTATGCTGTGCCAAACAGCTGGTAAGTTTTTAAATGTACCTTTAGCAATCAAACATCTTATATACTCATTTATCTATATGCGAAGTTACATTTTTAGAGACCAATGATTTATTATTCTATGCACAAGTACGAGCACGAGTAACCAAGAATAACGGAATAACCTTACAATGCGCTACATGACAGCCTGACCATTCCCCCCAAGTTGGCTACTCTTGGAATAAAATACATAAATTGATACCAAGCGAAAAAGTAGGGTGTTCGATATGAACACCCAACCCTTTCTCACATGTTTGCCTTCATCCCGTCAGGTTTAACATCCAAAAATGAAAAAAAAAATAACATAACTCTTGGTAAAACTACATGGACTGATATTTTGCCTGATAGATTAGGCTCTAGCCAAAAGAGAATTTGCCTAAACCAATGGATATTAAGGCTGCTTTCAACTACAGAATTACTCTCTCATATACTGTAAAACCCATTATTATCGCGCTCCTTTAAATTTCACGCATTTCGCGCTAGTGATGATAACGCGTATATTACTGGCGCTGATATACGTTCAAGATAGCATAACAATGCCCAATTTAGCAGTAATACAGTTGATGCGCGTAATTAAATGGCCGCGATCAGATTCTGACGGCAGTTACGTGAAAATAAATGTGCGTGGTAATAAAGGGTTTTACAGTATGTGGTTCAAAATACTATACTTGCAGTCAGACTTTCATTTGAAATAGAAGTTCCACTCAAAAACTGGATTTGGTGCACTTTCTGTTAAAATTTGGTCGTCCTGGACAACTGGGCAATCATTTTTGACAGCCCTCCATATATCTTTATCATGTTCAAATCATTTCTGATAGCAAAGATGCATTTAAAACAATTTTGGATTTTTTATGATATTTTAAAACATTTTCACCTATCTTTTGGCCATTTTTTCCAAAATTTAGTTGTCCCGGACAACTGGGCGAACATTTTGGACGGCCCACCAGTTATTTTAATCATGTTCAAATCATTTCTAATAACAAAGATGCATATAAAAAGGATTTCGGATTTTTAATAATATTCTAAAAAATTTTCACTAATTTCTTGGCCATTTTTTCCAAAATTTGGTTGTCCCAAACAACTGGTCAAATATTTTTGACAGCCCACCAGTTACTTCTATCATGTTAAAATCATTTCTGATAACAAAAATGCATTTAAAAACGACTTCGGATATTTGATAATATTATAAAATATTTTCACTTATTTTTTGGCCATTTTTCCCACATAGGGGTAGGGGAAAAGAAAGTCTCATAAAATCATGCTCGGGCGTCCTATTGATCTGATTTTTGTTACATTTAGCAGAAAATGGATTCCTTGTAATTTACTTATATAATACGGGGTGCTTTTGTATGAATTTGATGCCAAAAAACTTAAAGTTTGTCAAAAGTTTTTACAAAATAGCAAAATAATTGCACTATATTTAGCATGTCGGCACTAATTTGCATATTCACATGCAAACCCCGTACGAAAAAACTATGTGTTATGCATAATTGAAGAATATGCATATTTTTCGCATAAGTTATGCATAATTTATGGATAAATTATGGAAAACTTACGCATTTCCTGCCTGTTGGGAGGTAGATAACCCGAAGGAAACCCATAAAAAAGGGGCAGGATACACATAAAATAAAAAAAAACACGAAAAATATTATGCATATTTCGCATTCAGCAAAATATGCATAAAATATGCATAGAAAACAAGGAGGAAAGGCGAAATTATGTGTTTACTATGCATATATTATGCATAACCTATCCCTTTCCTATGTGTTGTCGGAAATCTACCTATTTTCTTCGTGTTTTTTTTTTTTTTGCATATTTTATGCATAAATTTCGCATATATTCAGGGAAAGTTATGGATAAGTTATGCATAATCCAGTGGACATATATTATGGGTTTTCTTCGGGTTTCCTTCGGGTATATTATGTGTTGAGCCATAAAACTCTCTGGGTGACAGGAAGGAAAGTTTGTCAGATGAGTTACGCCGTAACAACTTATAGGCGGCGCCAGTAGTATTGAGAAATGAACTGCCACCGGTCATTTGAGGCAGCTTATGGGGTTAATTTCTTATACTCTGTTTTTCTTCTACCGGGCTTTTATTTGACAATTTAGCCCATACAACCTATATATTACCTGAAAGGTCTTATGAAGAGGAATTCATTAGCAACAGCAGCAGCAGCAGTAGTAGTAGTAGTAGTAGTAGTAGTAGTAGTAGTAGTAGTAGTAGTAGTTGTTGTAGTAGTAGTAGTAGTAGTAGTAGTAGTAGTAGTAGTAGTAGTAGTAGTAGTAGTAGTAGTAGTAGTAGTTGTTGTAGTAGTAGTAGTAGTAGTAGTAGTAAAATTGCATAGGCACATATGGCTCTGTTACCAAACCTCTGTTATTGTCACTTTTTCTGCCATTTTGCGACATTGTTGTAGTAGCAGCTGCAGCAACAGTAGTTGAAGTAGTGGTAGTAGTAGTAGTAGTAGTAGTAGTAGTAGTAGTATTAGTAGATCATTGTAGCCATAGTAATAGTGAACATGCATAGGGAAGAGATCTGTCACCAGAACTTTTCAGATGAGTGGGTGTTATCTTTAATACGTTCATATTGATAAAAATAGTTATACTACTACTACTACTACTACTACTACTACTACTACTACTACTACTACTACTACTGTTATCAAACAGAATGAAAGCTTTTCTATGCAAATTGGGTATTATAATTAATATCAATATTGTCATTATCATTAACATCATTATTATTATTATTATTATCATTATTATTATTATTATTATTATTATTATATCATTATTATTATTAACATTATTATTATGATTAGTATTTGTATTATTAGTAGTATGTATATGTAGTAGAAACATACACAGCAGAGAGAGTTTCTGCCACAGGGATGATCCACCTCATATTAGATTAATCACTAAGGTACAGCAGCCAAAATATGCGAGTATTATAAAACTCTATGACACATCCGACTAACCTATCCTGAGTATGCTTCGATCAGGCTATGTATAACTGGGGGAAGAAATTACTAGATACAGAAAGCCCTGATAAAATATATCATGTGGAAGCTGTCTGCGTTCTTTCTGTGTGTGTGTGTGTGTGTGCGTGTGTGTGAGAGAGAGGGTGAGAGAGGGGGGCTGTCGAAAATAGCTGAGGCCACCTCACCCCGTTTTTACAGCAATAACTGGTAGACAGCCCTAAACAAAGTCAGCCAGAATATTTCCTGGCCGCAATCCCCTTGGGGGATGTTCGCGGCATAGATGCACTGATAAGACCAGCCTGATACTGAGCCTATGAAGGGATGAGAACGGCGCAGGTATAGGCTGTCTGCTAGTTAGTGATGCATTGGGTTGTCTCAGCTCTGTAAGGTGATCTCAGATATGTAGGACAGGCTCTCTCTCTCTCTCTCTCTCTCTCTCTCTCTCTCTCTCTCTCTCTCTCTCTCTCTCTCTCTCTGTATTTTCTGACCCCTGTCCCCAGTCATCATTTGAACTATACTTTCCCTCCTTTTCTATAGTGGCAGGGAAAAATAAATTTAAACTTATTTTTTGTCCCCAATAAACGGGAGTGAGAAGAAATTTAAATTTGTTTTCGCTCCCCAAAAAACGGGAGTGAACTTAAAATATAAATTCATTTTCTCTCTCCAATAAACGGAAGTAAAAATAAATTTAAATTTATTTTCTCGTTCACACTTAGTCCATCGTACTCTGGCTGCCAGCGGTCTGAGGTTTGTATCTGAGTGCAACTCAGTAGCGATAGTCAGATGCTTAGATAAATTACTCTCTCTCTCTCTCTCAGGCTATGTATAACTGGGGGGAGAAATTACTAGATACAGAAAGCCCTGATAAAATGTGGAAGTTGTCTGCGTTCTTTCTGCGTGTGTGTGTGTGCGTGTGTGTGTGTGTGTCTGCGCGTGTGTGTGAGAGAGAGAGAGAGAGAGGGGGGGGGGGCTGTCGAACATAGCTGAGGCCACCTCACCCCGTTTTTACAGCAATAACTGGTAGACAGCCCTAAACAAAGTCAGCCAGAATATTTCCTGGCCGCAATCCCCTTGGGGGGATGTTCGCGGCGTAGATGCACTGATAAGACCAGCCTGATACTGAGCCTATGAAGGGATGAGAACGGCGCAGGTATAGGCTGTCTGCTAGTTAGTGATGCATTGGTTGGTCTCAGCTCTGTAAGGTGATCTCAGATATGTAGGACAGTCTCTCTCTCTCTCTCTCTCTCTCTCTCTCTCTCTCTCTCTCTCTCTGGATTTTCTGACCCCTGTCCCCAGTCATCATTTGAAATATACTTTCCCTCCTTTTCTATAGTGGCAGGGAAAATAAATTTAAACTTATTTTCTGTCCCCAATAAACGGGAGTGAGAATAAATTTAAATTTGTTTTCGCTCCCCAAAAAACGGGAGTGAACTTAAAATATAAATTCATTTTCTCTCTCCAATAAACGGAAGTGAACATAAATTAATATTTATTTTCTCGTTCACACTTAGTCCATCGTACTCTGGCTGCCAGCGGTCTGAGGTTTGTATCTGAGTGCAACTCAGTAGCGATAGTCAGATGCTTAGATAAATTCTCTCTCTCTCTCTCTCTCTCTCTCTCTCTCTCTCTCTCTCTACATATATATATATATATATATATATATATATATATATATATATATATATATATATATATATGTGTGTGTGTGTGTGTGTGTGTGTGTGTGTGTGTGCATACACACTTGCACACATAGATTATTAACAACCATCAGAGGGCATGTGATGCAAGACATACATACTGAAGAGAGTCAATTCTCGTGGAGGCGGGATGCCGCCTCCACCAGTTCTATCATAACAATGGTGGCCTCCTGTCCAGCACAGCAGTGACCAACTTTCCCCGTACAGCACGAGCTGCTAGACAGCCCGAAGTACTTCCTGGCCGCATCTCTAGGGGATCAGCATCCTGCTGATAACCAAACTGTATGGCCACGGCCTGGGCAGGGAAAGGTGGAGGCGGCGGCTCGTCTTCACTTAGGGTGATGGGTACCATTGCAAGCCAGTTAAAAGCCCTGTCCCAAAACACACCTCAAAGCAGCATAAGCCTATAACTAGGTTCCTGAGTGTCATCAGGTAGAGAATAGCATTGCCACCTGTCATTATCCAATCCATATTCTGTTTTATTTCAAAATTTACAACTTTTCTTTCAAATGACATATTCTCATTAATTACGCAGGCGATGGTTACTGCAGGTTCGGGTTACTTTAGGGATATCATTGACTATGCCCAATAAAAAGTATTTTTTTGATTTTTTTTACTGCTGAAGATTTTTACACTCGCAGGCCATTTTTAGTTAGAAATCTCCACACCAACTACATTTGATAACCTCGCGTGCTCATAGCTAGCACCTATTTACATCACCCTGACCACCAGGCCATTCTCTTGAGATCGTCGAGGTTTTTGCAAACACTTAAGTTTACTTTCAATATTTCTTTTGTTAATTAATACAACTGCTATCGTTACTACTTTTACTTCAGCTTCTACTACTACTACTACTACTACTACTACTACTACTACTACTACTACATGTACTACTACCACTACTACTACTACTACTACTACTACTACTACTACTACACCAGATGTAGTAGAAACATACACAGCAGAGAGAATTTCTGCCACAGGGATGATCCACCTCATATTAGATTAATCACTAAGGTACAGCAGCCAAAATATGCGAGTATTATAAAACTCTATGACACATCCGACTAACCTATCCTGAGGATGCTTCGATCAGGCTATGTATAACTGGGGGAAGAAATTACTAGATACAGAAAGCCCTGATAAAATGTGGAAGTTGTCTGCGTTCTTTCTGTGTGTGTGTGTGTGTGTGTGTGTGTGTGTGTGAGAGAGAGAAAGGGGGCGGTCGAACATAGCTGAGGCCACCTAGCACCCCTTTTTTACAGCAATAACTGGTAGACAGCCCTAAACAAAGTCAGCCAGAATATTTCCTGGCCGCAATCCCCTTGGGGGATGTTCGCGGCATAGATGCACTGATAAGACCAGCCTGATACTGAGCCTATGAAGGGATGAGAACGGCGCAGGTATAGGCTGTCTGCTAGTTAGTGATGCATTGGGTGGTCTCAGCTCTGTAAGGTGATCTCAGATATGTAGGACAGGCTCTCTCTCTCTCTCTCTCTCTCTCTCTCTCTCTCTCTCTCTCTCTCTCTCTCTCTGTATTTTCTGACCCCTGTCCCCAGTCATCATTTGAAATATACTTTCCCTCCGTTTCTATAGTGGCAGGGAAAAATGAATTTAAACTTATTTTGTGTCCCCAAGAAACGGGAGTGAGAATAAATTTAAATGTGTTTTCGCTCCCCAAAAAACGGGAGTGAACTTAAAATATAAATTCATTTTCACTCTCCAATAGACGGAAGTGAAAATTCTCGTTCACACTTAGTCCATCGTACTCTGGCTGCCAGCGGTCTGAGGTTTGTATCTGAGTGCAACTCAGTAGCGATAGTCAGATGCTTTGATAAATTACTCTCTCTCTCTCTCTCTCTCTCTCTCTCTCTCTCTCTCTCTCTCTCTCTCTATATATATATATATATATATATATATATATATATATATATATATATTTATATATATGTACATGTATATATATATATATGTATATATATATATATATATATATATATATATATATATATATATATATATATATATATATATATATATATATATATATATATATATGTGTGTGTGTGTGTGTGTGTGTGTGTGTGTGTGTGTGTGTGTGCATACACACTTGCACGCATAGATTATTAACAACCATCAGAGGGTATGTGATGCAAGAAATACATACTGAAGAGAGTCAATTCTCATGGAGGCGGGATGCCGCCTCCACCAGTTCTATCATAACAATGGTGGCCTCCTGTCCAGCACAGCAGTGACCAACTTTCCCCGTACAGCACGAGCTGCTAGACAGCCCGGAGTACTTCCTGGCCGCATCTCTAGGGGATCAGCATCCTGCTGATAACCACACTGTATGGCCACGGCCTGGGCAGGGAAAGTGGAGGCGGCGGCTCGTCTTCACTTAGGGTGATGGGTACCATTGCAAGTCAGTTAAAAGCCCTGTCCCAAAACACACCTCATAGCAACATAAGCCTATAACTAGGTGTATCCCCAGGTTCATGAGTGTCATCAGGTAGAGAATAGCATTGCCACCTGTCATTATCCAATCCATATTCTGTTTTATTTCAAAATTTACAACTTTTCTTTCAAATGACATATTCTCATTAATTATGCAGGCGATGATTACTGTAGGTTCAGGGTTACTTTAGGGATATCATTGACTATGCCCAATAAAAAGTATTTTTTTGATTTTTTTTACTGCTGAAGATTTTTACACTCGCAGGCCATTTTTAGTTAGAAATCTCCACACCAACTACATTTGATAACCTCGCGTGCTCATAGCTAGCACCTATTTACAGCACCCTGACCACCAGGCCATTCTCTTGAGATCGTCGAGGTTTATGCAAACGCTCAAGTTTACTATCAATATTTCTTTTGTTAATTAATACAACTGCTATCGTTACTACTTTTACTTCAGCTTCTACTACTACTACTACTACTACTACTACTACTACTACTACTACATGTACTACTACTACTACTACTACTACTACTACTACTACTACTACACCTGATGTAGTAGAAACATACACAGCAGAGAGAATTTCTGCCACAGGAATGATCCACCTCATATTAGATTAATCACTAAGGAAGAAGAATCACAAATTGCTGGAAACGTATTGTTTAATAACAGCTGCTCTGGAATCTAATGATAGTTTCATCAGCGAAACGTATTTCATGGTTCACTGCAGGAATGCTACTTCCCCAACGAACTAATCTACTGACTCTCCTGTGCATCTTGGATGAGAATGAAAATTTCCCCCCCCCCCCCCTATCAACTAATCACAGGCCTTCATATATATATATATATATATATATATATATATATATATATATATATATATATATATATATATATATATATATATATATATATATATATATATATATATATATATATATATATATACGTAAACAATCCGTTCTAGAAGGACACATGTGTGGTATGGCCATTAGTGCTCTCCCAAATCCAGTGTAGCTATGGATGTGGAGTTCAACCGCTAGAAATCTAGGCTAATCCTGCTGGCGTCGGAGACAGGAAATGGGTGTAAAAATAGCCCATATATGACCGGCACCATGCTGATTGGACCCCATATATGCAAATGCATGCTACACCTGAAGTTGCCTGCCTTACTGGCACGAGCAGGCTGGCTACTTCTCCAAAACCAAGAAGAGTGAGAGATCATCGATTACAGAAGATAACAAACAGGAACTGTAGAAGTAGTATCATGGGTCCACTGTAACTTGAGGTTTAGAGTCAGTCGTGTCTGTACTAAAATGGAAAATTAGGGTCAAATAAAATATTTTGTTGTAGTAGTAGTAGTAGTAGTAGTAGTAGTAGTAGTAGTAGTAGTTGTATCATGGGTCCACTCTGGGAGTATGAAGACAGGGAGTGGGCACTGAGAATGCATCATCAAAGTTCGCTGCCTCCCAGCTATGAGTCATAGATAACCTGTGTACCGCAGCTTGGCAGCCTGCTGACCCATCTCCTTGGCAACCTATCTGACCTAGATAGGATGGGTCAGACTGAAATTGCCGCGAAACCAGTTGCGCATGCCTGGATTCCAGCATTATCCTGCCAGCCTCTTTCTGAAAAAGAATCACGTGACCAATACTTCCCCAGGCTACACCGCGTAACCCGAAGCGCACATACCCTAGGTACTAGCATGCAGTGCCTATGGGGTTGCGGATCAAGGGGATGTATTTCTCTGGTCCACTGTAACTTTAAGTTTAGAGTCAGTTGCGTCTGTTCTAAAATGGAAAATTATGGTCAAATGAAATAATTAGTTGTTGTAAGTAGTAGTAGTAGTAGTAGTAGTAGTAGTAGAAGTAGTAGTAGTAGTAGTAGTAGTAGTGGTAGTGGTAGTAGTAGTAGTGGTAGTAGTAGTAGTAGTAGTAGTAGTAGTAGTAGTAGTAGTAGTAGTAGTATGTCATGTTGCCAGTAATAGAGATCTACTTGTCATCCACAAGTGACGTCTTCTTTAGTGTCAAACGGGGGAATTAATTTAGCTTTAGTGATAACCATGCAATTTACGGTAGTTATCACAGCAAACGGAGAAAATTTAGATAGTCAGCAGTCCATAACTGTTGATGTCAGCTCTGTTGGAAAACACCCTGGAGTGAGGGTACTTTTGTGATATTCAATGCATTTGTCATCAGACCACCTTTCAGGCAACTTATACATTGTATTGGTTTGCCTGCATACATATGTATATATACAGGTGAACTTGGATATGACGGACTCAATGGGACCAAGAAAATTAGTCCGTCATATGCAAAATCCGTCATATACATATGACAAATACTTGATATGCATGGGACTGGGACCAAGCATGTTGTCCGTCATATGCAAAAATCCGTCATACAGTGGTCCGTCATATCCAAGTTCACCTGTATATATATATATATATATATATATATATATATATATATATATATATACATATATATATAAATATATATATATATATATATATATATATATATATATATATATATATATATATATATATATATATATATATATATATACATACATACATACATATATCCTCTTACACCCTGCTGTGAGGGTACTTTAGTGTGTTGAAGGTATTCCCCTTCAGAAAACCTTTCAGACGATACATACTTTGTATATGCTTAATTGAGAAATAAAAGAATTGTAGGCGAAAACTAGTAATGAGTCTAAGAAATTGACACCACAAGCTACCTCAGAGGACACGTGGTAGTTCATTTCTCAATACTACTGGCGCCGCCTATAAGTTCTTGACGGCGTAACTCCTCCGACCAGTGAGTTTCCACTAGTGGTTGTTAAGGAAAATTCGTTTCACTAGTTGAAACAGTGGGGAACATTTCCTTGAATTTCGCTAGTGAAAAATCACTACTCGACTAGTGAAATTTCACTAGAAAAACCTTACATAATTTGCTAGAAAAACAACCACTTTTACCCCTGGCCTCACATTGAAAACTTATCCCTTTAACATATAACATTGCTAAGCGCACCATATCAATGAGGCTCCAGTGTCTGTCACTACTACTACTACTACTGCTGCTGTTGCTGCTGCTGATACTGCTGCTGCTGATACTACTACTACTACTACTACTACTACTACTACTACTACTACTACTACTACTACTACTGTGATAAATACTACTAATTTTACTACTACTACTACCAGGGGCGGAACATGGAATCCTAATGTGCGAATCTTTTCAAAATATTTTGTTACCAGTATGCATCTCGCTACTGCTGCTTCTACTACTACTACGTGTACTACCACTACCACTACTTCTGCTGCTACTACTACTACTACTACTACTACTACTACTACTACTACTACTACTACTACTGCTACTACTTCTACTACTGTGATAAATACTACTAATTTTACTACTTCTACTACTACCAGGGGCGGAACATGGAATCCTAATGTGCGAATCTTTTCAAAATATTTTGTTACCAGTATGCATCTCGCTACTGCTGCTTCTACTACTACTACGTGTACTACCACTACCACTACTTCTGCTGCTACTACTACTACTACTACTACTACTACTACTACTACTACTACTACTACTACTACTGTGATAAATACTACTAATTTTACTACTACTACTACCAGGGGCGGAACATGGAATCCTAATGTGCGAATCTTTTCAAAATATTTTGTTACCAGTATGCATCTCGCTACAGCTGCTTCTACTACTACTACGTGTACTACCACTACCACGACTTCTGCTGCTGCTACTACTACTACTACTACTACTACTACTACTACTACTACTACTACTACTACTAGTACTAGTACTACTACTACTACTACTACTACTACTACATCTACTACTACTACTACTACTACTACTACTACTACTACTACTTCTACTACTACTACTACTACTACTACTACTACTACTACTACTACTACTACTACCACTACTACTACTACCACCAGGTGCGGAACAACAAAGTCGGAACAAAGGCCATGTGCGCGTCCTTCAGTATTACATAAATTAACTTAGTAAACGAAACAGTAAGTTAAACGACCAATGGACACGTATTTATTTTTATGTATATCTTTCAGTATATAAAATCTATCTACCCGTCTGTCTGTGTTTCTCATTAGTACAAAAAGTTTAATGATTGATATGATTGAGTGCGCACACACACATATGATTGTATGTATGTATGTATGTGTGTATGTGCGAATATGTGTGCATTTTCTTATAGAGATAGACAGATGATACCGTTCATTAACTATGTCATGATGCAGTTTTTCGGCGCATCTCTTTAATTAAGTTTTTTTTAAATATCTTAAGGGAAAGCGTGTCGAAATTAGATTCACTATGTTCCTCAGAACATCAGCTTTTTAAATATATAAGGTTTATATGGGTTACAACAAACATGTTACCCGGAAATTGCCATTATCTGTTCGAATGTACTCTTTCATTTTATGAATTGATTGTGGGAGACACCTGGTGGTGGATAGGATAACAAAAATTACCCTTAATCTAGTACAGATAAAATGCTATCTCTCCGTGAATCCTATGCGAAAAATATGCATAATCTGCTGATAGATTATGGATAAATTATGCATAATTTATGGATAATTTATGCCCTAAGGCAAAAATAGTTTATCCATAAATTATGCATAACTTATGCATAACTTATGCGAAAATTATGCATATTCTTCAATTATGCATAACACATAGTTTTTTCGTACGGGACGATGCATGCAGCCACGTTAAGATAGTTCTCATGATTATTTTTGACCCACAAAATATGGGTCTAGAGGCCATTATTCTTCACTTATCTGCAGAATTGGCAAAGATATGACAAATACAGATTTTTGCGTAATGGCGTCTTAATTTGCATAAAAATGGCACGTGGGACATTTTTACAACTTTTTAACATAGCAAATCGTTTTCTACGCATTTTTTCCCATATAAAACCGCCAATTAGAAATTGATTTCCGAGGGTGCACAGAACCCCCCTTTCCTGACTAGACTAAATATCAATTGTGACTGTATACTTGGTTAGATAAAACCTGAACACAAAAGAATGCAGTATTACTGGCATTTACATCTTATACAAAGATAATTATATCTGATACTTTAGTACACCTGATCATGATGCTGTCAATTGTATAATTAGCCTTAAGTAAGAAAAAGGGTTTTCTCAAATAAATAAGGCAATACATGTACTTTACTAACCTCCTTGGGGCTTCTATAAAGCCATGTGCGTCCATTCACACCGCCTCGTGCGTTGGTACTGAGGATACCTGGGAAACGTTATTACTTATTATTAGCGTTTTTTCTGTGCAGTTGCTATCCAAAACATTCTGTTTTACATCAAACAATAAACTTAGCGACATATACAGCCCAGTTCCCTCCCATTATCAATAACTAGGCAGTAATGGTTTAGCATCAAATGGCGGCAAAAAGAAATCATATTTACTCCAATTTTACATTTTCACTTGAAACGTATTCTTTATGTGGACCCATATGTATGTGTATCCATTGACTGTAATTTGCATTACAAACGTTGCATACATATAACTTTCATAAATCATTCTAATGCATAATAACTGTAATATAGATAGAAGGGAACAATATTAGAACAAAAAATAACTCAAAATGACTGATATACAATCCATAGTCCAATTCTTATCATACAGGTCTTGACCCGATAAGTGTCACTGTTAAGTACAACAGTTAATTAACCAATTCCTTTCCTCGAAGCAATGCGAATGTCCATCGGTTAGGTAGATAAACTATTCACATAAATAGTGGGGCCTCACTCACAGTCTTAGTCATCTTTTTTAATTCGTTTGGAGGAGATAAATGTATCAAGGGCAATGAGTCAAATCAAATGGTATCAAAGCATATGCACACATTTTACTTAAATGCGTATATAACAGACTCTAAAGTCGGTTCGTTTTGGTCAACCTCTCTTAATTCATGTGTATGTAAAAAGCGTTTTCTTGGAAATTCGTCACCCCGGCTGAAAAATCAGTATAAAGATCAATAAATTCATAGCATGCCTTACTGTGAATCACTTGACATTCTTCCCATGGTTGTATGATGAATGATTTATCTATTGGCATTCATTTCTCGACGGTAGATGGCGCTGCATCCCTTTGACCTCGATCTGAACTGAGTCATGAAACAGACTTGGCTTTGTAAGGTACTGGTGTAGCATGGAGTGATATATACACACCCTATAGTAATTGCCTATCAAATTACATCACATTTCATAGCAAATTGGTGGACATTGAGTAAGTGGAGATATGTACCATTACGTTTGGTTATACTTGTGCATTTAACTAATTTGTCCAATGTTTCTATCCGTTTTGTGCCAATCATATTTCTTTGGGATGTCATCCAGGTAATTTATTGGATTAGTTTTTGGCTACCCGACCTTTATTGGACAGTTCAACCAATATAAAGTATATATTGCCGTAAATGTCTTATAATGAATAAGAGTCATCTTAATGTCTATCAAATAACATAACATTCCATAGGAACTTGGCGGTACGCTAAGCATTTCACTCTACTTTCCCCAACACACACACACACACACACACTCACACACATGTATATATATATATATATATATACAAACATATATATATATATATATATATATATATATATATATATATATGTATATATATATATATATATATATATATATATATATAAATATATATATATATATATATATATATATACGGTCCGTGGTACGCTTAATAATTCAAACTTTCAAATATTCAAATTTTCAAATATCTGTATTTTCAAACTTTCAAACTTCCATATATCCAAACTTCCGTACTTTCAAACGGGTTTGAATATATGAGATTACAGCCGTATTTCCATACTTTCAAACTTCCAAAAGTCTTTACACATTTATACTATTGCATGTTTAGAAAAGCCGCAGAGTGGCACACTTAATAAATCAAATTTTCAAACCTTTCCTAGCGGTACGCAAGTAGTTCTGTTACAATGTTATGTTGATATATTATACATTGTATAATATCAATAATATTAAAACAATATCAAATGTTACTTTTCAAAGGAAATTGCCAATTATAAGAAAAAAGGATAATTTTCGCAAAGCAGCAAGAATGGTGGAGTGACCTACTTGTCTAATCTATTATTAGAACGGCAGCTTCTAAAATGCGGAACTGGAATTATGTAAAACTCGTGTCGATATGATGGACCAAGTGTGAAAGAGCAAATAAAGAACTTTAATTTCAAGACCTTCTTTTGGGGAGGGTAAATAGAACTTTATTTGTTCCCGACTAACCCATAGGCAGGATAAAAAACTTTATTTGTTCCCGACTTACCCGACCACTCTAGTGAATAGGTATCTATCAATATATATCATCTATCTAACCTGTCTGTCTGTATTTCTGTCTATCTATATATCTATCTACTATCTAGCAATCAATCTTTCTATCTATTCATGTGTGAGAGCCTTATATAAATAAAATGTGGTTCTTCATCTAAAGTGAGAGCATCCAAACACACACACATAGACATATATGTATGTATGTATGTATGTATGTGTGTGCGTGCGTATGTGTTTTATTTACCCTTCCTCTGGAGTGGTCTGGAAGAAATAAAGTTTTATTTACCCTACCGGTAAAACAGTGTTATTTTCCACCCCCTAAAGTAGCGGGAACGTATTAGTTAGATCTTATGTGCGTGGGGCGCGGGGTGGGGGAGGGTGGTATATAAATGACTGTGCGCGGGCATGCATGCATGCGTGTGTGTGCGTTCATGAATTGGTTCATAAACTACGTTATGATGGAATCAATGAAGTATATAATCACATCTGCCTAGCTGTCTTTCCGTATTTCTCTATCTACCTATCTATATACGCACACATACGCACACACACATACATACATTTATGTGTGTGTGTGTGTGTTTGGATGCTCTCACATTAGACAAAGAATTGTTTTTATTTATCTAAGGCTCTCACACATAAAAAGATAGATAGATTGATAGATAGTATATATATATATATACAGATAGACAGTAATACAGACAGACAGACAGAAAGGTAGATATATAATGTATATTGATCGATATTCATCCACTGGAATGGTCGGTTAAGTCGGGAACAAGTTCTATTTACCCTCCCAAAAAGCCGGTCTTGAAAATAAATTTCATTGTTCCCTCCTTCACTCATGGTCCATCATATGGGCACGAGTTTTACATACATTCCGGTTCCGCATTTTAGAAGCTGCCGTTTCTAATAATAGAATAGACAATTAGGTCGCTCCACTTTTCATGTTCATTAGCGTCAATGACAGTTTAAGCATAATCAATATCCATAATTGCAATATTTGAAGATATAGGAAATTAAGAAATGCGTATTTGATAGCCTTAATGAGAACAGCGTATTGATGATAAATAATAACAATGAAGAAATGCGTGTCGTGTTTGCAACTTAAGGCAGCTTCTATTAGCAGCCCGATCACCGTATATTTGAAAGTTTCACATTTTACATTATTAAACGTTCCATGTCAAACTTTCAAACTTCCAACACGTTTTGGAAGTTTGAAAGTTTGGATATTTGAAAGTATGGAATTTTGAAACTTTGAAACTTTGACCAAAGTTTCAAACTTCCAACACGTTTTGGAAGTTGGAAAATTTGGATATTTAAAAGTATGGAAGTTTGAAACTTTGAAACTTTAACCAAAGTTTCAAATTTCTAATACGGTTTCGAAGTTTGAAACTTTGAATATATACCCAAAATTCCAAATATTCAATACGATTTGAAACTATAGAAATTTGAATTATTAAGTGTACCACTGACCATATACATATATATATATATATATATATATATATATATATATATATATATATATATATATATATATATATATATATATATATATATATATATATGTATGTATATATATATATATATATATATATATATATATGTTTATATATAAATATATTTCATTTTATATTTTTTATTAAGTTGATATGACCATTGCTTGAAATGTTGCGCATTGTGGACTCTATCCAGAATCATACAAACATGTGCACGATGTGAACAGTTTTACCTGGAAATCAGAACGTGTGCATGACCCACAGGTACCGCTGAGTCATAGGTAAGTGATGGGATGCGTGCGTGATTCTTCTGTCTACTGAGTAACGCACGCAAACTGTCCAATTATATGTCCAACACATATTCAAAGAAACTACATAATAATGTGATACGTTTTCCCCGGGGATTTCTTTGTTTCAGCTAGCATTTAACATTGGTTCATTACACCCATAAAATAGTCATAGCACAAGCTCCCCACTAGCCTAGATGATTAAAAGAATGGATTTGTAGCCAGAGACCAATTACTCTATGCACTGTAGTGAAGGCTTGGCTATGTCATGGATTTAGAATCTGGCCTAAGTGTGACGTCACTAGGAGACAAAGACCAATGCACCGTTTACATTACAGAGAAACGTGCATGGCAAGATGCGCTAACGCGACTTTTGGTCCATTCGCCGAACCCAGCCTGTTTGGGTTGGCCGGCTGATTTCATATCCACTTGTTTTAAATATCTATCTAAGCCATTAGGACGAGTAACAAAATGACCTGCAAGGGATGTAAGTTTCTAGAGAACACCAGAAACATCGCGAGCACAGCTCCATGCTGAGTGCACAAATGTCGACTTGTTTCTCCAGTCCTGGCAGGGAGATTCCATTCCTATCTTCCGAGTTCAGTCCACTTACAGCAAACATTCGTTAATTGCAATTATATTTACTTGTATTGTATTGAATAAGGTATTCAAACGGTACTCACCTTCATGTCCGCAAGTGCCAAATGTCAGGAAAGGGTAAATCCATTGATTATGCAGTGTTTGCACTGCTCCTAACCAGAGACCACCATCACGGCAGAATCATGGCAGTTTCAAATCTCGCCCGAAATCCCGCCAATGTAGGAGATCTGGCGTCACCGCTCGCCTCTCTATAGTAAGCCAATGGGGCGCCAGGACGTTACTAATCCCGTGATGGTGGTCTCTGGTCCTGGCCAGTGTAATGCCGGTCTTTGGACAGTTCCCTTGCTATCAGAGACATCCCAGGGCTTGGATTATCCTATC
This sequence comes from Maea johnstoni, assembly GCA_963942565.1. Classification (NCBI taxonomy): domain Eukaryota; kingdom Metazoa; phylum Annelida; class Polychaeta; order Spionida; family Magelonidae; genus Maea; species Maea johnstoni. The sequence goes on along the minus strand of OZ012691.1, from coordinate 8,692,541 downwards.
CGCTGTAGCAGAAAATATGTGTTTCGCCTGTGCGGTCACCTGCACTTCATCAATGTATTACTGCACTCGAGTAGATTTGAAGTCGCAGTAGGGGAGTAAACTCTACTTAGAGCTGGGCTTTCGCATATCAATCCCAGTGAAAATACTACAAATACAATATATATATATATATATATATATATATATATATATATATATATATATATATATATATATATATATATATATATATATATATATATGTATATATATATATATCAAGTTGTGTATAGGTCAACATTTTATCATTGAGATACAGGAAACCATTGCTTTGGCCTCAAGTGTTGTTGACCGCCGATTGCCCCCTCCCCTATGGAACAACTTAAGCTCTTTTTATTTGAAAATAAGAATTCATCTTTGCCAGTATACATGCATGTTGTTTTCTTTATTTTTTAACTAATAGGATTAAAAACAGAAGGTCGCCTTACTTATTATCACATGAGAATGAACTCTCTTAAGATGATTTTGATGTAAAATGCACAATGCGTGTTATACGAAACTTCTGGAAGTTAACTATATATAAACATAAGGAGATGTTTTGTGCATAATGAAACGAGTGCTCGAAGGTATTTCAAAACACTTTGGCTGCTGCATTCATGTCGAATTTCACAGGCCTGTGGATACAGAAAAAGGGGAGGAAGTTTTTAAAGTGAGTGGCTTCGAAGTAAGTGGTGGAAGAGTATTAATATGCAAATCCTTATCTAAACTTTCACCCTTTTTAGGACAGTTTGGGCGATCATATCTGAGGATGTAAAGTGTATGACCTCGAAGCTGTAGTACAGCTATATCTTGTTAGAAAATATTGTGTATCTAGGGAAATAAAACAAGTATACGATATACATTGAGTGGAATCTACCCCATTGCCTAAATGCCCTCATATTATAGTAATTTCAACGTATATGTTAAACGATATTGTATTAAACGTTTATTAAAAGCGAGCCTTTTGGGTGTTACGAAAGCCATGCATGCCAGGAAATGTGCACATAGCAAACCGTCTCGGGGACCCTTCTAATGGTGACTGATGGGATAATTTAAAGAAGCTCGTTTGGATAGATACGTTTTTCCACACCATAACCTATGGGGATATTGAAACTATTCTTTATAGATAGGTCACTCATACAAAACCATGTGATACAAAAAGTAATAACATAGAAACATGCCCACACGGGATATTGATAAAGAACGGTACAAAAAGGATGGATATATGAGTTCCCTTCAAAATGTTACAAAGTTCACACATATCAATATAGAGGGCATACGTACACATAGATATACTATCAGGGGGTCATCTATCATGCCCGCTTTTACATAGAGTAGAAGCGGGCAGTTCTTAAATCCCTATTAGACATAAATCAGCGGGGTACACAAGAAACGATAGGAATTCATCATAGAGACACTGCAGAACAAAATGTATAATCCTCTCGCTCCAAGAAATGAAAATCGATTTTTAAGGTGCAAAAGATATACACAACTCCATAAGGACCCAGCTATTTTATGATGGACTCTCCCTGGTGCTGTGAACTTATGAATTGAAATTAAAATGGCCACTAGTGCCGCAAATGGTTGGCCAATGGGCCGGGCCACCTCAGGAGCTATTGCTAACACTACAACCGTGTTAGATAACCCACCCTACTCACAGAAAAGCTGCATCTGAGACTTAAAGGCATAGTAGGGTATTCGAAAAGGTGACAGTAACATCTGAAACAAACAGGGGGTCATCTATCATGTCGGCCATATAGATGGCGCAAAAGTGGCACTTCGTTTGCAAATTATATTGTTTGGCACTTTGGCGCCATCTATACGGACGGAATGACTGCTGACCCCCTTTCTTATTTTGGATATCCCAAGGGGGCCTGGAAATAAAATCATATCCAAGGTTTGATGAAATTCTAACTTTGTGGTATTTTAAATGGACTTTCAATTATAGGTGTGAAATTTGCAACTTCATTGCCACTTTGGCGCCACCTATATGGACGGCATAACTGGTCCCCCTTTTTATTTGAGAATTCCAAATGGCATCTGACATCGATAGCTGTTGCAAATTTTAATGATTTTTTAACTGCGTTTTTTTTAATTGACTTTACGTTTTAGATGTTACTGTCACCTTGTCGAATACCCTTCTATGCCTTAAAGACGAGTATCCGTATCCCTACATGTAGGTCTCTGTACTGAGCCGAAAAGGCGTGTGCTTAGTGGCCGTAACATTACATTTTACATGGTTAGCATTTTTTGAACTTACAAGAATATAGCAAAACGTATATGCAGTGCTTTCGAAGTTAGTATTGCAGCGCTTAAAAGAACTTAGGATGAAAGCTGTGCTTCATCAATATAAGATATCGTTTCCACCCTTCAATTCAGAGAATGCATCTCAACCCCACAATACGCCAAACTGACTAAATGAAATATTTGGCCTCGCTCTGATGAACTCATATTTACGTTCACAGTATGCAGAAAATGGATTAGGAACTCTATACCTAAGCAGTTTAAAGACTTAAAGAATACTGCTGAATGCGCAGAGGGGTATCAGGCCTTCCTCCCACCTGTATAGCACACAGCCAAGGGTTTAAGTAGGCCACAGGTAGTAGGTAGGCCTGTGCTATTAATAGCCGGTGGAACCGGTTGCAATTGACATGGCGACGAATACCTTTGTTTTCATATGTAAATGGCCTAGTAGGAGTAGAGGGTGGACTGTGCTAGAAGCCACGCAGGCTGCCGTGGTGGTGTTTGGGAGCCTTCGGGTGTAAAGCTACCTTAAAACCCGCTCCAGTGCGCAGACGCGGTCTCGCTCGACCATAGCCAGACGACAGGATCCCCATCATGGAGAAAACTCAGTGATATTGGCTTTAATTGAGAGCTGGTAGTTTCCACGAGCGACAGTTGGATTATTGGATAATCAGCAGTGATGGCTTTAAAACAGGTAAGTCTGTCACACACGTCTATGTATGTAGGTACCCGAAAAGGGTTGTTTTGGGATCATAATGACCCAGTATGCGTACCCCGATTAGACTGTACCCAGCAAGTGAGCAGTTAGGTCAGGTAGGGTTGTAGCGAGAGCTGTCAAATGAAAATCGGCGAATTCTGTAAATTTATATCATGGCTTATAATGGTAAGAACTTGCAATCAAAGCTATACCAGATTAGGGTATAGAGTGTACCCATGCCGAGACAGTGACCTCTTGTTCCCACCGCACCCTGTCCTGCAACCCCCGCGCACCCTGATATGGGTATTTGACAGGTAGTAGGCATGCCACCCACAACATAGAGTTTGTGCAGGACAAGCGTCAAACGGGTATCGGTATTACAGAGGTACTATTGCACCCTAGCAGTACTACATAAGGGGCAGACCTCTATAGCTTTAGTATCACGACTGTATGGGTCGTCGTGACCACCCTCTGGCTACATTCATAACCCTAGATACCCGAAACTGAAATACCCCATCAAAAGTGGGTTGGGTACCAGAGGGTGGCCATCTGTAACACCCACCCTATGGCAACATACCCATCTACCCCATCAAACAGCACCCCATTTATTCATATATACTACCCCTGCGGGAAGTCCAACACCCTGATTAGGCATACCATGGCTTGGCATACTTTTGTGGTATCCACAGATGTTATTTGTAATACCAATGCACTTACACATAGGTACTTATTACCACATCTTGCCCATAGGGATGCATTCCAAAAAGCAAAAACGATAACAGGGGCTCGTTTATAAAGAGGGTGTTTTACTGTAAGGTGAATACAAGAGAGTGGTATTCTCATTATGAAACTAATAAAGGTCTCATTATGAAAGGGTGGTTGCTTCTTCCAGAATTTCCATTAACACATAGCTTTTGAGCAGTGCATTTTATCATCACATATACATGAAATACATCTACAATTTTAGCCATGTTTGCCTGTATGAGTATCATCTCAGTCGTGTTGAAAATTGGCCACAGAAAGCATGTGATTTTCGGTTATAAAGTCAAAGTTTGTATCAGGCATATATGAAATCAATGTCTACTGATAGAAACACATTCTATTATAAATAGCTATATTCTGGAAGATTAGTTCCAAGCCCGATCAGTTGTGATTTATACGAAACCAGATAATCATGTTGAGTAAGAAAATTGATAAAAAAAACAGTACATGCTTTATTGGGCACTATCTCACTCTTGTTGAAAATTGGTCACCAGATAGGAAAATGTGATTATTTGTTAAAAAGTCAAAGTTTGTATCAGGCATATATGAAATCAATGTCTACTGATAGAAAAAGATTCGATTATAAAAAGCTACATTCTGGAAGATCAGTTCCATGTCTGATCAGTTGTGATTCATACGAAAATAGAACATGTTCGGTAAAAAAGCACATGTACATGTTGTACTGATATGCTCTTTTGCTGAGACCGAATTCCAACACCCACACCCAAAGAAATACTTATATCCATCAACAACCTATGATATTAGTCATGCCTATATATATATATATATATATATATATATATATATATATATATATATATATATATATATATATATATATATATGTGTGTGTGTGTGTGTGTGTGTGAGCAGCAAAATAATATATATATATATACTTTTATATATTATATATATATATATATATATATATATATATATATATATGTATATATATATATATATATATATATATATATATATATATATATATATATATATGTGTGTGTGTGTGTGTGTGTGTGAGCAGCAAAATAAGCTATGAGCAGATTTAACATTTCTCTCTTAAGGTAGCTTATGGGCTTAATTTCTTTGACTCTGTCTGCCCTGCTTTTATTTGACATATCTAGCCTACATACAATATGTATTGCCTAGGAGGATGTAAGATATTTTGGCTAAAAAAACTGAAAAACATGCATAGTGTCTTCAAACGGAGCTCCTACGCACAAGTATGGACACTGGCCAATTAAATTTCACAAATGGAGAGGAAAGAAAAATGCGGATGAAAGGGTATCAATGTGTGTTTTTTTCCAAATTATTTACATGACATGACTCTGTATTCACACATTAACCCTATGAGCCACCTTAAAATTTAATTGTAGGGAAGGCCACTTTTTTCTTTTAAAGGAAAGATTTCTTGTTGATTTTTGAACCCCTCATTGAAAAATATATAAGGAAAGTTGAAAAGTTATTCCTTAAAAGCTATATTTGTGTATGTTTTATAATAAAAAAAAATAGAAATAAGTATAACTATCTTCTCACTTTTTTACCTTTTTTAGCTCCCTCTCGCATTTATTTTGAGAAAAAAATCTTACTAAAACAGAAAAAACTGGCCAAATATACCACTGTATCGATGAGATGTAAACTCAGCTAATCATTTCAGCCGGGCATTCCTTCTATGCACTGTGAGTTGGAGTTAAAACACATTTGATGTTTTTTTTTATCTATGAATAGTACTCTTTCTATGAATATTATTCTTTAGTGTGGACCATGACTGGTTATACCTGCCATGCACCAGTGATGCCATAGCCACTGGTCCATGACTAATGCCTTATATGATATTGAGGCCTGCGGTGAATCAGTACAGGTGATATACCAGTATGAGTCACCCCACACACATGCCGGTTTAGCCACTCATATTAAAGTACAGTGAAACCTCTCTCTGTGAACACCACTGAGATGTGTACACCTCTTACTGTGTAAAGACTTTCCCCGTCCTATATGTACTTTACCTGCTACTGGTGGCTAATTCTGCCAATATAAATAATGCAAAAGTGATTAATGACTGAAACCTTGGCACATGAGAGCTATCTAATGAAAACCAATATGACAGGGTTTATATGGTCATCAAAAATATTTGGATCCGTTAAAAGACCTCTGAAATGTGAACACCTCTTCGTATGAAGACTTTGTCCTGTTCTAAAGGTGTTCACATCTTAGATGTTTCCCTTCACTTCACCAAAGACTGGAAATCGACCCCCCCCCCCCCCCCCCCCCCCCCATTGGGGCTTGTTAGTCATTTGCCGAATCGCCATTTCATCCATAATGATGTCCTAAGATGACATGGGAAATATGGTCATATTTGATGTAAAAGTCAGTTGGTACAACACATTGAGGAGATTTCGCAGAGAACACTCCACAAAGGAATTTTGATCGAATGGTTTTGAAAAAATATCATAGCATGTCAATGAAGGAGGGGTGCGTGTGTGGAGCGCAGACCATGTGGTTAGAGGCTTTCTATGGTTTCTGACTAAGATGACCTTCCCCTGTTTCTTAGTGCAGAAGGATAGGCAATGTACAATAGACAATATAGACTTAGTGCAAACAGGGCTGGGCTGGGACAGACCAGATATTTGATAGGATATCTGTATAGGACAGGAGGACATGGGAGGGTACGGACCCTATGCTGGATGCAAGACAAATTGTATGGGGGGGGGGGGGGTGGATAGGGAAGGAGTCAAAGCCCTGGGGTGACGAGTGGCCTGGGTGGTAGGTAGGTCCTCCATGGGGAGGTAACCCGTGGGACAGATGCGGTTACTGATCCAAAACAAACACGCAATAGACAATAGGCCAAAGGAGAGCTTGTTTCATGAAATTTCAGAATCAATTTTTAAAGGATATATTATTAACGGATTAGGACCTGGTTTATCATACGAATGTATATACTTGATAGAAATGTATCTTTATGAATTGAAGTAGTGAATTATGTTTTTAACAAAAACACACATAGATAAAAAAAACGGTCTTACAGAACTTATACATAATATGGAATATAACTATGTTTATGTGTCACCAGCTTATGAGTGTATGTCGTACACATATGTGTGGGCTACATGACTGTACTATTTATTTTGCTTCGGAGCCAACTGTTGAGGCGGAAATCAAAACGTGCTACAAGTACCCTTATCACATTTTTGAAACGAACCCAAAATAAACTTGGCACGGAATGTGCATTACATAATTCGAAAGCAAATGCTACTGGTTTTTGAATGAACCGTGTGAGTATAAGATTATTATTTCTCAATGTTATGTGATTTCACAATGAACATTTCCTATAATAGCTTCATAGTGCAATGCAATTTAGGTGCAGTGAATATTGCCACATAAAGAAGTCAAGTGATGTATTTCAAAGAACGCTGTTCACCGGCGAACTGAATGTTAACCCTTATGCTGCTGGTCGCTAATTTGGGAAATACAAAATGATGCGAAAAACTGAGAAGTTAACTGAAACCCTTGCAAATGGGTACTCATCTGAAAGTACTCAGCGAAAGCTATCCAATGAATACTAGTACCACTTGTTGGGGTTGAAATGGGTTTTAGAAATCTTTGCGTCCTTGTGCTTTTGACGACAGTAGCCCCAGCCTTGGAAGAGTTTAGTTTTGAACGGCAACACATGCACTATATTGATCATACTTGGGCAAGGGCTTGACTCATACTGTATACCCATACCCAGACAGTGTGTATTGGGCAAATAGACGTTGACGAGTGACGGTCACGCTAATGGCAGAACATGAATGTCGTCCAGTGTTGCTCAGAACAACGTCTTTATCTAACAATGCAGGATGCACTCGCCATCTCCTAGTATGTATAGCATGTTTTTTTAGTTATGAGATGTATCTTTGTTCTTATGTTACAGGTTTAAAAGAATATTTTGTATACCGTGTGATTTTGTACATTCAAAAAGTACAGTCAATAACGATACAATACAGCAACGATACTGGCATAAGTAGGAATCATTCAACATAAAAACAACCTTGAATTCGCTAGGAATTTTGATCTGTTGCTTAAATGAATTTGTTATATGTAGCATGGACGAAAGGACTGTGCCCCCCATCTGTATACCATTCTTAAAGGCCAACGGGTTCAAGGCCAGTAGTTTATGAGTCTTAGTTGGAATACTAGGGGTGGGGTCGTCAAGAGAGGAATAAAGGTCACCGACCCACTTAGACAGTGCTGCATAACTACTCCTCTGTAAACATGGAATATGTCAAACATGCTTTGTAAGGTAGTGCTTCTGCTCGTCTTGGCACATGCCCTCAATGATGATGAAAATGTTGATGATCATCGGTGATGATGATGATGATGATGATGATGAGCATCATCCTCATCATGACGAATCACAATTTGGTGTGTCACTGATGATTTTTAATATGCATATTACGCAAATAAACATACCACTACTGCTATTACTACTACTACTACTACTACTACTACTACTACTACTACTACTACTACTACTACTACAGCACAATTTATCAAAACCACAACTATTATTATAATAACAGCAACAACAACAACCGCAGTAAAACAAGGAAACAACTTCAGCATACACATAACAACAACATCGTATTTGAAAAACAATAATCTATCTTAACATGAGAGACATCTGTTCAATAATCGCACTCGATGATCTAACATGTAAACAAATTATTTACACAAGGCCGTCCCGGTAACCGATTACAAATAGATTGATCTTTTGCTATTTCTGGAGTGCTATTTCTGACAGTTCTAATTCTGGATCATTCTCGAAATTGACCAGTCATCTCTATTTAAACAACACATCCGTTTTCTTAGTTCTTAGTAGCCACCAGCGCTAAGATCTACACGCACATAAGATATGTCAACGTAACCTGTTAAATCCGAACGCGCCATCGTAGGCTGACGTCCAAAACTTCGGTAGATATAGTTTGCGATTTGAATCCGGTATTCAAAAATGCAAAGTCTGTCTTATCAGCTATCATTTTCGAAATGGTAGCGAGGTTAGGTATATCACAACATTCCTATTCCCAGCCCGAAACCTGATCTCCGTGCATGCACGTACCTTATTCTAGCAGTTTATACCCACCCCTAGCACACACATATATACATACGTTCGTACGTAAGTACATACGCACACACATGCATACATCCATACATAAATACATACATACGTACAGACATACATACATGCATACATACATACATACATATATACATACATACGTTCGTACGTACGTACATACGCACACACATACATACATCCATACATAAATACATACATACATACGTACAGACATACATACATACATACATACATATATACACATACCTACATGCACATACCTACATACACATACATATATACATACATACATACATACATGCATATACCTACATGCACATACCTACATACACACACACACATACATACGTACATGCATACATACATACATACATACGTACATACATACACATTTGTGAGAGGATCCATGCAAAAAGGTTGATAGCATATGGCTTAACATAAATTATTTGGCAACTGCATTCTCCAACTTCCTTTGTAAAGCCCTACTGCATTAGTAGGTTTATGTGGTTTAAATGCCTCAGAAGATCCTCTTGTCCATATAAAAGCAGTGCTGTCTGTTTGCAGGTACTTGAGATGTTAGCTATAGAAGCTTTTGTGTGGAGAAATGTTAGTATTTCTTTTCTTTCCTAATGCTAGCTGTGGCGATTAGAATCAGGTGTGTGCTTTAAACATTGACTTCCTACAATGCTTGTATTGTAGTAAGGACTTACCAGACACACTCTATTTGTTTAGCCCGCTCATCCCCAGAAATCATTAAAACTGACCGACTTTTTTGAGTTGTTACCCTTCAGAAATGTCTGCCCTGATCCTCAAGTGGTTTAAGGCGTTTCCATTGACTGTTCGCTATAACTCACCACTGCACAGGTTGAAATCGAGCTCGAGGCATGTGAGAAAGTTGGCAGTGACTTTGAATTTGACTTTGGTTTTCCCAGGGCACTCAGGACAGTTTCTTCCACGGTGATTACAAATGACTAATCACGACTCAGAAAAAGTAAAAGGAAAAGATGAACAAAAAATTATCCTAAATATCAAGTATTTGGAGACTGATAACAGGAATAGTAAGCACACCGCACACAATAGTATTACATCGAGATAGTCAAACTTCTGGCTACCTTCCCAAATGTTATCCTAGGTACCAGGACATAAATAGACGTTGACGAGTGACGGTCACAGGATATGTATATCCATTTGTGTGTGTGTGTGTGTGTGTGTGTGTGTGTGTGTATATATATATATATATATATATATATATATATATATATATATATATATATATATATATGTATATATATATATATATATATATATATATATATATATATATATATATATATATATATATATATATATATATTCTCATCACATTGTTGCTTTGGGCATAAATAGGTCACGATGGAAAAATCTCTTCCCCTGTCAGAGTACATTGGCATTCTAGACGTAGCTAGGATTAGTGACTATTTGAGCAAAGACCCGTCGAGCAAAGACCAGTCCATTCTCTGTCTAACAAGTAAGCGGCAAAATATCCTGTGCAATACGAATACCTTCTGGCAAGGTCGCTATATAAACGTGCAGCGTATGTTGCGTTTATGATGTTTCTGTTATTGAAAGATCTATTCGTAAAATGGAGCGAATTTTTCCTGTTCCTGGTTTCTGACTCGTCACATATGGCCTAAGTTGTGAAAGTAACGTACTTCCTAATAAACAAACAAATAAACAAACAACTTAGTCATGGTACGTATTGTGATAAACTCCCCCCTCTTTCATCCTTCTATCATTTAGGATAGCCACTGTAAAACAACAGTAACAGTATACTGTACACGGCTTTAATTTGGAGTGCTACAATTTTCGCTTTACCGCTCTGCTGGTGGGTATTTGTACTACTTTGAATTCGCACATCCAAGCACTCAAACTAAAGCAAATACAACGCAGGATATTCATTTGAATGATGTTATTTTGGTGAGAAATACCGGTTTTACAGTATTCCTATAAGAGATAGACTAGATGCCTTTGAGTACTTGCTTCTAGACGACCTTCATTAATAAATCAGGGTAGGGCTAGTTGAAACTTTGCCAAAACTGAAAATTGCGCATTAAGAAAACTGATCTCTTTCCTTTGCTTCATTCGTTCTCATTCAATATAAGGCATTGTGCTTATACAGTTCTTACATTTCAATACTCATCCGAGTGCAAAATGTATGCATTCCTATTAATGATGATATACCTCTTGATTAGATCATAAAGGCAGCCTTGTAGGATTCAAGGACAACCCTATAGTAGATATTCATACCCAAAATGGACTGATTTATCATCATACGATATCGATCAAGAGTCGAGAGCTCCTTGTTTTCAAGGCTCAATTTTCATGCCTTTTTATAGCTTGGCGTTTTGTTATTTGCTTGTTCTTGTATGCTTATTTTAGATTCTAAAAAACAGTGACTTTTAAAAATATATGAACAAACAGTTCACTCTTTGGTTACAAGTATGTTGGTTTTTGGTGTTTTTTTGGAAACAGTGGATTGAAAAGGTTGGTATGGTCATCGTATCACAAGTCACTGCGAAAAGGTTATACAGTCATATAAACATCCTTAGCTGTTGTCTAAGTATGATGTTGTGATATGGTATAGAATAATTGGTTTTATTTTCTTGCATACTTCTGCTGTGTGTTAGGTTTACCTTTGGTTCTGCAGGAATGGTCTTTATAGACAGGTGACCTTTCTGGACAAGGGCTGCCTTCAGTACATTTGACTGCATACATGTATACTTATGGTGCCACCAAGCATTCTAGTCTATAACCATACAACTCCTTAAAAGTCACCAGTGTAACTTAAGGACATTGATTCAGAACCTGTTCCTCTCTCCCTCGCCTGCTTGGCAATACGTGATAATACTATACTAACCAGGTATTTCTCGTTTTGCAATGTGCTAGAAGCGAACGACAATATCAGAGATAGGGTCGAAAGTTCAATTCCGTGCCCGAGTTAGTACATCTTCCATATAAAAGCATAAGCAACCACCATAGACGTTATCGCTATTCCATCCTATGTGTTCTATATCGCCATTCAACCATTAATAGTAGAGATACATATAGAGTGTCATATCAGTTCATGTAAGTGTAGGTGAACTGAATAGAATTTTTACCTTTCATTGACATATAACTTCTCGACTTTCCTAATCTCAGTTTAATCAACTTATGTATAAGAGTTCCATTAGAATTGTTGTCTGAATATATGTAACATATGGGAATAATTGTTTGAAAAAGAGTTGTTGGTAGTGTTTTCATTAACATTTCCCTACGATACTTCCAAATGAAAAGTTTCGCTAAAATTGTTAGGCTGTATTTTACCGCTGAGAGCATTAAATTGTTGAAAATTCCTTAGAACCCTGATAAAAATCTAATGGGTTTTCTTCATTACAACCCTCTATCGAGGATTGGATAACTGGTTCGGAATATTTCATTTCGTTCTAATGCATACTTAGTATAGCGTTATACTAGATACTTATTGTGTGGAAAGGGCAACCCTGTATGGTAACTCTGTTAACCATATGGGGTATATGTTAACTATCTACAAAGCATGCGTACACATAGAATAGCATGCTAGTAAAGCATATCCTGGATTATTAGTATAGCGTCATACTAGATACTTATTGTATGGAAAGGGCAACCCCATATGGTAACTCTGTTAACCATAACGGGTTTATGTTTTACTATACACAAAGCATGCGTACACATAGAATAGCATGCTACTAAAGCATATCCTGTTTTCTCCCCGTATTGACATTTTCCATTGATTCATCATAGTACCTGCCCAGCGTACGCTATGAACCAGTGTCTTTCACGCTGGTTATACATATTGTTTTCACACGGAATACCAGCTGCATCAATATCAGCTGTGAGCAGTATTATTCTATCCCACAGTATTACTACTATTCATACTATATCCCGGTGTCCGTTATTGGTTCATCGTGTTTAACCCCTATGCTGCTGGTGGCAAATTTGGCCAATACAGAATGAGGCAAAAAACTGAGAAATTACTGCAGCCCTGGCATTTGGGTACTCATCTGAGAATATTCAGTGAGGGCTATCCAATGAATAGCAACACGACAGGGTTTAGATGGTTTTCCAAAATCTTTGCGTTCTTGTGCTTTGGACGAAAGGGTAAAAGTGTTCAAAAGGCAAGGTTCCTTGCAAAACGAACATCTCTCATATCAAACCCAGGATTAGATTAGGTTTAGGGCTAGTTACTAGTATTTGGAATAACTTTGGAAAAGATTTCGAATAAATTGGCATTTTGGTACCCATTGCATGCAGTTTCGACATGAGCTGAGACTATTCAGGGATCACTGGTAGAAGGAAACGGAGTACCCTAGATAAAATGCTGTGCAAAATAGTTTATTATAAGTTGGCGTACTTTTCTACCAATACCACACACCCCTTGACGTGCTGTCTCTGCTATACAGTGGCAAGCTTCGTTCTAAAGTACTCTGTATATGGATTAAGTCAAACTGCGTACGCTAGCAAGTAAACAACATGTCTGCTCGCCAAACAATAAAAATCAATAATGAGTCTGGAAGACATTGTTGTTGTTATCTTTTGTGTGGTAATAACAACAATAAGTAGGTCACTGTATGTGATTTAAGGCTGGCACTCGGTAAGGTGACCTTTTGTTGGCAAATTAGGTCAATGGCGGATAAGGTAATGAGCTTAAGTTATTATATTGGCACTCGTACAAAACCCCTATTCAGATAGAACTATTTAGGTCATTATTGTAAGGTATGGTTCATTGTAAGGTATGCAGCTATCAATGGAGGATATCTGATTTATATGAATGAATTCTTTACTACCACGAGCTTCCGTTTATTCTGGATAAATGAGGGTATATTGGTGTTACCACTGCCCATGAGTTTATACATCCCCCCCCCCCCACACACACACAAACAAAAAAGGAAAGAACACAATATATTCGAAAAATTATGCTTTTGAAGAGCCGGTGGTTGGTTCGTTTAATCCATTTTCATGTAAGTCCTATTAGTCCCTTCAGTGCCTTGAACCGCTAGACATAGAATTGTCGCATGCTTATTCAAGTTAGTGAACTTTATCATTGTTAATATGACATTTATAGATGATATATGAATACTTGTATTTATGTGAAATGAAAGTCCGATTACAAATGTGTGTAATTTGAAATTTAAGAAAATATCATCGTTTACATTCTGGTTGATATATCAAAGATATTTCCGCATTGATATCCGTATTGGAAATGTTATTACCAAAAGTCATGCCTATTGCTCCACTGCATAGAACGTAACTAACAATTAAACACAGCAGTAAACGAATCACTATAAACTTAATAGACCTCCAAAAACCACGTCTACGCATTTGTAGTCAGTCACTATAAAAACGTAGCTGTCTAAGCAAACAAATGAAAGCATTATATATATATATATATATATATATATATATATATATATATATATATATATATATATATATATATATATATATATATATATATTGACTGTATTGATAGAAAACTGGCAGATGGGAAGTCTTGTTTAGCTTAAGGCTTTTTTGATAGAAAAAAACTTTATCAAAAGAAGGATAAGCACATTAGGAAATCATAGATGGACTACTCTGAGTAGTACATATGTATTGATATCTATTGATATTTCAAGGCCAATTACAAGTAAAACATGTTATTGCCCAAGGACATTTCCCAGCCATTGAGATACGGTGGGAGATAAAATCCAGGTAGGCACGGACGGCGCCACAAAATGAATCAGCACATTTCTGTTCCTCTCCCTTTAGTATTGCTAAAACGTAGAAACTGTGCCCTGTGTATATATCATAGGACCGCCAGCTGGGCTGACATGTAGGCTTTTTGGAAGGCTAGACACTTGGTACTCATGTCTTTTCAGTCAATGGCTATAGGTGTATGGGAAAGGGACCCACTGGGAAGACCATGGGTGTGAATAGCAATAAGGAGAGGACGACTACTTTGGGCAAAAATCTTTAGATGCATAAGTGCATATGCGAAAGATTGAGGCGGTCCACTTATTGAAAAGTTCTCCTTCAATACCTTTTTGGTTGGTTTGATGATGATGATAATGATAATGACGATGATGACGACTATTCCACGTTTAAGCAAAGTCCTTTATATGCTTATGGAAAATATTGAAGAGGTCCATCAATTGAACTTTTCTGCTTTTATACTTTCCTTTGAGTTGATGATGGTGATGATTTGGATTTTCTTTTTTATCGTCGCGTTTTCTGCCATATTGCGGCTAAGTCGTGACTAGCCAGTTGTAACTGGTGGACGAAACCGGAGTACCCGGAGAAAAACACCGCATAACCCCAAGTTACTGGCAACCTTATCACATACCCCGAGTGGGATTCGAACCCTGACAGTGGTGAGAGACAGCTAGCAGTCAGAGGGATGATGATGATGATGATGAGAATGATGATGATTTAAGGCATTCACTTGAGGATACATCTAGTGGCATAGTCTGCATTGTATTGTGGGTAAGATTATGTGTTCTCCGTGCTCGCTCTTAGGGATGTTGGGTTCACTGCATCATGTTATTTTACCTAGGACCGCACACACCCCTTGGGTTCTGGGTCAAACGAACACCTGACCCCGGACTATAGATTATGTGGTAAATCATGTAATATCCTCCCTTGTCGACTATCTCTATACCTTATTTCAGGTGAAAGCACGTATACTGTATAAAAATGTCTAAATTGATCCTTAATATGTTTCAGTTATAGTCATTTTATTACGTTTCTGGCGTTGCCTTAAAGAATTTTCTCTTTGACCCGGGTTGCGTGTCGGTATAACATTAGTCGATAAGCTTCCATTCCGGTTGACCTACTTTCCTCAGATGTTGACATGACTATGTTCTGCGAGGCGCGACTAATTTATTGCTATGCCATACCCCTTAATAACGCAAACACAGAATGTTGCTAGATCAAAAACAAAAACAGACTGATGCATGTTGGTGTCGTCCTTATTTAACCTCTTCGTGTGTAAATTGATCCTTGAAAATATCCGTCTGGACCTATGGTATTTTTAAGGATAACTTAATAGGAATAAAGCATAAATCACAAGATGTTTAAGGGAGGGTTGTAACTTGAGCTCTCATCGACTTCTTCTTCATGTATACACAAACGACCCATGTACAGTCGTACATAGATACAGGATATATATAATATATACACAATTATATGCAATACAATTTACAAGCAGCATTCACACAATAGTTATTCAAGTCACGTCGAAACGCCATATCAGGCTGTTAATGTTCAGATGTGATTTGTGACAAAAGAGCACGAAATATTCTTCATTGAAAAGAATTCCTGTTGATCGTTTTCAGCCACCATGTCTACGTAACTAGTCTTCCTTTGATCACCATCATGCCCTATTAAGTATATACCCATCCCTTCCGAGCTTTAGAGATTGATCGGTAGTCATTGATGCTACACATTGTATATCAAAGAGGTTAGACAGTATATATCATCATCATATGACCAGCGTACTAGAATACGGCAAAAAATTTGACTTTAAAGGGCCCTCATGAAAGAGTTGAGTGGATGTTCTTTCACATCTTCTCCACTTATCAAAACCTCCCCAGCCCCTGGGCCCACACACATACACATACTCTCTCTCTCTCTCTCTCTCTCTCTCTCTCTCTCTCTCTCTCTCTCTCTCTCTCTCTCTCTGAGAGCTTTTAGATATCCTATACAGCACACCTATTTTGCATATGTATGTATATATATGTATATATATATATATATATATATATATATATATATATATATATATATATATATATATATATATATATATATATATATATATATATATATATATATATATATATATAGGGAGGGTAATACGAAAGTTAAGCCCATTGCTCAGAATCCAGGTATCCCTTTTGAAGCCAGACAACATCTATCATTATCTAAGGTTGTGGTGACAGGTGCGGTGCAACGTTTGCCTATAAAAGAACAACCCTGTATCGTTATTTGAGGACACATGTCCACATGTGTCAGAACTTTGATAAATGGGAACATAACACATGTATACCCCCAAGGGCACCCGAAACAGGGTGCAGACAGAACACGCTGGTATGGTTGACTCGTGTCTTTTCCCTTAGATAACTGATATTTCATGTACCATAACACCATATGTTTAGTTTACGAGGTGAAACACAACTTTTTATAACAATTCGCTGATAAAAACCCAACCTTCTTTCAACCACATTTTACAAATCTATATCAATTCACCTGTCACCTCTTGAATCAAATACTTAAGGAATATTAATTTTGAATTCATAACAGGTAAAGTTTCATGCTTTTACAGGCTTTGTACTGTTTTAATATCTTTGTGTAATTTGTTGCAAAGGCTAAAACAAAAAGAGAAATTTTCTAGATGGGCACATTGCTTACTGCTATCGCTGGCCATACTGCTATTATTAAACCTTCTAATGAGGAGATTAATGAGGAGATCTGATCCCGCAGCGATACACACGAAGAACACTTAATCCCGTGCTGCGTTAAACCACTCAGTCAAGGGGGCAGCCCTCAATACAAAATAGTCAAAGGCTAGTGCTCAATTACATGTCTCGTATCATAACATTAGGAAGTCCACTTCAAATAGTTTGCGAGAGCAGCAATAGGAAAAGCGTGTACCGTTTTGTAGCAATCCGTGTGTACATACTTTGAGGGATTACTGGCCAATGTTGACTGGCCAGTGGTGTAGTATTTTGCCAAAGGTCTAGATGTGCCTTTTGATAGGAGTCACGCTTCTTTAGCCACATACATCATAAAATGACCCTTCGGAGAGAGGTTAGGGTATTTCGCAGTGTTGCCATAATTATCTAGGTAATTGCACAGTGCCCTGAGGCCAAATACCCCATTTCAACCGACACCCCAATACTACCCCTGGCGGTACCCGAAATACGACCCGTCTGATGGTTTGCGGATGTAGTGACTTAATTATGGCACTTATCGGGACGACATGCCCTCAGCATAAAATTCCTGCCTGCATAGCTGGAGCGTCTATGGTTACGAGCAATTACCCATTGATATTCACAAGGTCTATAAGAAAGGGTAGAAAACCTCTTTATATAGTATGGCTAATCTACAACTGTGAGAAAACCACAACGAGACAGCTAGATTCTTGTCCGAATATCAATATAGATGAGTAGAAAAATTGAAAAAAAGATTAATGAATGGGCACATCAGTTTCCCATTTGCTATTATATCATTATCTTCTTGGAGTTTTGTGAGCGCCATCTTTTGACTGAACAAGAAATGAACAAATGTTTACCAACTGGCAGGGGCCTGCGCCAAAGGTCGAGTAGTCTAAGCTATTGCCGCTGACTGTCCGCTGTCTCTCACCACTGCTAGGGTGGGATTCAGGCTCGAGGTATGTGATAAAGTTGCCAATGACGTTGGGTAAGGCGGTGGTTCTCTTCAGATGCTCCGATTTCCTCCACAACTAACAACTGGGTAGTCGCACTTTAATATGGCAGAGAAAGTAACGCAGAAACCTACCTGTCTAGCGATATCAGTTCTCAATATAAGAATGATAATATCTACTTTCAAACTTACCTTTCAGGATTAATAAAACAGTCTGGCCTAAGCATTGTTGTATTGCTTTTATATCTAAACCGAGTAGTACACTAACTGTGATATGAGTATACCCTCCTTCAGGTACATAATTCCTCACCTCATGAGATCGCTATCCGCTTCCTACAGCTTAAGATTCAGGTGACCGACACTGGCGCCATCTATGTCGATCCTACGAAATTACAATGTTGGCGTGGTGCTAGTATACAGAAATAGAAGAATGCGAGTTGTAATTATTCCCAAGTCTAGAAGATGGCTTACATCCAACTCACTTACCAAGGGTAATACATGTTGGTATATGATAAGAAATGCATATTACCTCATACAGATATGCGGGACTACAGAAACCCGAGCTAGAACATCCTAACCTTTCATTGACCTCGGGCTGTTTTTCATATCTTTCTGACTGAATCTGAACTTAATCTGTGCTAAATCTTCTACACAGGCAAACACGTTTTGAATACTCGTGTTAAAGTGGTCGTAAATTCTTCCTTTTTTATTACAAGTCTACTCCAAAGGTATATCTTACACAGAGCATTCATGCTCTCAAACGTTGTGTGATATAGTGATGTGAATGGATGAGGAAATCTTGAACTTGACTTGACACTTAAAACCGTACGTCTTTGTGAGGTACGGTGCAAAATGTCAAATGTAGACTTATTAAAATCCCAACGGTTGACGTCTCGTCACGCAAAACAGTTTGACCTTTTTAAACGTTCACGGCATAGTGACCAAACCTATACCTCTACTGTCCTCGCGAGATGACTTGTTGGGTTTGGGGCTTTAGGAACATCCCTAAGTACCTTCTGAGTAGGAATGTAGTGTACAGGTCACGTGGGTGATGAAGGTAACAATAATAATATAATAATTGGTATTTATATAGCGCCTTTTCCATTCATAAAATGTTCAAAAGCGCTGCACATTGTCATAGTTTGAGTCATAGTCCACAACGCCTCAATGGGCGAGCCTGAAAAGGTGTGTTTTGAGACACTTCTTGAAGGCCTGGCACGATGTAGAATCCTTCAGGTGTTGTGGAAGCGCATTCCATAATCTCGGTGCACTAATGGAGAAAGCGCGATCTCCAAATTCTAGTCCGAGGCTCATCCAGAAGGCCCTCTGCTTCTGATCGTAGATGACGTCTTGGTTTATAAGGCACGAGCAGCTCCTTGATGTACTTAGGTGCAAGTCCGTTTAGCGCCTTGTATACCAGCAGTAGGACCTTAACTTGGATGCGGAATTTGATTGGTAGCCAGTGAAGCTTGATGAGAACAGGTGTGATATGTTCATACTTCCTGGTACAGGTAAAGACATTGACGAATGCAAAAGCTGAATAAAGGGATAAATGAATCATATTTGTTTTTGCTGTGACGTTAAGTAACTGTTTAGTGTTAGGGTGGTATGCTGTTATTACAGTTTGTGTAATTGCTAGTGTTTTTTTCTTTTTCTTTGTCTATCAATTCTCTTAATTTAAAGCCAAACGTATCCGTTATGCATTTACTTATAGTTGATATATTCATCAAACGAAAAATAATTTTCATTTTAGTTTCCATGGCTAAATGTATTACTGGTGTACTGGTGTTTTATTCGTTAAAGAATAACACTGCAACATCTAATTTCATCTAAATGCTTCACATCACAGCTTATAACGAGTACGAATTTATGATTTTAATAAATTATTGCTATTTGACATATTGGCTACGTTCCCAGTTTCTTATAATGGCCATTCCTCCCTCCCTCTTGTTATCTTGTTATCTTTATTGCATGATTTCAACTGAATTTGTTCGAAAATGTTCTTGTTAGTATGGTACGGCTTTACAGTGCATGGAAACGTCGGTTTCAAGACCACCCCTTTGCTAACAGTATGACTATCCAAAAACCCTCCCCCACCCCCGAACATCTACATTTCACCATATAATTGGGTACTAGATTGAGATACTATGAGAACTACAGACCTTTAGTGTGTAAAAAGATAATCGGATCATTGAAATCAGATGCCTCTTGGATAAATCGTGATTGCAGTATAGCCTGCCGAACAAAGTGATTTCTGTCCCATCCCCAACAAGCCTCCATAGTTCAAAGCCTGTCATAAGGGATACCAATAGTTACGTCAGCACAAGCCCATATATATATATATATATATTTATATATATATATATATATATATATATATATATATATATATATATATATATATATATATATATATATATATATATATATATATATATATATATATATATATATATATATATATATATATTCACTTATGCGTTACTGGTTTCCAAAGACCACTTATACATTTAGCATCAGTGAGCAGTTCCACAAGGGTTGGTTGTACTTGCAATCGCTACATTCCATATTGTATGATGATAACAAGGAAACTACAGTGCTGCAAAGTATAAAAAATATCTCTCGCTAGTGAAACCAGATATGTCTTGGTAAATCATGTACGCAGTCTACCTTGACAAACAATTTGGTGATCCCCACTACACAGGGAGGGATAAGAAATATGACCTACCCCAAAACGAGCGTCACTATTTGTTTTCCTAGCAGCTAGGTTCACAATGGGGCCCCAATGTATACTTTGCAATGACTCGCCGCTCGCTTCTGAATGGAAAGGAGAATACACTTGGCTTCCAGTATCATATGTCCTTTTTATAATGGAATAAAGGGGATTAAATACAACCTAGTAAGAATGGCATTTTGCCCGCTAGGGACATGGAGTTTATTTAAGGACATTTGAGTTAAATATCTACGGCGAGGTGTAGGCGCGAAAATATGATTGTAAAAAATAGTATCCTGTCTAATGATTCGGTTTTAGGGAAAATCGTATACACAATAAGAAACTTGAAGCACTATTTGGTAAGGATGGATAGTTTGCTATTGGTGTATAGGAGGAATGTGATCAGTTATCCAAATGATTGTAATTATCCGGAATTCGCGCATTTATTCTAATAAATTGTATAATTCAAATTGTTTTGAAGAGTAGTGTACTGTTATCGAAAATTGAAGACTTCGATGAGTTCCACATTGAAATAATTAAAAGAGCATATGTCTATTGATGTACAAGTTTGGAAAAGCGCCCACGGATATTTAGTGCTGTACCGTCCCCATCGCTTATGATGTTCGTTAAGATATCCTATACTGATAACGTTGTTCCCAAGCGTGAGGTCGCAGGTTTGAGTCTCCGCTGGAACCCCACTAGCGGGTTGGCCTGGTCGCTATATACATGTGCAGCGTTGTGGAGTGCTATCTATGCAATTGAAATATCCCTTGGAACTAATAAACTCCCTTCTCTTTATTAGTAGTCCCAAGAAGGCCAAGTTCACTTGTAGAAGTACCATAGACAGCCCTCCACAACGCTGCACATTTATATATAGCGATCAGTCACACCCGCTAATGGGGATCCAGCGGAGACTGGAACAAACTACCTCACGCTGGTATACAGAAAGGACTCCTTATAAACGAACTACTCTTGACTCATTGGCAATATTCTCACATGTAGAATTGGGACTTGGGGATTGGCCTACTATGCTTGGAATCTACGATTATGTTTTGATAAGAAATCAACATAAACTAGATGACCCGATCAATCCTATAGTTGCTATCAAATGCACGTAAAGCACTTTTTATGCGGACAGACATTTCGCAAACAGATGCTGACACGCTTTGTAGAAAAACATGTTTTATTTGGATTATTTACCAGATGTTCTTATGCAAGTAGTATTCATAACTCATGTCTTCTCCGAGCCAACAATAAAGATTTTATGTCGTGATTTTATGTTAAGCGGGTGCCTTTTATATGCTTTTAGTCCATTCATGGGTGCACCTTAAGAAATGATGTCATGATGCCGTGATTCTTTTGAATATAACTGGTATAAGGCATAGATTTGCGATATAATTAAGAAAAGGTTATCGATTAGTGTTTCATTAACATTTCTTCTTCAAATATCCTGAAACTCGAATACTGTCAAATATATTTCGACAGAACGGTTCGTCTTTTTGGGAAGATTGGGTTAAAGTGTCATTGAAGGCAAGCTCCCCAGCAATTGATGCGAAAGCTTTCAAAAGACGACTCAGCTTCTCTGCACACAAAGCTGACGTATACTGGCGCGTGATGGAATGTGAGCAGCACTCAGTTTCAGGTTTAGTCTGCGCCAAGTGGCATCTGCCCCCTTCCGGGTGCCCTACCCTATACAAAACACCCTATACCCGGGTTGTCACCCATTTTACTGAGTACCCTGCTTACCCCATCTTTTACAGTTGTTCAACTAAATGTGCTATATACATAGTTTGCAAAATTGTTCCACCCTTGTAAGATTTCAAGTGTTGACGATGTACATTTCAACATGTTTTACATGGGTATGTAGTACATGGTGAAACCTCTGTTGATTTGTCATTGAAATGATGAGAAAGCATATTTCATGCATATTTTGATAGATCCCAGGGGGTAATTGGAGCTCTGCTTTTAGGAGAGACCCAAGATTGGTAGGCGTTTTCAAATATTTAAATGATGAGAAAGCATATTTAAGCATATTTTAAGATGATCTCAGGTGGTTTGGAGCTTGGGTTTTAGGAGAGACCCAAGATTAGTAGGCGTTCTCGAAGATTCCTCATTATATCATTTCGACTTCGCAAGAACCCCTTTTTACCTTAAACACTGTCAGTGCCTAGAATAAGGAGAGGCTTGTTCTTCTGCGAGGCCTTCTTTGTACCTCGTGAACACACCCTGTCCACCCACCACGTAAAGTAGCTTACGATGACAACGGTTATAACTCGTACAGCAGGCGCTGTTGTGCTAGAAAAACATACAGTACATATATATACTAGTATGTTATTTCGTCTTTGTGTCATTACTACCAAATTAGTGTTCATTAGAGTGTTTTGGTGCACAAAACGCCTCTCATATACTGCTTTGCAACATGGAGTGCTTCTAAAAGGCCTATGTTTGGAATGACAATATATGTTCCATGCAGACATAACTAATATTGTCTAAACGTGATAGATTATCTAGATCATGTGAATAATGGAATAAATGTTTTTGATTAGGAACATCACATACGCTAAACCTAACGAGTTTTCTGCAATATATAGTTTATTGAGTGTAGCGTTGCTACACAATATATATGTATACAAATACATATAAATCTTAAGGTAAGAGTTATTACGGTCGTACATAGAGAAAACAGAACATAATTAGTATTAACGGAACAAATACTAAAAGAAAAACTTTGAACAGAAATAAATAGTAGGATTCAGTTTTCCAATAACTGGAACAACAAGCAAATGTAACATGTCTAGCTATATACGGCACTGTGTCATTTATTAATACGTCCTAGTTTCGTAAAATCCAAGTGTGTCACAATAGATTTACACCACCTAATAGATTAGCAGGGACATTGATTAAAACATCCTCTGGTAACCATTCTGTAGAGAAAACAAGTAGCAGCAATCAGTCATTGGCTTGAAATGGTCATTCTTGAATTCAGTTGACCAAAGGTGTTTGTGTCGTTAGACGTGGGGTTTACTATTGAAGGCACTCATTTCTACACTAATTAAACGTTATGTGCAAATGTTAAGGCTAAAGTTTCAAGTAACTTCCTATAACTGGATGCCGAACACTAGATATGAGTTGTCAGACTAAGATACACCTTTTTCACTATTGTTTATCATGGGTGTCATGTCCTTTCAAGCTATAGCGTTACTTGTAAGTAACAATTGATCGTAGAAACAAATTTCCCATGGGAAACTGACAAATAGACTCCTTTTCTCACTAGCAATTTTCTTAAGTGCTTCTCGCAAGATTCGAATCCCAAAAAAGTGTTGTTTAAATGTTTAACTCAAGCGTGCTACTAACTTATAGCAAAATCATTTTTTCTGAATAGCCATTTGACTCAGACCATGACGGAGCAAACTGTATTCGAAAAGAACTACTGAACACGTTATTTACAAAATTATCTGAACTCGGAAATTAGGTGGTCTTATGCACATCGGGCGGAAGATCTTAGTGTCAACAACAGTTCTTAAGCGTTGAATTATGCGTCAAAGATTCTCCTTAAGCAGTGCAAATAACCAGGGAAATAGACAACATGCCGGAATGTAGGTCACTTGAAGTGTATACTGGGCGTGACTCGCTAGAGGGATCAGAGGCCTCAGTTATCTAGGCATCCTTTCGTTTCCCCTTTTTTTCCGTGTAACATGTTCGCTATTGATAATTTTGATTTCCTTTGTATTACTGTATATGCTGCTGACATTCGTATAACCTGTTTTATGTTCCTTTATTAGTAATATTATGTACGACTTTGTAAATTGAACCTTTACAGCAAATAAATGCACTACTACATGTACTACTGCTGCTGCTGCTACTACTACTACTACTACTACTACTACTACTACTACTACTACTACTACTACTACTACTACGTCAGGCAACTTGGAAGTGCATTGGGGCGGTGAAATTTTGCACAGGGAATGTACATACAATTTTCAGTTTTTAAAGCACATATGGTCCCCTATTGTACATTGCATACTCATGAATACAAAAGGGAAGTTATAATGGTATACTAGTATCCAAGGTGTAATTTTAACAAAAACATACGTAAAAGCTGGTCTGTGATTATCTATGTCAGGCGTTTCCCATCTTCAAGATTGCATACAGTTAAGAAAACGACGATTCATAACGCTATTCGTTTTTCTAGATAATAAGATCCCATAGGTACCTAATCATACATTAATGGCATGTGCGGACACATAAGCATTAACAATGAGAAGTTACGTGATAGGCTTCGTCGTATGTATGAATGAATGTGTATGTATGTATGTTTGTATTATGAATTTATGTATGTGTGTAGGTATGTATGTGCCTATGACTGCACGTATGTCTGTATTATGAATGTATGTATACATGTATTAGCTATGTATGCAAGCATGTATGTATGTATATATGTATGTGTCTCCGCGTCTTTGTCAATTGGTCTTTCGGAAACATTGCTCTATTGTTGAGATGAGAGCTAATCAGTGAAACATTACACTATTACAAATCCTATATATCATATGTTTTTCGTTTTGTTGTTTTGCAGATTAAAATATGGCTTGCATCCGCCATTTTGCTTGCCGCCATTTTGGTTGAGCAGACCACGTGCCAGACATGTGTTCCCACCAGCACGACGACCTCCAAGCCCTACGCCAAGCGGCAGGTCAGCAATGGCAAAGACTCTTTCTATATTGGAGGAATATTCGGTGTCCATGAACTCAGCTCGGACCCGAGAACTTGTGGCGAAATTCGCGAACGAGGTGTGCAGAACTTAGAGGCCTTTATGTGGGCTTTATTAACATTTAGGGAGCGCTTTAATAATTTCAACGTTCTTAAAGACATTCAGGTAGGAGCTGTGGGTTTCGATACCTGCTCAAGTGGAAATGTCGCAGTACAAACCGTATTAAATGTAGAAAATTGTTTTGTTACATACGGTAGCCCAACTGTCTTACCCGCAAATATCTTGGCATACGTAGGAGCGGATACGAGTGAAGAAAATGTGCTTATTGCTTCGATACTGGGCAAGATGAGTAAAACCCAGGTTTCCCATGCTGCAACCAGCCCAACTTTAAGTGATACCACAAGATTCCCATACTTTCTCAGGACTGTGCCCACTAACGTCGATGAGGGTGCCGCAATGGTTGGTTTGCTGAACCGAATGCAATGGAAATACGTTCAACTCGTATATAGTGCTAATTTATACGGTTCAACCAGTGCTGAGTCTTTCGAGAAAACTGCTAAATCCAGGAACATCTGTATCGTCACAAAACAAGCCATCCCTCTCGATGCCGAAGCTTCATCCATGGACGCCATCATCAAGACTCTGTCTGATAATAAGGAAACGAGGGCAGTTGTCATCATGGCCAACAACCAGTACTCAAGGGAGGTACTTCTGGCGGCCAGACGCGCTAATGCCAGAGGTGTGTTCACCTTCATAGGGACATCCTCTTGGGGGGACCTTACCTCAGTCACTGCGGGAGTGGAGTCAATAGCAGAAGGAGCCATCACCATCACGCAGGACAATACTGCCCAAGGTCTGAACGACTTTTCGCGATATTTCGAAACTCTTCACCCGGACACCAATACGCATAACCCCTGGTTCAAACAGTATTGGATGGACAAGTTCAAATGTAATCTACCTGGTGAGCCTCGCAAATACAGCTCAGCCTGCAACACCACAAAACAAACTCTCCGTGATGTCCAGATGGATCCCTTTGTGCCTTACACCATCAAAGCTGTAGATGCCATCACTAAAGGTATTGACGATGCCAGAAAGGAGCGATGTCCAAACTCCAATAATATGTGCACAAATTTCGTCAACAGTCCAGGGAAGTACGATCTTATCCACAATAAGATCCGTACCGTGAACCTGCCCGGAATCAGCTTTGATCTGACCACTGGAGATACTGCTACCGCCACCTTTAAGATCATGAACTTCAGAAGCTCTCGCAGTCAGGAGAATTGCCCAGGTGGGCATTGCTACATTCAGGTAAGACTTTAATTTATTTTAATACAATACATACATTTAATTCCTGCACCAGTTGATCAGACGTCTGTCAGTACATGGTTGTACAAAGAACCCATGGATAACATGCCAAAAGAACAAGCCATGCACACCAGTTACCCACTTCGCTTTCGAATCAAAGCTACATTCAGTTGGGGTCATCCCTGCATCCATGTCCAGGAAACTGGGTGGCAATCGGGTGTGCGGTCGTGTATTATGCACAGGCTGCCCACGTATTTAGTGAAGGAATTGAATGTCGGCACTGTAGTATATCTTATAACATTGCGAATATAGTACCTTGACAGTAGATTTTTCCTAAAAATGCTCATGTGCATTTTCTAGAAAGTGTGTCGAACTATCAAAAAGGATGCTTATAGAATTAATCGAAAAATATTCCAAGATCGCAAGTTTCCATGGCGTCAATTCCTGATATCTGCGGGTATGTAGAGTCAACCGACTGACAATGCTTCTCTCTGAACTCTCAGCCAAAGCTATTACTAATAATGCCGTGTATGTATAAAGCAATTAATCACGTGGACCTGGCTTTAAACCATCAATATGTTTTGATGCTGAGATTGTACTATTTTGTTACCTTAACTTTGAACAAACAACGAAATCAAGACGTGTTTACTTATTTGATGGAATAGCCCGGCTCTTCCATTTATTGACCGTACCGAACGTGGTGACAATGACCCGTGAAACATATCGCCGTTATTTATCTTATGTTGTGACATATGACAAAAAGGGACAAAAAGACAAAGATTGATGTATCCTCACCAAAGTTCATGGTAAAAAGAGACAAATCATAAGATATTCAGAGTATGACATCTGTGGTTATCTGAAAGCGCCCAAAGGTAAACGTTAAGTTGACTTACCGGGAAATCAAGATAACACCATTGTATTGTACAGAATAGCAGTAAGTCAGAAAATGAAAATACGGCGTCGTTGATTTTCAAAATCCTAATTCCATGTTGCATTGAATCGAATATGGACTTTCACCCCATCCTATAAAGAGTTGAGCCAGGAATGTGTCCCATGTGTTCTTTAGTATGACCTGAGGTTACGCACTAAGTTATGAATATATTTATGCATAGCGCTCCATAGATGATATTCAGAAACAACTTTAATGGTTTATTTGAAGCAAGTTAAATTATGTATGTATGTTTATTGACTGTTAAGTATTTTACAAAATCAACTATGCCAACACAAAATCATATATGCATACGAATTGGATTAACTGAGAATATAAATATAATACAAACAAATATATGGCGAAATGATTAAAAAAAAAGGTCAGAGGGTAATAAATTCCGAAAAAAAACGTAATATTCATGATTAAACGCCTTCTAAGACACCTGGAACACCTATCTGTAAAGTTATCTGTAGTGTTTCATTCATTTAGGCATTCTAACGACATTTCGACCTACAACCAATGACCTGCCTTACTGGTTTGACTGTATATGCCTGTCATCCCCTTATCTCATCCGCTTTTGATGGCAGATGTCATCTTTAAGAAAAGTGCATGTATACCCTGAAACATCTTCCTAGGAGGTGACCCAAGTTATTCCTTAACCCATTCATTACTGCTATGATGAAAGAGACGTATATTTTTATCTCTTCTAGTGATATCTGTCTCTTATACACATCATTTGAATAATATTTGAAGGAAAATTGCGCACCAGAACACCATGAACAAATCCCCTTTAGATATAGTGATTACATGACTTATTTCTTAAGTCATCTTCAAAATTCGAGACGACAGCTTGTGGCGTGAATGTGTCAAAGAAAAGCATTCTACCAAACGGGGGTGCAAAGAGCCAAATACCTACCCGTCCATGCGTCACACATGTCAAGAAGGGGGTTGAGGCATACCAATGGGTACGGATCATGAGGAATTCATCCCAGATCCCCTCGACACCCTTAGAAGATAGATATTTATTCATCCTCAAAGATCAAAGTGCCATCATAAGTCATGTCTGTGTGACGCGGACGTCGAGCCAAGCAGGGGACCATTTGTTAGCTTTGGGAAGTTCACTCTGGGTCATGGCCTGTACTCTTGTGCTCTCTTGGTCATTTATATCAAAGCACAAAAATAGAACCATGTTGGTTCTCTAATGAATGTGGGAATCACTGACTTGAACTGATTTGTAGATAGTTGTATTATTGAGCAGTGCATTTCAGGACACACGCGATCTAACTGATTTCTCCCCACAGGTCAAATTGTAAATTCGAGTCCCTTAAAGGTTTGGTCAAGATTCTGAAGAGCCTCGACTTACACAAATGAAACAATTTGGACTTTAGATTATCGTCTCTTTTTCTACCACAGTAAAGCTAATTCATGACTAGTCAGTTGTAATTAGTGGTGGACACGGGAGTACCCGGTGTACACAGATTTAAATGCCAGTGTGTAAATGAGGCCTCCCGTCATGGTAACCAATTTCCTCTTCCTTATCTATCCAAGTTTATTAAAATATGTATTTCTCTCATAGATAGGTACTTTCAATGTTTTTTTAATTAA
Organism: Maea johnstoni; assembly: GCA_963942565.1. Taxonomy (NCBI): domain Eukaryota; kingdom Metazoa; phylum Annelida; class Polychaeta; order Spionida; family Magelonidae; genus Maea; species Maea johnstoni. The sequence goes on along the minus strand of OZ012691.1, from coordinate 8,663,016 downwards.
CTTCTTAGCTTGTATCGGGTTCTTTATCCGCATTGCGTACATCACTACTGTCCGGGTTTGAGTCTGGCCCACGGCATGTAAGAAAGTTGCCGATGACTTTAGATTGAGCAGTGGTTTTCCCGGGGGACTCTCGGGTTTTCTCGGTCGTCATTTCGCTCGAGTCATGTGAGATAAATGCCAAATGACTTTGTTTATCGATAGATCTAACACTGGTATTCACAACACAATAACTACACAATCAACTGCTGACTGTATAAGCATACTTCTAGAATAACAGATATGTCCATCTGAGGCTAATTATTAACCATAACGAAGACACTATTGGTCCAATCTTTCTGAAGAAAGCAGAAAGAGGAATATATGTGAAAGAGACTTATGTGTGAAGACACTACCAACAACCCTCCATCAAATACTTTATAAAAAAGGTTCTCGATCCTAAAATAATAATGATAAGTACAATAAATATCCCGACGATAAATTCTTGTGGAATTCCTAAGCATTCTGAGCAGGTGGTCTTACGGGTAAACTGTCTATTCTAAGATTTTGTAAAACAGACATGATCGATGTGCAGTACAGACATTTATTCTTGCACTAGTCGACCGGAGGTCTGCCTGTACATGGTTGTACAAACACCCATGGATAAAAATAAGCCAAGCACATCAATGACCCACGTAGCTTTCGAATCAAAGCTACGTTCAGTTGTAAGGTCATCCATATATCCATGCCCAAACGGGGTGGCAATCGTGCATGCCCACGCATTTAGTGCAGGAATTAGAAGCCGGAATTGTAGTTTTAATAACAGTGTGTATATTTGTGCTATCATTTTTACGTTATTTTTATTGATTTTAGATCGGCAAGTACAACAAAAAGACGGACCTCACAGACTGGTTCGGGAAGATCCACACTTATGACGAGGTTGGTGCCATCCAGGACCCCGTACCCGCGTCCGTGTGCAAACCACCCTGCCTTGTGTGCGGCGGCGGACCCATCACCACCACCCCAAAACCCACCACTACCACCCTGGCCACCACCACGTCCCAGAGCCCGGTCAGCCCCACCAAGTCCACGAACAACCAGGCCATTGTTCGCACGGGAAGCTGGATCATCGCTCTCATTGTCTTAGCGGGTCTTGGAATCCTCGTTGTCCTCGTCTTCGAGTTTTACCTGATGTCCAAGCTGATTGGCACCCCTGTGGTCAAGGAATGGCGTACTATGTGGTTGGGTCAGCTCCTCCTCTTCGCCATCTTCCTCTGTTATCTGACCCTCTTCGCCTTCATCCTCGTGCCCACCAAAGCTACCTGTGGCATCATAAGATTCGGCATCGGTGGCTGCTACGCCATGTGTTTCGCTATCCTCCTGGTCAAGCTAATGATTATCCTCAGCTCCAAGAGTATCGGTTATCTTAAGGGTATCTACCAAGTCCTTATGTTCATCTTCGCGTGGGGTGTCCAGTTGGTGGTGGACACGGAATGGTTGATCCTGCGGCCACCGGAGGCGGTGTGGATGTCCACGGGAGAGGACGCGGGAGAGTGGGTCTGCAACAACACCTTCGAGTCCACCATTACGTCACTGACGTACGTCATGTTCCTCATCATGGTCACAACCCTCATCGCGGTCAAGGCTCACGGCATCATCACCAACCACAGGGAGGGTATCTTCATAGGGTTGGCCGCAGGGTTCAGCATACCCATCTGGTTGGCCTGGACCCTGGTGGGCTCGCTCAACCAAAACCGCACCTTCCAGGAACCCTGCCTGGCCTTCGGGCTCCTGGCTAACGCAACTCTTATACTCTTCGTTATGTTCCTACCTAAAGTGAGACAGCTAACAAGTATGGGAGTGGAAGGTAAGTCGTGGATTTTCAAAAATATTTTATATTTGCTCAGTTTTAATTTGAAATTCACGGTTTTGAGAAAGCGCAAGTAGAGGCGATGAAGGGAAGTCCTTGATTTTCCACAAATATTTTATATTTGCCCAGTGAAAAATGTATACTGTATAACTGGTATTTTAGAGGCATTCAATTTTCGCGCTCCCCATGATAGCGCCGAAATAACATCCTTCAAATAAATATCCTGCTTAGGTATCTCCGACCTTTTGAGTGCTCGAATGCACGAATTCAAACTAGCACAAATACCCTCCAGCAGGTCTGTAAAGCGAAATGTTTAGCACTCCAAATTAAAGCCGTATACAGTCTATTGTTTGCATTTTTCAAATGTACTCAGATACAGAAAGCTGACACATGGGTATTGAAGGGAAGCATTTGAATATTCATAAATATTGCATTTTCACATAGAAAGAATTTGAATTCTTCATTTTTAAAGAAATACACTCAAACCTCCCTCCAGGGGTCTGCCCCGACAGCCGTGTGCTTCTTCGCATTGCCTCTTACTTACGTCATATGATGTGCCAGCAATGTTGTGCATTTGTGCATTCCTATGTGTAACCAAGTGCATCTCTGCTGTAGTTTCATAAAACATGGTTCTAGAGGCATGGAGGATCCACACTTCTAAAGGCCAAACGCATCCATTAGTTGGTCATTTTCTTGATTTTATTGGTTAATTAAATGTAAAGCCTAGCAAATGTTGAACACCTGCGTATTTTTGACACTTTCTTACTGCGTCAGGAAGCTTTTTAATCTAATGAGTGTGTAATGTATACCAGTTCAAGTATCAAAACCCTGCTATGTATTACGTTAAATTCTGCCACAATTAAAGTACCCGTATCAATAAGGACAGTGTGGAATATAACCTTTCCCACACAAATGTGTGAAGTGCAATTTCAATTTCCACTTCATGACTTTTGTAAAGGGGATTAACCGGTACGGTTTTATGTTCTGTCGGTATCGAGATGCCATTTCTCATCGTGTGTCCCATAACCTGTACTCAGGGTGAGTGAACTTCTGTCGCATCAACTTGGCAGCCATCTTTAAATTTGACCCAGATTGTCCTGATGGTTTGAAACATATGCATATATTTTGAGAGAAATCGTGTTGACATGAACGTTTGGCAACATGCGTTTATATACTTATGATAAATACTGTCATCAAGGTGTCTTCCAATTTTATCTAATCTTTCAATAGGAAAGAAAATATATTCAAAAATGACGGTTGACCTGGTTAATCATTGAATGATTGATGCTATGTTCATAAATCTTGGCATACCACTGAACCTATCGCATTCCGTTCAGCCAAAGAACCTCAATATCTGTGAACCTTTTAATCCTGTTACCCTTTGATTTATGGATCTTTGCCGTTCTGAATTTTTCCATACATGAAAGAGTTTGTGTTATGGGAATCAATTCACCAGTTCGCACATACTCTTGATTTCCGTCACAGATCTTTGTGTTCTCCACATGGGGGGTCTATCTGGCTAGTTTATTTCTGATAGAACACAGTCAGATATTGATTGATCGATTCGATACTAAAAAGAAATTCGATACGTATTGCACCTTTATATATACGTAGGAACACTGTTTCCCCGAATACTGTGTTTTTCGCTTAACAAGAAAAGATGTGAAAAAAGTGGTAGAGTATTTTCGGGGTGATTGCGTTAATGGGTCACGTGCCCATGAAGCTGCAGCCGCTTGGAAGGAACTGCGCGAGATCTCGTTGTCCTCGAGAACGAGTGAGCATCCGACGTGACCTCGCATGACTCACTTCCCTACTAGATCAAATGCCTTTGAAGAATGAAAAAGTCTCACTCTATCCACGGCCAAATACACCTGTATCCTGTTACTGAACACCTGTTGAGTCACCTGAACCGATCCTTTGCTACCAAGGTTTTCCGGTGTTTGACAAACCTAAAAAGTATATTGATCCCTAGTTCAGACATAAACCCTACCTACATTCCCATTTCTGAAAGTATATGGACTTGAACATGCATAAATATACATCGGCAGTAACAGCATTAGATGCGCATTTAGGTTTAATATTATATTGTTGAATTAATTGATCCCTTAATGGAATATTTTGATTTTTATTTTCTAAGCTGCTGAAAATGGCGTTAATTCGAACAAACTAACAAACAAAGAATTGGAATCCCTGACAAAAATACAATATCTGTTTGCAAATGTTCTCGAAATCATCACCGTGTTTTTCTAAACTCAATGCAAGGGATTGCATGGAATTCCTAGACACTTATCATTTCTTCCTCGTCTCTAATTCCGAATATTATTATTTCGTTTTACTTTGTCTTTATCTTCTTATTAGTAATGATGATGATGACGTTAACAATCATAATGATAATAATTAATGATAATAATGATAATAATACGAACAATAATAATTAATGATAATAATGATAATAATACGAACAATAATAATGATAATAATAATTATAATAAAAATAATGATAATTATAATAATGATAATACTAAAATGATAATAATAATGATAATAGTAATTCTAATGGTTAGTGATCATAATAACAATACTACTAAATATAAGAATACAAATATGGTTATGGTTATTCATAATTATGATGATCATTGTATTCTAGGAATCTACGCGGAGGATGACGGGAAGAGTGTGGTGGGAAGCGTGATCTACGCCAATGGCAACCCCTCCCGCTACGGCAGCAGGCCCGGCTCCGTCATCGTCCTCAACCAAAATGGCGGCATCTACCCAGAACAGCAGTTCCTTAGCAACTCTTCCAAAAATCTCCTCACCACTATTCCGCAGGATCCCAGTAAGTACCAATCCATGCTCTGTGCCTAGAAGTTTAGATTTTGTATGCCGCAGAGGGTGGGGGTTGTGTGTAGGTGCGTTGAAGTCGCTTTTTGCAAGTATATCTTCATGTACCTTTTTTAATTCACCGTAAACAGCTGTTTTTATTTTCTCCATTCATTCAGGTCAATCCGTTGTATCATGGAGAGTAATGACATTGGTAATAGTGGGGAGGCTAAGGGCGAAAATCGTTCACTTTTTTGACAAAAGCGTGAAAATTGGCACAGGTGTAGTTTGACGGATGGGGAATTTTTTAAAGCCAGGTACCCATCTCGGTTGCCATGGTAACCGGCGGCCATCTTGAATTTCAAAATGGCCGCCTTCGAACTCTTCTTCTCGCCATATTTCTGCCTTAAAATGTAACAGAAATACAGTCTCAGTGTCTAAAACCATGTTTTATGGGGTAAGGATTCTATTTCTGATATGGAAAATAGCATCAAGAAGGCGGCCATCTTGGATTTCAAGATGGCCGCCATGTGAAATTATGTTTTTCCGCATAACTTTAGTTCTAAATAACCTAGCTAAACAATGTTGGTTTCTATACCAACATTTTCAGGGACCAGGAATTCATTTGTGACATCTTCAGTTTCACTAGAGGTTTTATTTCACCATATTTGACCACAAAATGGCTTTTTTCACATATGGAGGCCGTTGGACAGGGGAAGAAGCTGTTCAGCTTCAAACAACTGTATTTGGCTCCAGATAACTATAATGGAAAGGCGGTTAGAAACAGTTGCACCGAGCGACCTACAGTACGTACAGAAATAGTCTTAGTGTCTTAAACCATGTTTTCTTTTTCTGATATGGAAAATAGCATCAAGAAGGCGGCCATTTTGGATTTCAAGATGGCCGCCATGTGAAATTATGTTTTTCCGCATAACTTTAGTTCTAAATAACCTAGCAAAACAATGTCGGTGTCTATACTAACATTATCAGGGACCAGGAATTCATCTATGCCATTTTCAGTATCACTAGAGGTTTTATTTTACCATCTTTGACCACAAAATGGCTTTTTTCACACATGGCAGCTGTTGGACAGATAAAGAAGTTGTTCAGCTTCAAGCAACTGTATTTGACTCCAGACCACTATAATGAAAAGAGGTGGTTAGAAACAGTAGCACTGAGCTACCTTCAGTGCGTACTAAACATGAAAATACTCAAATGATCATCATATGACCTTCAGGTCACCTTCAAATGACCTAGAAAGAAAAAGAGTGGAAAGATGCAATTGACAATTTCCTATAAATTGGTACCTGTATGTTACAATGTGTGAAGAAATGAGTGAGTTATGTCAATTTTACTTCAACAGATATAGTTGCAGTTGATCAGATCTAGATGATTGAATTCCAATGATATCTCTTTACTCATAAAAGACTGTCCTCTTGCCCATAGTGCATTTCTCATTAGCAACACTTACAACAATATATTTGGGAACAGTCATATTGGAATCCAAAATTGGGAGTTATGGTAAGTTTGTGTTTCCAATTAGCAAAACATGTTACCTACATTGTGTGTAGGTATTACATATGAACAGTTAAGCATCCCAGTGAAATAAAACGTGTTAAAGAGAATATAATTCACGGATTAAATTTGATGTAGTTTACTTATGAGAAATGCATTTTACCTATTTTTCAAGACAGTGGTTGAAATATCCTCACTTTTCTTAATCTGTGATATCAATGTCGAGGCTAAATGTAGGGCATTAAGAGACCTATGAAAATTGGGTAAATAGGAAAGTAGATGTTGTGGTGGTACATGTGGAAACGAGCTAAATACAATGGGGGACAGGGAAATCAGATGTGGGAGAGTTCGGAAAGTAGGCCAAAAGGCTAATGGACCAAATAGACAGTTTAGGAAAGGGTTATGGATGTGGTCGAATTTAATACCAAGGGAAGACCAAGGGGAGATGGGGATAAGGAGTGTTAGACCAGCTAACAAGGAGTGATTAGGGTAATAAAAAGGAAGGGGTGGGGATATATATATATATATATATATATATATATATATATATATATATATATATATATATATATATATATATATATATATATATATACATCACACTGGAGGATGATTATGCCAGAGGGGAATAGAGAGAGGGAAAAATGGCTATGGAATAGCTTAAACTGCAATAAGGGGAGGGTAGGGAAGAAAGAGGAAAAGATGTGGGGCAAGAAGGATATGACAAGAAAAGGAAACCAGAATAGAACTAATCAATGTAAGATGAGAGAGGGGCAAAGGAGAAATACAGAAGATGAAGGGATCAGAAGTAGATGTGGGGCTAGTCATGGACACACATGAAATTGAGGGAGTATGGGCAAACGGAATTCCAGGATAAGAGAGGTTAGGAAAGAAAAAGGGAAAAGGGGGGAAAAGTGCGGAGGGATAGCTATATATATTAGGAAAGGGATAGCGGGGACAGAGATAAATTAGAAAAAAGGACAACAGCAGAATGGGAGAGGTCAGAGGTCTTCAATGAGAGAGGGTAAAATTGATGTTAGGTTGAGAGAGGTCTTCAGTGGGAGTAGTGTACATGGGGAGGGAGAGGGTTGATAGAAGGCGGTATGATACAATAATGGATTGGCTTAAAGGACGAACTCAGGATGTACAGCAAAGAGGATGTAGGATAATCTTGGGGGGGGGGGGTGGGGGGAGAGAGACTCTAACAGACACATAAGGAATGAGGAACTAGGTATAAAGGGACATAAAGAATCAATAAATGTAAATGGTAGAAGGGTATTGGAGTTAGCAAATGACACAGAGTTGGAGATAGTAAATAGATGGGAGGGAAGTTTGGGAACGTGGACAAGGATACAAAGAATGAAGGCTATTTAAGGCCATAAAGATTTTCCAAAAAGTGGTCTTTTCTCACTGTTTAAGTACAATGACAAAGCATACTAATTATAGGTGAAAGAAGAAAAAGAGAAAGAAAAAGAGTTGAGCCTTCAAATCCAAAGTGGACCATGGGATCTTTTAGATACATGGTATCCACAGACAGATCCACACATCCCCTTTCTTTTATAAGGCGAGCAGGGTGCCACACTAGCAAAGGGTTCCCCGGGAGCTGCCAGCTTCTATTGCAGATCATTGAGCAAGCCAAGAGAGTGTGCTCCTATATTAATTAGTGTGGGAAACATGAAAGAGGTGATAAGTTTCAGAGTTGGTTAGAAAAGGGAGGCTGAGTATACCAGCAGAACTGAGGAAGGCAATAAAAGAAAGAAGAGAGGGCTTAAAAACAAAAAGAGGACACAAGAAGACCTTTGGGGGAAATTACAGGAACAAAAGAGGAAGGTATTGAAACTCATAACCGGGATGAAAATATTGAACAGGAGGAAGGTGAAACGGTTCACGAGGATTAACGGCAAACAGAGACAAGGGCGAAAAGGGGAAGTAGTGTTAGAAGACGGAGGTAGAGATATAGTGGACAGATAGGAATGAGCAAGCCTCTTAGAAGAGCATTGGAAAGCCTTATATGTGGCTCATATATATATATATATATATATATATATATATATATATATATATATATATATATATATATATATATATACATATATATATATATATATATATATATATATACATATGTATTTATATATATATATATATATATATATATATATATATATATATATATATATATATATATATACATACATATATATCAAGTTAAGGGATAACATGGAAAATAAAGACCAGGAGGGAGAAGGGGGCCTAGGGGAGGTTATTAAAAAAGAGGTATGAGGAATTACGTAAAAAATGAAAAAGGGGCAGGCTGTGGGAGTAGATGATATACCTAGCAAGTTTCTCATGGATAGGGGGGGGGGGGGGATCTTGAATGGTTAACATAAACTTTCAGAGAAAATACCGATAGTTAGGAAGAGAGGGATAGTTAGGAAGAGGGGGCCTGGGGGAGGCTATTAAAAAGAGTTATGAGGAATTATGTAAAAAATGAAAAAGGGGCAGGCTGTGGGAGTAGATGATATACCTAGCAGGTTTCTCATGGATAGGGGGGGGGGGGGATCTTGAATGGTTAACATAAACTTTCAGAGAAAATACCGATAGTTAGGAAGAGAGGGATAGTTAGGAAGAGGGGGCCTGGGGGAGGCTATTAAAAAGAGTTATGAGGAATTATGTAAAAAATGAAAAAGGGGCAGGCTGTGGGAGTAGATGATATACCTAGCAAGTTTCTCATGGATAGGGGGGGGGGGGATCTTGAATGGTTAATATAAACTTTCAGAGAAAATACCGATAGTTAGGAAAAGAGGGATAGTAACCGCTTTGTACAAAGGAGGAAGGAAGCAAGATTTGAAGAAGTACAGGGGAATAACACTTAGTAGTAGCATACATAAACTTTTCACCAGAATCCTTCGGGGAAGGATGGAAGAGGAAGTGGAAGGGAGAGGAACACTAAGGGAAATACAGTTTGGTTTTTAGAAAGAGGAAAATACCTGTTATGCAGCATCTATATTGAGACAGATCTTTGACCAAGCAAAAAGAAGGAACAATGCTAAGTTAGTTTTCTTAGACAAGTAAAACATATGATAATGTATGGAGAGATGGCCTATGAAGTAAAATTTTTGCAAGTCTTAAAAGAGCTATATAAAGAGGGTACATGTAGGGTGAGGTTTGGGGAGATGGAGACAAACAGGTTTGAGGTTGAGGGACTAAAACAAGGATGTTCTCTGTCCCTGGTGCTCCTCACGTTATACAAGCCAGAATAAGAAGATAGATTAATTACAAGTGGACTAGGGATCAAAATTGGTAATTTAGTGATACTATAATTGTTCTTTGTGGATGATATGATTGTCAAGGGACAAAGAGAGGGAGATTTAAAGGAGTAGTTGAGAATGGGAGGGGAGTAAAGTAGAGAATGGAAAATGCAGTTTAACCCGTCAAAGACCAGGGTGGTGAACATACAAAAGAAAAGTAACAAAGAGAGCAAATGCAAATGGAGAGGGACAGGTAGGGAAAGGGAATGTCTACTATTTTAGATAAAAGAAGAGAAAGAAAACAAATACCTAGGAATCTGGTTCTTAGGAGCAAAGGGTATGTTCAAAACAAATGTGAGCAATGCAATCAAAAAAGCAAAGAAGCAAGAAACTCCAGACCCATACCAAACGGCAGGAGTAGCAACAAAACTTGGATAATAGTTATCCCTAGCATCCTGTATGGAGCAGAGGTCTTTGATATGGCAGATAAGAACAAGTGTAAGCTAAAGATTATAGAAAGACAAGTAGGAAGGTGGGTAATTGGGGAGACAGGGTAGCATCCCTTGAACCGAAAAGTTGGGCTAGGCAGGCATGGAATATGGCAGAGGAAAAAAGACTACCATGGGCATGAATCACATAAAAAGTATGAAGAAAAATAAAAAATTCTGATGTCTGCCATCTTAGGATCCAATTCAGCTGACATTGTAGGATCCGGAATGTGTCATGAATTGATTCTATAACCCATAAAACATAGTTATAGACACAAAAAAACACAATTTAGTGGTGGCCATTTTGAAATCCAATATGGTGCTGTTAACCATGGCAACCTAGGTGGGTACCTGACTTTAAATGACACTAAAAAACACATTTTAGTGGCGGCCATTTTGAAATCCAATATGGTGCTGTTTATCATGGCAACCTAGATGGGTACCTGACTTTAAATGATTCTACATGGTCTAAAGTACAACTGTCCCAACTTTAGTAACTTTCTTTTTAGTATAAAAAAATGGCAATGCTTGGTAAATTTTCAGATGTTGTTGGTCAAGTTCACCGCAGTGGAGGACATTTTTATGCAAGTTTTTGCATCAGAGCATTTTCCAAAGCTCAACACAATAGTCTTATCAATCTCATTACTTTGATGAACAAAGTCAGGATTGACATCCTCAGAAAACACCGACTCTCCCCAAAAATTAATATATGAAAAAGGCATTTGTTAGAAGAATCAGAAAAAATTAAGTCATATTAAGCATGAATCAAATAAAAAATATGAAGAAAATAAAGATTTCTGCTGTCGGCCATCTTGGAATCCAATATGGCTGACTTCTTAGGGTCCTATAGATGTCATAAATGGATTCTATAACCCATAAAACATGGTTTTAGACACTTAGATCTTGTTTCTACCATACTTTAAGGCTGAGATATGAAGAAAAACATATTTTAGTGGTGGCCATTTTGAAATCCAATATGGCGCTGGTTACCATGGCAACCTGGGTGAGTTCCTGACTTCAAATGATTTTTCATGGTCAAGAGTACAACCGTGCCAATTTGTATGTATATATTTTTTAATTAAAGATAGCAATGCCGGTAAATCTTCAAATGTTGCTGGTCAAGCTTTCAGCAGTGGTGATCAAGTTAGGACATTTTTATGCCATTTTTGCCTCAGAGCAATTTCCAAAGCACAACACAATAACCTCCTAAATCTCATTACTTTGATGAACAAAGTCAGGATTGACATCTTCAGAAGACACTCATTTTCCCAAATAATAAATTCTGAAATAAAAATAGCTTTTCTAAGAACAAAACAGAGAAATAAGATCATATTTGGCATGAATTAAATCAAGTGTATATGGACAAAATGAAGATTTCCACTGTCGGCCATCTTGGAATTCAAGATGGCTGGCATCTAAGGGTCCTAAATATGTCATAAATGGATTCTACAACCCATAAAACATGGTTTCAGACACTAAGATCTTGTTTCTATCATACTTAAAGGCTGAGATATGAAGAAAAACAGATTTTTGTGGCGGCCATTTTGAAATCCAATATGGCGCTGGTTACCATGGCAACCTGGGTGGGTATCTGGCTTTAAATGATTCTACATTGTCCAAATTACAAATGTGCCAACTTTTACAAAATTTTTTTATTTAGTAAGAACTAGCAATGCCAGTACATCTTTACATGTTGCTGGTCAAGCTTACAGCAGTGGTGAGTTAGGTCATATTTATGCCTTTTTTTGCATCAGAGCATTATCAAAACACAATACATTATAACCTCATAAAACTCATTACTCTGTCGAACAAAGTCAGGATTGACATCCTCAGAAGACACTGATTTCCCAAATAATAAATGTTGAAATAAAAATAGCATTTCTAAGAATAAACAGAGAAATAAAATCATATTTGGCAAGAATTAAATAAAAATTGTTAGGAAAAAATTAAGTTTTATCCTGTCGGCCATCTTGGAATTCAAGATGGCCGACATCGTAGAGTCCTAAATATGTCATAAATTGATTCTACAACCAATAAAACATGGTTTTAGACACTTAGATCTTGTTTCTACCATACTTTAAGTCTGAGATATGAAGAAAAACAGATTTTTGTGGCGGCCATTTTGAAATCCAATATGGCGCTGGTTACCATGGTAACCTGGGTGGGTACCCGGCTTTAAATGATTCTCCATTGTCTAAAGTACAACTATGCCAATTTTCACACTTTTGTCAAAAAAGTGAACAATTCACCCAAATTTGGGCTCTTAGCCTCCCCACTATAATGCATACATAAACAACAAAGAGTTGAGAGACGATAACTTTGAATTTGAATTTTGTTTTTCGTCACATTTATGCCAATTGTGGCTAATCGTGACTAGCCAGTTGTAAGTAGTGGAGGAAACCGGAGTATCCGGCGAAAACCACCGCCTAGCCCCAAGTCACTGGCAACTTTCTCACAGAGAGACGATAACAAGTTGAACATCAATAATCCATAATTACAGCATACCCATCTTGATGCATGGGTTTTGCATTATGGTCATTCTTTTGTAGATCACGGAATGGGTTTATGTCTAAATGGTATAGGATGAGTATGTGTTTAGATAACTTTGATATACTGTATACCTGGTTAATTTGGCGTGGTTTTTAATTTGGCGTATTTTGGCGAATGCCCATCAACGCCAAATTAAAGATCGCATAAAAATGTCTACATAAAAATGGCGTTGTTCTGACTGCTCCAGACGCCAAAATAAATACAGGGAAAATACTTTTTTGAAAAAAACGCCAACTTAAGTACACGCCAAATTAACAAGTTATACAGTAGATGAGGATATGCTTTGATACAGAATGTTGAAGGTAATGTTTTATGTCTTGATAAGAATAACAGTTGTTATTTGACTGCATGTACGAGTTCAGAAGATTCTATGCATCAGACATTTTGCATCTCACATGTTGAACTTACAGACGCCTATGGAACGCCCAGTGTGCCAAAACCACATGTTTCTGAAACATGTGAGATGTTTCTGAAACATGTGAGATGTTTAGGAAACATCACGATATTTCACAAACATCTTACATGTTTACAAGATATCTCTTAATTTTTTGAAGTGATATCACCTAATTGAAAGATGTTTCACAAACATCTCTCTTATTTAATGGATATCTCTCAAATATAGTTTTGGCACAATGGCGTCAGGTGCGCCTGGCGTGTCAAAACCACATATTTCTGAAACATCTGAGATGTTTACGAAACATCTCTGACTTCGAGAGATATCACCTAATTAATTTTGGTGATAGCGCGATATCACATAATTCAGAGATATTTCCTAAACATCTCTGAATTATGTGATATCATGATATCACCTAAATGTGAGTGATATCACTTAAATACAAGATGTTTCTTAAACATGTACATGTTTCCGAAACATCTTGCATTTAAGTGATATCTCTTTTAGTGCCTGATGTATCCAAAAGGGGATACTGAGATATCATGTAAATGAGTGATGTTTCGGAAACATGTACATGTTTAAGAAACATCTCACAATTAGGTGATATCACTGAAGTAATACTGTGATATCACTTAAACATGTATATGTTTAGGAAACATCTCTCAATTAAGTGATATCACGAGTGATATCACTTAATTGAGAGATGTTTCTTAAATATCTCTGACTTCATTGATGATTTCTGTCAGACATATCTAGTAATCCGCGATGTTTCTGAAACATCTCTCATGTTTAGGAGATATCTCTGCATTTAGGTGATATCTCATAAATATGGCGAATGATGTTTAGGAAACATGTACATGTTTCCTAAACATCTCTCATGTTTCAGAAACATGTGGTTTTGGCACACTGGGCGTTCCATAGACGCCACAAAATGGTAACTGGGCCATTTAAAGCAAAGTGCACCTACGACCCCGTATTCTAACGTGTATACTCGACCAACAGAACTCTACTCATATGTCTGAGGATAGGTTAACTCATTCATGCCCAAAAGAATGGCCATTCAAAGAAATCTTCTGATGGACGCATCTTTTGGAAAAAGAAAAAATGTTTTGTAGTTGTAGAGATAATTCGAACTTACGAGTAAACAACTCTGGTTTCGACAGTTTGGCAATTTATGTTTTGTACCGAAGTTTTTGGCAAAATTATCAAGGCATTCCTATGACGATTGTGAGTGAAATGCCTTAAATGGGCAGCCCACATCCACCCTATAATATACAGTGGCAGGGACTTACCCAGGCAACCACCAGGGAGTCATTTCGACTCCCAAACACAAGATTTTAGGGAAAATGACACCCAGTTGTATTTTGCAAGATTTTCTGTATTTGTTTGAGTCCAAGGAAATATTTCAAAAGTTTCACTCCTAGAAGACAATAGGTACATTAAATGACATAGAGAAGCACATTTAGTTTTGCTAAGTCAATATGTAAGGTTGCTATGATCATTCTTGTAAATTGGGTAACTAACTTTCGACCCCCTAAATTTCAAAAATCCTCAATTTTGACCCCCTGTTTCCAAATCCTGGGTAACACCCTCTACAGTGGATGTGTGATCGGTCAACATACAACTAGGCTTACTTCGTGGTGGTGTTTAAGATACAGCACCGGTCAGTGCGAAGCATTCAGTGGTGTGTGTTCAAGTTATATTTGCCTATGTTTTAAATCCGCTGACACCAATCTCTAAACTAGGTCAGTCAAACATCTAGTTTACCTAGATATTTGCCTTGCTAAGTTTAAAGGTCAAACAACCAACATTCCTATACTTATTAAGCCATGTTTAGTTACGTGACTCTGAACTAGTTAAACGTGGAACTGCTATTAATCCATACGTTTGTTTAATTGGGAACGTATATCAACAATCGGTTACTCATTTGGGGGGTATAGGTTGGGTGCCTAGTAAATTCTGATGTATAACTTACGTCTTAGATACACAAGGGATTTTAATATTGACTTTATAGTACAAGTCACGTATAGCTTATGTCTGAGTAATGCAAGTGAGTTGTAACTTTTGGCCGAATAATGCAAATACCCGTCACGTGGCATTTTGTTCATTAAACACACCAACAACACTTTCTGGTTTCACTTAACTTTAAAATCCAACGTACTTGGATATAACACACGCAGGTTTCTCTTTGTGTGCATGGATGGATACGTTCCATTTCTGACATATTTGAATATTTCAAGAACCTAACTGCAAGTGGTTGGGGTTAGTCGGTACCTTTTCCCCGGACACCAATGTCTTTTCTAGCATACACAACTGACTAGTCAAGTTGTATAGCACTATGGAAGTAGTAGATGTACAAGAGGAGTTTTATTTTATTCTAGTACAACCTTGCATGACATTCTTTAAAATATTATGTATGTACCCACCTTTGCATGCATTAATATATATATATATATATATATATATATATATATATATATATATATATATATATATATATATATATATATATATATATATATATATATTATATATATATATATATATATATATATATATATCGTCTCTCTCTCAATATATATATATACTGAGAGTATATATATAGAGTATATATATATATATATATATATATATATATATATATATATATATATATATATATATATATATATATATATATATGTCTATGTATGTTTATATAATTATATATATATATATATATATATATATATATATATATATATATATATATATATATATATATATATATATATATATATATATATATATATATTTATATATATAAACTTTTTAACGTTTTTTCACTACTCTTCCAGATTCGTTACATTTGAAACACCCTGGCACAGCGTTGGATATGCAGAGTGTCCGCAGCGCACCCGTTGCCATCTATTCCACCCTACCCAACCGCCCCGGACCCCGCTCAGACATCGTTCATACCAACACCAAGGTTCTGCGGGTCACTGGCGACCTCTCAGGCAGAGGCCCTACTGTGGAAAAAAGGAAAGCCCAGTCTGAGTTCGCGTTCGGCGCAGGTAGCCCCGCTCACGCCCCGCTCAAGTATGGCACACTTAACCCTAACCTGAGTGAGTCGCTTTTCCTGCTTTATAGCTACTAAAGTGTACATGTAGATGTATAGAAAGAAACTGTGCACTCTAAAGCAAGTTTGATGAATAAAACACTCAAAACACAATGATCTTCACATATGTAGAGATAGAAATTGTGCACCAGTTGCAGCTATCAGCAATTATCTTGATGCAATTTTAATGAATAAAACACACAACTTCCACACATATCATGAAGTGTACTCGATTGAACATACATCGTGTATTTATAGATCAAAGACTGCATTTGTAATTGACAAATCATAAAGAACTGTCTGCAGGCAATAGATGTAGCAGCACCAAAAGCAATTACACACGGCATAAAACACGATGAAATAGCGCTTTGCACACAAAAGCACTTTAAGAGAAAATTATCCGTGTAAAGTCACAGGATAACTAATATGACATTAAATGACATATGTGTCATATTGACATATTTTAAGCATATTTTAAATTGACATACTTAATGAATATTTCAGATGTAATATTTAATATGTATTCAATCGTGGAACATCAGGGAATGGGATGTGTTGCAATAGTTGAAAACTAAGAACACAATTGGTCTAGTCAATAATATGATTTTATTTGTAAATCATAAAAGTAAGATAATCGAAGACTTGCAATTATTGAAATGATATAACCTCAATTAACATACAGATTATATGGATATCTATTTCGTCACTGCAGTAATCCATATATTTTTCGTAATGCTTTTGTCAAAGTTAAATGAATTGCAGTATTGCAAGAATGATTCGTTCAAAAAGTACACAATGTAAATTTTGTTTCATATTCTCAAATATTTGTCTCACTATTGCATAGAAGGCCCTTTAAACTCAACTGCATTCTACTAAAGCACCTACAACGCGTACACGCCAAAACCATTACTATATTTCATATGTAATCTCACGGTTCTGTATTGATAAATGCATTGTTGGAAAGGTAGTTTGTAGTGTAGTTTGGCCCACCAGTCAGCCTGCATAACATATAAAAAATCACAATGCACTAAGCCATAGCATTTATCACATCCAATATATATATATATATATATATATATATATATATATATATATATATATATATATATATATATATATATATATATATATATATATATATATAATACCCTTTTGATGCATATCCATAACGTGACGGATATATTAAAATTAGTTATTTTCAATTTTTTACTATCATGCTGGTTATGTAGTTATTGTTTGAAGGTAGTCTATGATTTTGACATATTTTATCAACAAAGGAAATGAAGAAACTGAATCCTGTTTTTGATGGTTTCACCATTATTGTATTAGACTATTAGTTGATTATCTACTATGATCTGATTAGTATCAGTGCCATCACCACCATCGCCATACATCATCCTCATCATCACCATCACCATCATCATCATCAGCAGCAGCAGCAGCAGCAGCAGTAGTAGCAGCATTGTCATCATTATCATTATCAACTAAAGTATCTTAATTATCAGTATCATTGCCATACCCAACATCACGGATTGCATCACCATGCCTCCGAAAAATCATAAGCATCATTATCAGCTGCAACATCACTATCATCGTCGCCATCATTATCATCTTCTTAGTTGATACATGTACCATCATAATACTATATATTTTTTTCTATTTCAGGAGTGAGATCCTTTACTGATCTGGGAGCTTTATAAAACATGACTGGACAAAGATATTGCATCATTTGAATCCATCAAGAACGCATACCGAAGGATGGAAATAGTTTACTGCGCATCAGAATAGATAGGGATGAAAAACTGCCCTACATATCGTTGGTGTGAAAATATAAAAGAAAAACATGATTATAAGTTTAGGAGATGAGAAGAGGCTGTACATAATGAAAGCTTTCATAATCGTTCCAATGTTCCTTTGAAAATTAACATTGTCCGTGACGAGTTATTTTTTCCTGAAAATGTAATGGACACGTCATTTCAAAATATTTTGTGAAATAACACAATGTATACTTATGATAAAACATAACTGTATAGGTCCAAAGGGTCTTTCAGTGGCAGAAGGATCCTAGACAGTCCTCCACAACGCCTCACATTTATATAGCGACCAGACTAACTGGCGTTTGGTGTGACATAACGTATTCAAGGATTGAAATGTAGATACCAGTCACTTTCTGCCCTTAGGGTCTAAATATGTTTCTTGGCTAAGAGAGCCATAGTACTTGTATGGAACAGCTGACTGATCAAAAGTACAAAAATGGACTAACGTATGATGGATAATTTATCTTTATTCATTCAGGAACCTTAAGACTCATATATTGAGGTAACAAAACCTTCACCCGAGGCCCTTTAGTTAGCAATGGGAATAATGAAATATATCAAGTCCAGATCTTTCATGCTGTAATCATATACAGTTTTGCAAGCCCTATTTAAAAACGGAGCACTAAAAAGTTAGTTTACCTCTGTCCTAAATATAAAGCGTTTGGTAAAAGGGATAAAAATGACTATCATCTGTGCCCTTCGTTGGATTCTGTACATCCTACAATAATGAAATGCTCAGAATTTAGTTATGTGACAAAATATGATAAATGCCTTTTCCAAAGTATATATTATTAGACTTTACATCTTACGATACTGCAACCCTTCGCTGTAAATAAAGCTTTTTTTAATATCAAATGATGATTACTATCCCATCATAGTGTGTATAAGAGTAAGACATGGTAATTAACCCTCCCAATGCTAAGTCTACTTTCGTCCAATGCACAAGAACGCAAATATTTTTGAAAACCATCTAAACCCTGTCATGTTGGTACTCATTGGATAGCTCTCGTTGAGTACGCTCAGATGAGTACCCATTTGCCAGGGTTTCGATGATATTTCAGGATTTTTGCATTATTTTGTTTTGGCTAAATTAGCCACCAGCAGCATAAGGGTTAAAGGAGTTTCATGAACAGTAATTGACAACAATAATATATACATAGTACCGAATAGATAGCGTGTTTTAATCTTACTGTCAACAACACTCAGGCCAACTTCTATCATTTATACAATGGATATTATGATACCATTATGGTAACAGTGGATACCTACATATAGTCTTCCATCGATATATGAGAAAAGAAAGAATGAATACTATGCCAGCTATAGAGCTTAGAGCGAGACTGTATATTAAGGATTCTGCTATTTAAAGTTGGGTACAATAGTCTTTATGATATAAGAGATAAGATATTATCTCTTGTTGTCATTTGTCATTAACACCCTTGCTTAGTCTTAGTCGTGCTTTAAAAGTAACCTATGCTATAAGTTAGAGGGGTCATCAGTGGTTCTTATTTAATGAGAGAAATATATATTTCGTGAAGGTAATCACGTATGAGGAAATTTCTCTTATCACCAGTGATTATTTGAACATTATTGGAAAAGATGTGCTGGTTATGTGAAAACTATTCTTGATTAAATTGCATTGTTCCTACGGGAGTGCTTTTGTATTAATTGGAATAAACAACTTTTTTAATGTCAACAAGTCTTGATTGAACACATGGTTTATTGGCTATGCAATATATTGTTATATGTTCATGTTGTTGTGAAAGAGAACCGCCATCTTGATGTTCCATTTTCATGTCCCCCCATTTCATTCCTAACAATAATTAAATATCATTTGAAAAAAGCATGATGGAAAGGCGTATTTACAGCTAGTGCTGATAGCATATCATTTACTTTGATTATCTGTTTATAATAAACGTTTTAATGCGTGTACTTGATCTTATTTAGTCAAAATTGAAATTGACACAAATGGCTTTTTCATTCAATGCTATCATTCTGCATGGCTCTTGAAAATAAAGGAAGCCCAACTATTTATGCTCACGATCAACTTACCCTTTGGTAATATATATATATATATATATATATATATATATATATATATATATATATATATATATATATATATATATATATATATATATATATATATATATATATATATATATATATATATATATATATAAATTTATATATATATATATATATATATATATATATATATATATATATATATATATATATGTATGTATGACCTACACTGATAAGACTTGTTACGAGGGCATCGTTTGTAAAAAGTTGGCATTCCTACTCGTCGTACCAAATGGACACCAAAAAGATGCCATACTTAATGCACAATTTATCACTGCCAATAACTGCTTATGATTTTTCTTGATGGACGATTTCATCAAAATAACGCTGTGAAGATAGCTGAAGATAATTCTCCATATACAATGGATGGAATGCTCAAAAGATGCTTTTCGCTGACCACTGTTATTGATCATTCTCTGTGAATAGGACAGCATAATAATCTACTATTCCTACAATAACCGAAGTAGACTATTTAACATGGTACATCATTTACTTCTTAATGTAGGGAGTAAGTATAGGCTAATGGATATATTGTTATTTATAGCTTCAAGTAATAAAACAGTATTGCAGACGTGTTTGTGTGAACTGCATATATATAATACAGGCATTATGGTGATTTGAGGTTTGTGAACAAAGCAATGGATGAGATCGATTGTAATGGGCGAAATGTTTTAAATAAATTAAAATAGGAAGCGGATTTAAGGGGTTAATGAAAAGTGATTAAGTTGACGAATTTCATTTGGGGATATTTATTTCAGAACATCAGATTTTTAAAGTATGGACAGTTTTGAATTGGGTGAGATTTTCATGGACCTATAGCTATTGGTTATGCTGATTTTCTTTAAATGGTTGGTAGGGACAGGAGATGTCCAATGCTTCGGATTCCAACATACAATACAATATAAATGCCAGGAGACTTACAGGGGTCAGATCCAGTGCTGGACTGGCCAAACGTGATAGCGTTGATAGTAGACATATAACTAGAACTCTTTGCGTTGTAAAATGCTTTGCTAAAACCAGGATGGTGCTTGTTGACTTACTGTGAATACATTACTACTTTGTACAACGTATGTATGTTCCGAATTTCATAATAAAATGTACAAAGATATATCCTTTGTGTAGTCTTGTTCTTTTTCATGCTTTATGTACATATTTTCAACCACTGGCGAATCGAAAATGGAACAGTCAGTATTTTATGCAAACATACTATCAAATTTGATATGAATCTTGCATGATGTAGATAAACACAAAGAATAACAAAAAGACAAATATGTTAATAATAAGTTTTATTTGCACAATATATATGAGCATTCATAAATATACATACGTATATATATATATATATATATA
>OZ012691.1:8629333-8641600 GCA_963942565.1 Maea johnstoni | reverse complement strand
GGATGTGATAAATGCTATGGCTTAGTGCATTGTGATTTTTTATATGTTATGCAGGCTGACTGGTGGGCCAAACTACACTACAAACTACCTTTCCAACAATGCATTTATCAATACAGAACCGTGAGATTACATATGAAATATAGTAATGGTTTTGGCGTGTACGCGTTGTAGGTGCTTTAGTAGAATGCAGTTGAGTTTAAAGGGCCTTCTATGCAATAGTGAGACAAATATTTGAGAATATGAAACAAAATTTACATTGTGTACTTTTTGAACGAATCATTCTTGCAATACTGCAATTCATTTAACACATCCAATATATATATATATATATATATATATATATATATATATATATATATATATATATATATATATATATATATATATATATATATATATATATATATATATATATATATATATATATTATATATATATATATATATATATATATATATATATATATATATATATATATATATATATATATATATATATATATATATATATATATATATATATATATATATATATATATATATAATACCCTTTTGATGCATATCCATAACGTGACGGATATATTAAAATTAGTTATTTTCAATTTTTTACTATCATGCTGGTTATGTAGTTATTGTTTGAAGGTAGTCTATGATTTTGACATATTTTATCAACAAAGGAAATGAAGAAACTGAATCCTGTTTTTGATGGTTTCACCATTATTGTATTAGACTATTAGTTGATTATCTACTATGATCTGATTAGTATCAGTGCCATCACCACCATCGCCATACATCATCCTCATCATCACCATCACCATCATCATCATCAGCAGCAGCAGCAGCAGCAGCAGTAGTAGCAGCATTGTCATCATTATCATTATCAACTAAAGTATCTTAATTATCAGTATCATTGCCATACCCAACATCACGGATTGCATCACCATGCCTCCGAAAAATCATAAGCATCATTATCAGCTGCAACATCACTATCATCGTCGCCATCATTATCATCTTCTTAGTTGATACATGTACCATCATAATACTATATATTTTTTTCTATTTCAGGAGTGAGATCCTTTACTGATCTGGGAGCTTTATAAAACATGACTGGACAAAGATATTGCATCATTTGAATCCATCAAGAACGCATACCGAAGGATGGAAATAGTTTACTGCGCATCAGAATAGATAGGGATGAAAAACTGCCCTACATATCGTTGGTGTGAAAATATAAAAGAAAAACATGATTATAAGTTTAGGAGATGAGAAGAGGCTGTACATAATGAAAGCTTTCATAATCGTTCCAATGTTCCTTTGAAAATTAACATTGTCCGTGACGAGTTATTTTTTCCTGAAAATGTAATGGACACGTCATTTCAAAATATTTTGTGAAATAACACAATGTATACTTATGATAAAACATAACTGTATAGGTCCAAAGGGTCTTTCAGTGGCAGAAGGATCCTAGACAGTCCTCCACAACGCCTCACATTTATATAGCGACCAGACTAACTGGCGTTTGGTGTGACATAACGTATTCAAGGATTGAAATGTAGATACCAGTCACTTTCTGCCCTTAGGGTCTAAATATGTTTCTTGGCTAAGAGAGCCATAGTACTTGTATGGAACAGCTGACTGATCAAAAGTACAAAAATGGACTAACGTATGATGGATAATTTATCTTTATTCATTCAGGAACCTTAAGACTCATATATTGAGGTAACAAAACCTTCACCCGAGGCCCTTTAGTTAGCAATGGGAATAATGAAATATATCAAGTCCAGATCTTTCATGCTGTAATCATATACAGTTTTGCAAGCCCTATTTAAAAACGGAGCACTAAAAAGTTAGTTTACCTCTGTCCTAAATATAAAGCGTTTGGTAAAAGGGATAAAAATGACTATCATCTGTGCCCTTCGTTGGATTCTGTACATCCTACAATAATGAAATGCTCAGAATTTAGTTATGTGACAAAATATGATAAATGCCTTTTCCAAAGTATATATTATTAGACTTTACATCTTACGATACTGCAACCCTTCGCTGTAAATAAAGCTTTTTTTAATATCAAATGATGATTACTATCCCATCATAGTGTGTATAAGAGTAAGACATGGTAATTAACCCTCCCAATGCTAAGTCTACTTTCGTCCAATGCACAAGAACGCAAATATTTTTGAAAACCATCTAAACCCTGTCATGTTGGTACTCATTGGATAGCTCTCGTTGAGTACGCTCAGATGAGTACCCATTTGCCAGGGTTTCGATGATATTTCAGGATTTTTGCATTATTTTGTTTTGGCTAAATTAGCCACCAGCAGCATAAGGGTTAAAGGAGTTTCATGAACAGTAATTGACAACAATAATATATACATAGTACCGAATAGATAGCGTGTTTTAATCTTACTGTCAACAACACTCAGGCCAACTTCTATCATTTATACAATGGATATTATGATACCATTATGGTAACAGTGGATACCTACATATAGTCTTCCATCGATATATGAGAAAAGAAAGAATGAATACTATGCCAGCTATAGAGCTTAGAGCGAGACTGTATATTAAGGATTCTGCTATTTAAAGTTGGGTACAATAGTCTTTATGATATAAGAGATAAGATATTATCTCTTGTTGTCATTTGTCATTAACACCCTTGCTTAGTCTTAGTCGTGCTTTAAAAGTAACCTATGCTATAAGTTAGAGGGGTCATCAGTGGTTCTTATTTAATGAGAGAAATATATATTTCGTGAAGGTAATCACGTATGAGGAAATTTCTCTTATCACCAGTGATTATTTGAACATTATTGGAAAAGATGTGCTGGTTATGTGAAAACTATTCTTGATTAAATTGCATTGTTCCTACGGGAGTGCTTTTGTATTAATTGGAATAAACAACTTTTTTAATGTCAACAAGTCTTGATTGAACACATGGTTTATTGGCTATGCAATATATTGTTATATGTTCATGTTGTTGTGAAAGAGAACCGCCATCTTGATGTTCCATTTTCATGTCCCCCCATTTCATTCCTAACAATAATTAAATATCATTTGAAAAAAGCATGATGGAAAGGCGTATTTACAGCTAGTGCTGATAGCATATCATTTACTTTGATTATCTGTTTATAATAAACGTTTTAATGCGTGTACTTGATCTTATTTAGTCAAAATTGAAATTGACACAAATGGCTTTTTCATTCAATGCTATCATTCTGCATGGCTCTTGAAAATAAAGGAAGCCCAACTATTTATGCTCACGATCAACTTACCCTTTGGTAATATATATATATATATATATATATATATATATATATATATATATATATATATATATATATATATATATATATATATATATATATATATATATATATATATATATATATATATATATAAATTTATATATATATATATATATATATATATATATATATATATATATATATATATATATATGTATGTATGACCTACACTGATAAGACTTGTTACGAGGGCATCGTTTGTAAAAAGTTGGCATTCCTACTCGTCGTACCAAATGGACACCAAAAAGATGCCATACTTAATGCACAATTTATCACTGCCAATAACTGCTTATGATTTTTCTTGATGGACGATTTCATCAAAATAACGCTGTGAAGATAGCTGAAGATAATTCTCCATATACAATGGATGGAATGCTCAAAAGATGCTTTTCGCTGACCACTGTTATTGATCATTCTCTGTGAATAGGACAGCATAATAATCTACTATTCCTACAATAACCGAAGTAGACTATTTAACATGGTACATCATTTACTTCTTAATGTAGGGAGTAAGTATAGGCTAATGGATATATTGTTATTTATAGCTTCAAGTAATAAAACAGTATTGCAGACGTGTTTGTGTGAACTGCATATATATAATACAGGCATTATGGTGATTTGAGGTTTGTGAACAAAGCAATGGATGAGATCGATTGTAATGGGCGAAATGTTTTAAATAAATTAAAATAGGAAGCGGATTTAAGGGGTTAATGAAAAGTGATTAAGTTGACGAATTTCATTTGGGGATATTTATTTCAGAACATCAGATTTTTAAAGTATGGACAGTTTTGAATTGGGTGAGATTTTCATGGACCTATAGCTATTGGTTATGCTGATTTTCTTTAAATGGTTGGTAGGGACAGGAGATGTCCAATGCTTCGGATTCCAACATACAATACAATATAAATGCCAGGAGACTTACAGGGGTCAGATCCAGTGCTGGACTGGCCAAACGTGATAGCGTTGATAGTAGACATATAACTAGAACTCTTTGCGTTGTAAAATGCTTTGCTAAAACCAGGATGGTGCTTGTTGACTTACTGTGAATACATTACTACTTTGTACAACGTATGTATGTTCCGAATTTCATAATAAAATGTACAAAGATATATCCTTTGTGTAGTCTTGTTCTTTTTCATGCTTTATGTACATATTTTCAACCACTGGCGAATCGAAAATGGAACAGTCAGTATTTTATGCAAACATACTATCAAATTTGATATGAATCTTGCATGATGTAGATAAACACAAAGAATAACAAAAAGACAAATATGTTAATAATAAGTTTTATTTGCACAATATATATGAGCATTCATAAATATACATACGTATATATATATATATATATATATATATATATATATATATATAAAATAAATATACATACATATATATATATATATATATATATATATATATATACATCTTAATATATATTAATATATATATATATATATATATATATATATATATATACATATATATATATATATATATATATATATATATATATATTATATATATACATATATATATATATACATATATATATATATATATATATATATATATATATATATATATATATATATATATGTATTATATATATATATTCATTCATTAGTTGAGTTGGATATACAAAGGAATGTATAGAATGGTAAAATCACAAAAGGGATCAACATGGGGACCCAATAAAGGCAAATAATGTTGACAATCTTCGCTGGTTTATCAGCATGGCCTGGTTAGTTCAATTGTATGACGTTAACCACCGAATATAGATGTACAACAAAATAATGGTTTAAGGTTGAAAACAGGATTTGTACAACAAACATGAAACCCATACATAATTCCAAATAATAAATCAAGCACCTTACAGGCTATTTTTACGTCAGAGGAACATTGTTTCAAAGAATAAAGGTTATTTTTGCTGTAGGATTTAAGGCATTTATTTATTTGAAAATTGTTTACATATTGTTATATATTATGTATAATCATATTCTGACTAAAGTTCAAACGCAAAGAGTGTCTTTTCATGGCAAAGTTAGGCAAAGCGATTTTTCATTGCAATACAATTATTTCACGATTGCAGGTTAGAAAATTGGAGTTTCACAGAAGTCCTATTTCAATTTCATAATGACCTATTAGAGTTAGTATGTGCTTTGCCCCTAAAAATGGATAATTTCTTAGATTTCTACAACTATTCTAAGAAGTGTTGAGTAATCTGAAATAATATGGATAGTCTTTGACTGGACTTTTCCTTTGATGGTGATCAGGTTCATCTGATTATACAGGAAATAAAGTTTATCTAAAAATTTCTAGAAAAATCACTCTGTAACAAACGAAATACAGTTCTCACGGTTTACATATCCCAATGGATACTAAATGGTAATTATTACTGTCCCATGAATGGAATACACATATACTGCTTTTCAATTGACACATCTTAATCCAATGAGGAAACCAGCCTCTTAAATACTAAATGGGATGCAATGTCTACATTAGTCACTTAGTACATATTCCCACAATCTGGGAACAAATGGTCAGCGGAAATTTTGTTTTCAAAAAACATTATTTTCCAAAAATATTCAAAGGATTCTCACAATATTCCCTCCTACATTTAAAGTTATGGGACCACCAAAATTCAGTGCAAGAATGTGTTTAACTACTGCTATGTACTAAATATCAGTACTAAGTTTTCAGAAAAGATTTAATAAAGTGTTTTATAAAGTGCAGTAACAATGGCATAAATAGAAATTTCTCTAATTTCCACCTGCTTTTGTGGTAGTGCTGATTGTAATGTATAAATATGAATTTGGACAAATGTTGACATATATGGCAAGAATGAATACTAGCAGACAGCAATTGAACCAGAGTTTCAAATAGCTCCCTGAAATGACAAATAACACCACAAAATCATGTAGTAGGAAAAGGCACTGAGATGAAACTAGTAGGACGAACTGGAGGGTTTACATAACCATCCTATTACACACGTATCTAGTTGTGTATACATATATATATATATATATATATATATATAATATATATATATATATATATATATATATATTTATATATATTTATATATATATATATATATATATATATATATATATATATATATATATATATATATATATGTATATATATATATATATATATATATAAATATTACTGAGATCAAGTTAGTACCCTTTTAGTTTATAAAGTGAATATGTTGAATAAACATGTTATAAATGCCATCAGATATAACCTTAACCCTTTCCTTAAGGCTGTGATGCTGGTGACACACTCAAAATAAGACAACTCCTAGTTTAGCACTCCTGTACCCTTTCTAACAATAGTTATCTAATCCCTGAGGTCTTGGTGTTTCAAATATAAGTTTTCTTTAACTTACCTGCTTGAGCTGACCTCAATGTAAATACAGTTTTAATTTTACAGTGTTTTACCTCAAATGAGGTTTTCTTGATCAATAAAGGTTCATTTGATTTATAAATACCATACATGTCTGCGTAATGTACTAAGCTAGGGCAACTGAAAGGCAAATTTGGAGTAGCTGCAAGAGAATACCTTACAGCAAGCGATTTTGGTGGAAATTTTACTTGAGAAAGTAGGTCACCATGTCTGACCATTGTGTCAACATGTCTGACCATAGTGACCTACTTTCTCAAGTAAAAGTTTCCACCAAAATCGCGTGCTGTAAGGTATTCTCTTGCAGGAACTCCAAATTTGCCTTTCAGTTGCCCTAGCTTAGTATATTACGCAGACATGTATGGTATTTATAAATCAAATGAACCTTTATTGATCAAGAAAACCTCATTTGAGGTAAAACACTGTAAAATTAAAACTGTATTTACATTGAGGTCAGCTCAAGCAGGTAAGTTAAAGAAAACTTATATTTGAAACACCAAGACCTCAGGGATTAGATAACTATTGTTAGAAAGGGTACAGGAGTGCTAAACTAGGAGTTGTCTTATTTTGAGTGTGTCACCAGCATCACAGCCTTAACCAGACACTATTTACACAATAAGTACACAAAATAAGTAAACTCTTTTGAAATAAAAAAAGATAGTGATTGTCACTGTCATTTTTAATTAACGGGCTAAGGCAGGTTTGACATGCCACCTGAAAACCCTAATAAGTATGAAACTTAAACCCTCAACCTTGCAAGATAAATTCAGTGAATTAACTACGAATTGACAATTATTACATAACAAACAACTCACTTATTGGTAGTTGCAACGAAAAAAGAAAAATTCAACAAATATGTCATGAAATACGAATATGGCAAGAACTCTAATAATGAAAGTACGTTTTCACTAAAAAGAACATTCATCAAAAAATTTATTTGGTCTATTTGTAATTATAAAGGACAAAAACACATGGATCCCTGCTACTGAAATACACTGGCAAACAGATAATAACAAGCTGATGTGCCAGGGCACAAAGTTAACTTAGGTGAACCTGGATCTAAACCTGGCATTAGTATTGAAAATATGACAGTGTCAGACACCAACATAACTATGACAGAGATGGGGAATTTCATCTATAGGAATACTGTGGCAAACATAAAACATAAGAAAGCAAAGACAAAGAAATAGCACAAACAATATATACATAATAGAGTAGAACAGAGGATCACAGATAAAGAGAAGGATGATGGGCAAGAAAATTATCAATGTACAAGAAATTCTTTTAACCCTTTCCACGCTGAGGCTAATTTCGTCCATGAGAAAAAAATGCAAAATGTTCTGAGAAACATCTGAACCCTGTCATGTTGGTACTCATTAAAAAGCTCTCACTGAGTACTCTCAGAGGAGTACCCATATGCCAGGGTTTCAGTCTTTTTTCAGGTTTTTTGCATCATTTTGTATTGGCCAAATTAGTCACCAGCAGCATAAGGGTTAAATCTCTTTATGTGGTACATTACAAGAAATGTAAAAGTGATGCAAGTAAATACCATGATAAAATATAACATACCCGAGGAAATATTACAATACAGGGCTCAACACTAACCTTTGGAGGCACTCGCTAAGTAGGGCAGATTAAAATGAATTTTCACCTGCCCTACAAAAGGTGTGAAAGATGTACATAAAAGTAACGTTCTGCATGCACTTTACATGTACCCATTAACTGTTTTCCTCCTTGAGTTTTATTTGTGCTGAAGAAAAAAAATATTGGCTTTCATCAGTGTAATTACATCTCTGAAGATACTTGAGGAAATCTTACCTGCCATGTTGGGTCTGATTTTAACCTGCCCTGCAGCCATTTTGAAAATTTCTACCTGCCAGTGGCAGTAGGGCAGCCCTTAATGTCGAGCCATGCAATAGGATATTTTGCAGGCGTTAGTTTTTTTGGATGTGGTTGTCTTATTAACAAATAGCATATCACACAAAATTCCTATAATAAATCTATTCATTGCATTGCATTGCAAGAAATTTAAATATGATGGAAAATATCAAGAAAATATCATTATAGATCTGATAAACCTGAAGAAATATTACAAAATGATATTTTGGAGGAAATACCAGAGTCAAATGGGTCACATCAAAAGAAATATCCAATCTTTTTGAAAAGTATCATATCAAATATCACGTAATTGTAAAATAGAAACTGTGAAATATTGAAGTGAATTTTATAAAATGGCGTGATAAATTAATAGGATGGGGAAAGTGTCAGAAGTCTTATGATAGGACAGGAAATGAGGTAAGAAATCTCACAATAAGAAGGGATACATTGTAATGAATCTCACAATAAGAAGGGATACATTGTAAGAAATCTTACAATAAGGGATACATTGTACGAAATCTCACAATAAGGGATACATTGTACGAAATCTCACAATAAGGGATACATTGTACAGAATCTCACAATAGGATATGTTACATTGTAAGAAATCTCACAATAAGGGATACATTATAAGAAATCTCACAATAAGAAGGAATACATTATAAGAAATCTCACAATAAGAAGGGATACATTGTAAGAAATCTCACAATAAGAAGGGATAGATTGTAAGAAATCTCACAATAAGAAGGGCTACATTGTAAGTAATCTCACAATAAGAAGAGATACATTGTAAGAAATCTCACAATAAGAAGGGATAGATTGTAAGAAATCTCACAATAAGAAGGGATACATTGTAAGAAATCTCACAATAAGAAGGGATATATTGTAAGAAATCTCACAATAAGAAGGGCTACATTGTAATTAATCTCACAATAAGAAGAGATACATTGTAAGAAATCTCACAATAAGAAGGGATACATTGTAATGAATCTCACAGTAGGATGGGATACATTGTAAGAAATCTCACAATAAGAAGGGATACATTGTACGAAATCTCACAATAAGAAGGGATACATTGTAAGAAATCTCACAATAAGAAGGGATACATTGTACGAAATCTCACAATAAGAAGGGATACATTTTACGAAATCTCATGATAAGAAGGGATACATTGTAATGAATCTCACAGTAGGATGGGATACATTGTATGAAATATCACTATAGGATTGGCTACATTGTGAGTAATATCATAATAGGTAAAGACAGCCTTTACACCAATAAATTGAATTATGAAAAGATCAAGGGCCTTACAGATGGATATTGGTGAATATGACAGAGTTTGGTTTATGACAATAAAATTTCCATGTCTAAGCAAGATTATGGCACATCGTAAGGTCTTATATACGGAGTTGTTTAGTTCAATAAGACAGGGTTCAGTTAATGACAACATAATTCCCATATCTAACAAGAATTTGACACACTATTAGGTCTTACATATAGAGGTTTGTTGTTCAATATGTAAGTGTCTGGTTCATCACCACATAATTTCACCACATAATTACAAGAATATGACACAGGATTAGGTCTTATATATGGATATAAGACCTCAATAAGTCAGGGTTCAGTTAATGATAACATAATTTCCATATCTTCAAAGTTTGACACATCATAAGGTCTTAACCCAATAATGCTCATAGCGGCCAAAAGCAGCCTAACAATTTTGAAGAAATCTCGCAAACAAAGGCAGTTTGGAAAATATTTGATGGAGAAATGTTAATCAAAACATTACCACCAACTCTCCTTCAAATATTATGTGAAATCTTTCACATTGCCAAAGTTTTTGTCAAAAGTATTGTAGATCCAGACGAGAATTTGTGGAGGAACTCTTAAGTGTTAATGGGTTATTAATGGAGGTTGATTCAATATGTAAAGGGTTCGGTTATAATGACCACATTCCATACCTTACAAGAATGTGACACACCATTACGTCTTATATATGGAGTTTGGTTTGATATGACAGGGTTCAGGTAATGACCACAAAATTTCCAAATCTTACAAGAATTTGGATCACCATTAGGTCTTACATACGGAGGTTGGTTGTTCAATACGTAAAGGTTAAGCTAATGACTACATAATTTCCATATCTTACACAAAATTTGACACATCATAAGGTTTAAAGAATGGATTTAAGTTCAATATGTAAGGGTTCAGTTAATGACCACGCAATTTCCATATCTTACAAAAATTTGACACATCACTCGGTTTAAGTAATTGAGTTTGGTTCATTTTGTAAGGGTTCAGTTTACAACCACATAATTTTATGTCTAACAAGAGTGACGCATCATAAGGTTTTAATAATGGAGTTTGGTTCAATATGCAAGGGTTTGGTTAATGACCACAAAATTTCCATATCTTACAAGAATTTAACATATCACTAGATCGTATACATTGATTTTGGTTCAATAAGTTTGGATCCAGTTCATGACCACACAATCTCCATATATATCACACATCATTAAAGAACAAGAGATTACTCTTTAGGTTATTCAGGACCATTGTTGCTATGGCCATTGTTCAATCCTTGGGATTTATACCGAATACAAAAATGGGTATCTGTGTGTCATCTTTTCTTTGTAGTGAAGCACTGTGGTCCATTCTACTTTTGTGCTCAGACAAGATAAAGGCACCGTATATAATCTTTCTCTTTCATTGTTCTAACTCGTCTTTTTCTTGTCACTGTTCTCTTGTGGTATCATTCCATCAGCAAGATCCCGTATCTAAGGAGAAAATGTGGAAAATCCATAAGCTACAAGTTTGATTTTTCTTTATTTCATAAACAATTAGTTATCATTTTTAGAAAATAAGAGATATAATTTTGTCATTAGAAAGAATCAAGGTAGAGTAAAGACTTGAGTACTGAAAATATGGATAAGACATACTATATAAAGATGTTGGCTAGCCTGTCAAGGGAAGTTATTACTTTTAACATGTGGAGACTTTTTACTGTGTACTCATCCTTAATATAATCAATGCTAGAATTTCCCTTGTAAGTTCATGTCAGCATCTATGATATCTCCAAAAATGATCTTAAAAGAGTTAATTCAAAGAATATCTAAAACAGAATTGTCTTTAAAGCATCTATGATGCCTTGAAAAATGATTTAAAAATATTTATAATAGAATTGTCCACAAAGTTTGTATTTACTGGTCTTTACTATATATCTTACAAAAGCAGCTTTTATTGGAGGCATAGAACTGGTGTAGTCAAGCCTTTCAAGGTTTCCCTAATTTTCATCCTACCTTAAGGATGAAAATAAGGGAAACCTTAGTCCTGTAGGGAAAATTAAGGAATTCCTAACCTTAAGGTGTTTGATGCATCTGGGCTGACCACGTTTGTCATTTCTCTTTCACCTCAAACATACGCTGATACCCACCAGGTATTTTTTCTACCTTAGGCCACTCCAATTTAATCACTTGTCTTACAAGCTCTGGAGGCAAGAAATCAGCCATTTTGGAATATAAAAAAAAGTTGAAAAATGTGTTTTTTAATTTTTATTTTTTTTAGTCTGCCGACTGGGACTGGTAGTGAGATATTTCTAACAGCCTATCCTCAACTAAATAAAATCGATCAATCAATTAATCCCTGTAACCTGAAGGTGGGAGATATACATCCTCAAATCT